>LPNX010384185.1:0-42919 GCA_001517045.1 Pseudotsuga menziesii | reverse complement strand
ATAGACCTCCTTCTTGTTCCCCAATCACTACTGCATCATCAATAGTCTTTCCCTTTGGCCACATAAGAACTTGGCCATCTACAAATGAAACCCTTATGCCTTTTACATATAATGCATATATGGAGAGGAGGTTCTTCTTTAGTCCTGGTACAAACAAGACATCCTTTGTCTTCATAGACTTTCCAATGTCTAGCTTATAGGAGGATTCATCCCCAAGTTTCTCCTTGTGAGGTGACTCATATTCAAATAGTTTCACAAAGGATTCTTTGAATCCTGTCATATGTTTGGAATCCCCACTGTCTATAAGCCAATCATTGCTTCCATGTGCAATAGTTCTCATGAGAGCAGAAATCAAAACATATTCTTCATCACTTGAAGAATCATCTTGTTTGATTTTCTTTGTGGAAGGTTCATCATCCTCTACAGCATGAGCATGATGTCTTCTCTTTTTTCCCTTCTTCTTGTGAGAGCCATTTTTGTTTCTAAGACAATCTCTAGCAAAGTGTCCTCTTTCATCACATGTATAGCATCTGAATTTAGGTAAATTTTTGCAAGATCTTATAGTGTTATCTTTCTGGTGGGAGTGCTTACCTTTGTGATAGTCTGTTCTGGTTTTCTTGGATTGTACTATGAGAGCTTGATATTCACTTCCCATATTTTCTTCGCGGGATACTATTCGAGCTTCTTCTTGTGAGCATTCTTCCCACATCCTACTAAACTTGACTAGCTTCTTTATTGCACAAATACCTAGAATGAAGGAGTCCCATGATCTAGGGATACCATTCAAGGTAGTCACCACAATTTCTACATTCCCCACTTCTTCATCCACTGCTTCAAGTTGTTCTTTGATCTGGGAGACCCTTGTGAAGTATGATTGCATGGTTTCTATATTCTTGATCTTCACATTCTTCAACTGGTTCCTCAAAGTCATTTTCTGATTTATGTTCTTTCCTTCAAACATTTTGGTCAGGGCATCAAACATTGCTTTAGGTGTCTTTAGGGAGGACACTTGTGGTATGAGGTGATCCTTGATTGAATCAACAATAATCCTCTTAGCCATGATCAATTTATTTTTGTGTAAGGCCTTAGCCTCATCTCCCTCTGGAACTAGAACCTCTTCACTGATGTAAGAGTCCAACTCATTTTCTTCCAGGACCAGGGAGATCCTATACTTCCAAGCTCAGAAGTTATGAGCTCCCTCAATCTTTTCATCAAGATTGGTATGATGAGACATCTTAACTGAGAACCTTAAATGGTAATACAAAAGATTTAGATATTACCAATTTGAGAAGCTCAAACTGGATCTGGAGCTGATCTTCTGCAGTGTTGGTTCTCTAGTTCTAGGGAAGATTAGGTTTTGGCTTTCCCGAAGTTCTACCCAACCAAAAACCTTGATTCTTGTCTCCAAAATTCGATTTTGAGGAGGAGAGAAATCCTAGTTTAGTCTCACTCAAAAATTCTTCTTTAGTGAAAAGCCCTAATTTCTCAATGTAGTGGTAGGTCAAAAACTGAAAATGCTCAGAACCAGAATTTGTTTCGATAGAAAGATGCACCCTTCAATGGAGGTTCAACCTAGCCTCATTTTGCTGATGGATTGTGGAGAGAGACCCAAAAAATAAGAAGCTCTAGTTTCCGCAGCTGCACAGTGTCTTCTTCTTAGGTTAGTTCTGATACCATGTTAGAGTTTTATCATTTAGATAGTATTATCTTAGGATATTTAATTGAGAGAATAACAAACACAACAATAAAAAATAAGAGACAATAGACACAAATATTTTCCTTGGGGAAACAATAAAGTAGAAAACCTCACAACTTCCTTAGAGATAGACTCAACACCAAAATAAAAACCCAAAATAGTAAGATGATCTCCTGACAGTAGTAGTCTCTCTCTCTCTTGTCTCAGCATCTTCTTTCTCTCTCAGTTATGCACCACAACTGAGTGTGAGTGAATGTGTGATAAATAGAGAGGCTCACTCTCTATTTATATTAATTCTTGACTTGACAATAACTCACTAGGGCTGACTTCTCTAGGAGAGTCTAATAACCCTAGGGCCCCACAACTATGGGGACTTTAACCCTTGATCAATAAGGAGGGTTACCCTGTATGACTTTACATAACTTGTTTACATTATTGAATCTCCCGATAGGAACTTTGGGGTATGAAATGAATCAATTAAATTACAGATACTTCTCGTAATAAACATCGGGGTACAATACATAAAATATACAAGTGAATACATTCCAAAGTTACAAATACATCAGCATTTATTGGCTTGGTTGGACAGTTTGTGAAACCCAACTACACGTTGGTTTGATTGTGTTCTGATGAGTGTTGGTTGTGTGTAAGCCTGTTGTTTCCTAGTTCCTTGTGGAAATCATGCGCATCTTAGTGGTGGAAGTGTGTTGGGAGATTAAGGAACACACTGGCCTATGGTTGGGTGGAATGTTGTAGTCACCTAGCTAGTTGCGGGAAAACTTAATCATCAATACAAGTATCTTTGTTACTCTGTTATGCAATGTATTTTCTTATGAATGACTATACTGGTTATGTAGAATGCTTATGAATATGATGAATTTCTATGTTCATGTTGAATGCGTGTGCATGATTAATTACAGGTTCACTTGTTTTTTTCCCACATCATCCTCCCCCATTCTCTCCAAATAAAAGCATGTATGAGTTTTCTTTCCATCCCTCTTTAGCTTTCCCACTTGACTTAGCGAATTCGTGAGCATCTTCATATATTTGGAAACTGCTTTATGCACCTATGGGGGATTTGACTAGATTTGGTAAGCTTGCTTTTTGACTATTTTGAAGGGAATCCTTATGCATTCGAACCTCTCATGTAATGATATATTATAGTATCCTATTACTTCATAATGTTGGCTATTGTACACTTAATACAGATTAGTGTTATGCTCCAATTTCAGTCTCCTTCAGTGTTAATTTTGCATTTTGATTAGCAATTTTGTGAGCGTAATTGTTCTATCTCTTGGGTTCAATTTCCATAGTTGTAGGTAAGATTTCTAAGGAATATGTTTCTATTTTGATTGACCCTGGATCTACTCACAGTTATATCAGTCCTAGAGTTGTTGATATTTGTGCCTTTAAGAAGTTAAGGCATATCAAATCATGGTTGGTCCAAATAGCCACTGGAACCAAGAGAAGCCTATTAGTGAAATGGTAAAGCAATTTCCATTAGTCATGAATGGGCTAGTCACTTGTGTAGATATGAATTTTCTACCAATTGTTTCCTACGATGTTCTCATTGGAATGGATTGGTTGGAAGCACACAAAGTGAAGCTTGATTGTTACAACAAGACTTTTGAGTGCTTGGATGAAGAACTAAACTTAGAGGTTGTGAAAGGCATTTCAAAGGTGATTTGTGTTAGGCATATTTCAACCATGCAGCTAGGGAAGTTCTATAGGAAAGGTTGTAGAGTGTATGCAACGCATTTGTTGGAGGCAACAGAGAATGAAAATCCTTGGTTGGAGGACTGTCATGTGTTGCAGGAATTCATGGATGTTTTTCCTAATGAGATTCCAAGGCTTCCTCCGAAGAGGGATATTGATTTCATAATTGAACCTATTCCAGGAGCAACACCAGTTTCTAAGACACCTTACAAGATGAGTACACCAGAAATGCTAGAGCTGAAGATGCAGTGGCAAGATTTGTTGGAGAAGAAGTATATCAGACCAAGTGTGTCCCCTTGGGGAGCACCTGTGTTGTTTGTGAAGAAGAAAGATGGTACACTCAGATTGTGTATTGATTACAGACAGTTGAACAAGGTCACTGTGAAGAATAGATACCCTTTTCCTAGGATTGATGAGCTCTTTGATCAAATGAGATTAGAAAAGGTATTTTCCAAGATTGATTGGAGTTCTGATTACCATCAGGTAATAATCAAGGATGAATATTATCATAAGACAGCCTTTAGAACAAGGTGTGGACATTATGAGTTTGAAGTGGTACCATTTGGTCTCACAAAAGCACTAGCTACATTTATGTGCCTTATGAACAGTGTTTTCAGCAGGTATCTAGACAAGTTTGTTCTTTCCTTCCTTGATGACATTCTCATTTATTCTAAGAATGAGGAAGATCATGAAGAAAATTTTAGATTGACATTGCAATTGCTAAGGGAGCATAAGTTGTATGCAAATCTAAGAAAATGTGACTTATACAAATATAGGATTCATTATTTAGGTCACATCATCTCAGTTGAGGGCATATATGTAGACCCCAAAAAGATTGAGGCCATTATGAATTGGCCTACCCCAAGACATGTGTCAAATGTAAGATATTTTATGGACCTTGCAGGATACTACAATAGTTTCATTGAAGGATTCTCCAAGGTTGAACATTCAATCACTTCCTTGCAAAGGAAGGGAATAAAGTTTGAATGGACACCAAGATGTGAGGAAAGCTTCCAGCAGCTGAAGGATCTTCTCACAAGTTCACTAGTTTTAAAAATTACAGACCCAGAGAAAGACTTTGTGGTGTGTATTGATGCATGTGGACAAGGACTGGAAGGATTTCTTATGCAAGACAACCATGTGGTATTTTATGAGTCAATAAAGTTGAAGGATCATGAGAAGAACTATGCTACTCATGATTTAGAACTTGCAGTCATAGTACATGATCTTAAGATGTGGAGGCATTACTTAATGGGTAGAAAGTTTGAGTTAAGAACAAACCACTACGCTCTGAAATATTTGTGTGATCAGCCAACTCTAAATGCTAGACAAGTTAGATGGCTGGATTTTTTATGTGATTTTGATTTTGAAATCAAACACATAAAGGGGAAAGAAAACAAAGTTGTTGATGCACTCAGCAAGAAGGTGCATGAAATGCATCTGGCATCTCTTAGTATTTTCCAATCAGATTTGAGAGAGCATATTGCTAATCATGCTATTGAAGATGAATTGTATGTGTAGGAAAAAGACAAATTGCAGTAGCAAAGTCTTGAGAAGAGGTATGGGGAATATAAATTGGAAGAAGATGGACTTCTTACTTATAAAAATAGAATTTATATTCCAAGTGTAGCAGATTTGAGGAGAAGTGTTATTGATGAAATCCATCAGACTCCATATTCTGGTCATCGAGGATATCGGAAGACAATTGCTATAGCCAAAAAGCAGTATTGTTGGCCAAGAATGAAGAAGGACATTGCTGATTATATTTCAAAGTGCATGAAATGTTAGAGGGTGAAGGTTGAGGATCAACACCCAGCAGGTTTTTTGCATCCCTTGCAAGTTCTAGAATGGAAATGGGAAGTTGTTTCCATGGATTTATTACAGGATTTTCAATGAATTGGAGGAAACATGATTCCATCATGGTTGTAGTGGAAAAGTTGACAAAGGAAACACATTTTATACCAGTTAATTCCACATATAAATCTGATGCCATTGCAAAAATATTACTGAAGAATATTTTCAAATTGCATGGATTGCCTAAGGAAATAGTCTCTAATAGAGATCCTAAGTTCACTTCCAATTTTTGGAAGGGTTTGTCTGTAGATTTGGGTACCAAGTTGAAATTTAGTACTGCCTACCATCCTTAGAATGTTGGTCAGACAAAGAGAGTGAATCAAGTGCTTGAAGGCATGCTTCGCATGTTTGTGATGGACAAACCATCCGAGTGGGAGGATTATTTACACTTTGTAGAGTTTGCTTATAATAATGGATAGCAAGCATCCTTTGGATTGATTCATTATGAATATTTGTATGGAAGAAGGTGTAGGACACCCGTGACATGGGATAATCCAGTGAACATGATTGTACTTGGTCCAGAATTGCTTAAGGAGTTGGAGCCGAAGGTTGCAAAGATCAGGTAGAATATGAAAGTTGAACAACACAAACAGAAAAGTTATGATAATAAGCATAGGGTGGAAAAAGAGTTCAATGTTGGGAATCATGTTTACCTTAGAGTGAGGAAAAGGAAGATTTCCTTGAAGCTTGTAAGTTGTCCCAAGCTGTCTCATAGAAACTGTGGACTGTTTGAAGTGCTTGAAAGAATAGGGTCAGTTGCATACAGAATTGCATTTATTTATAGCATTAGGGATCATAATGTTTTTCATGTTTCTTTTCTTAATAAATATGTACATGATCCTAACCATGTGATTGATTAGGATGTGATTCAGGTGTAACCTGAGGGAGAGTTCCAAACCGAGCCATTGCGCATCCTCGACAGGAAGGTCACAGTGCTCCAGAATCGAGTCGTTGGACAGGTAAAGGTGCAATGGGAGCACTACAATCCTGAAGAGGCTACATGGGAGATGGAAGATGCCATGTGATTGGCACATCTATTTTTGTTCAATTTTGCAGAGCATTGAGGGTGGTTCCAGTGTAGCATTTTTTTTATGTTTGTAAAGCAGTGAGGACAATGATGTTGTAAGGGGGAGGGGATTGTAATACCCCAATTTTGACCCCTTGGTATTTAATTGTACATGATTTAAGTATTGTATTTGAATCATGCCAAGGAGCTCAAGGCCAAGGCCCTGCCATTGATTGATGTTTTGTAGATAGGTGATCAAGGTTGATATCTATGGTTTTGGTGTCGAGTCAGAAACTGTATATTTGGATATATCATGTAACTATACAAATTAATATAATACCACAACTAGCTATGGGACTGCAAAACATTAAAGATATGGGGGCATGATTCCACAAGGGATGGGGTGGGGAGATATCTAGCATATGGAAGGTGAGAGATTGCAGGTTCAATCCTCACGAAAACATTGTTTAAAAAACTTTGTTGTTTTGTCTCCCAAGTCACCCAAGCAGATGCGAAATCGGAATTAAATCCTTTTGGATAGAAATTTTGTGCCTACTAGCTGATGTTAAACAACTTGCCAGTTGAATCAGTGAAATTTTTATGGTCAGTTGGATTTGTGTCCTGACCAGATACCGATGGACTCCAAACTTGATGAAGCGGATTACATTGGAATTTTGCGCATATCAAGAGTTTTTTAAGATGTTCTATTTGAATCAACGAAATCACTGTGGGTCATCGATCTGTTTGATGTTTGATCTCAGTCGTAGATCTGTGTAAAAGTTTCCCTTTCTTTGACCCGTCTACCCCGGTTCGTTCCCTGTTAGAAAATAGGACCGCAAAGCAATAATAGATATATAGTTAAATCAATAAACAAGATGCAAAACACATTAAAAAATTACAGAGAGACACAGATATAAACTGGTTCACCCAAATGATGGGATATGTCAACAAAGAAATTGCTAGTCCTTTTATTATAGTCTAGAAAGATGAAGGTATACACCTTGCAGCAAAACCGCTGCACTTCCTCTTCATGCTCTCACAGTCTCTCTTCTAATACAATACAATACCATACACAGTCGTGTTACAATGCTTTCTTTTATAGGGGAAATACCATGGGAAAATACTACGGTTAACCCAATACCATGGGTCCACAAAACTGTTGGCCAACACACATCCCAAAACCCCAAGGCAGAGGGAATGAATGTATAGTACACCTAGGGTACAAACACAACTGAATAATATTTATGGATTTGGAAGATTAGGCTCCACAACCAACAATCTCCCACTTGGAGACTGATCATAGCAACTCTATCGCTACTGCACTTACTGGACTATTCTGTGGACCTTGGACTTGGAAAATTTCTTATTTTCACCTTCATGTTTGAAGGCCAACATAAACCGAGTAGGAACTCAATTTCTTTCTAGTTACTCCTTTTGTCAACATGTCTGTAGGAATCTGGCTAGTATGTATCTTTTCCAGTTTTAATAATTCCTCATATAGAACAGATCTTATGAAGTGGTACTTCAGTTGTATATTTTTAGTCCTTGAATGAAAGGCTAAGTTCTTTGCAAGATGAATGACACTCTGGCTGTCACTGTACAACCTACTATTCTCCTGCTTCTTACCCAATTCTTCCATGAACCTCTGCAACCAAATCATCCCCTTACTAGCCTCTATAGCAACAACATACTATGCTTCCATTGTTGAAAGTGCAACAACCTGTTGTAGTTTTTAAATCCAACTTATTGTTGTTCCACCCATAGTAAACACATACCCTATGGTGCTCCTCCTGTTGTCTTTATCACCAGCCATATATGCATCAACATATCCCTGTAGAACAGTGTTTGAACCTCCAAAACATGATGCATGTGAAGTGGTACCTCTCAAATACCTGAGAATCCACTGTACTGCTTTCCAATGCTCTTTACTTGGATTATTCATATACCTTCTCACAACTCCCACTGCATGTGCAATATCTGGTCTTGTGCCCACCATGGCATACATCAAGCTTCCAACTGTTGATGAATAGGGAATCTTGGACATGTAATCTATCTCTTCCTGTGTCTCTGGACACATATCCTTGCTTAGTTTGAAATGGATGGCCAAAGGTGTACTGACTGGTTTTGCATTTTGCATTCTAAACATCTACAACACCTTTTCTATGCACTCACCTTAAGACAATGACAATTTGCAATTTTTCCTGTCTCTTGTTATTCTTATACCAAGTATTTTCTTTGCAGCACCCAAATCCTTCATTGCAAATGATTTAGCTAGTTTTATTTTGAGCACATTTATATCCTGTATGTTAGAGCCTGCAACAAGCACGTCATCCACATACAATAATAAGATAATATATCTTCCATTATCTAGCCTCTTGAAATAAACACAATGGTCAAAATGACATCTATCATAACCTTGTTTTGTCATAAACTTATCAAATTTCAAATACCGCTGCATTGGAGCTTGCTTCAGACCATACAAGCTCTTCTTCAACCTGCAAACCAAATTCTCCTTCCCTTTGACCTCATACCCTTGTGGTTGATGCATATAAATCTCTTCCTCCAAATCCCCATGGAGAAAGGTTGTTTTTACATCTAACTGTTCAAGATGCAAATATTCTACTACCACTAGACTTAAAATAGTTCTAATTGAAGTCACTTTAACAACAGGAGAAAATATTTCATCAAATTATATACCTTTCTTTTGTGCAAAACCCTTTACAACAAGTCTAGCCTTGTATCGCTTCTTGCCTCCCTCTTCTTCCTTCAACCTGTAAACCCATTTATTTTGCAATGCCCTTTTTTTCTGCAGGAAACTTAACCAGATCCCAAGTCTGGTTTCTTACCAATGCGTCCATATCCTCATCCATGCCTTGCTCCCACTTCTTTCTAGTTTCTACCTGCATTGCTTCTTCATAACATTCTAGTTCACCAGAATCAGCCACCAATAAATAATACAGTGAAGGAGAGAATCGTTCAGGGGTTCTACTTAACCTGGTAGAATTTCTTATAGTTGCAGGAGTTCTAGGTACTTGCTGCTGCTCTTGATTTTTTGGTGCCTTTGGAACTTCATTTTCTTTGAGTTCATCAATCACTGTCTACTCTATGTTTTCCTTTTCTTCTTTATTTCCCTGTAACTGATCTTTGTACATGACCTTTTCATTGAATACTACATTTCTACTCCTAATGATTTTGTGATTTTCAAGATCCCATAAGCGATAACAAAAATCATCAACCCTGTATCCAATAAAGGTACATTTCTTGGATTTATCCCCAAGATTTGTTCTATCATCTTTATCAATATGGACAAATGCTTCACAACCAAAAGTTCCTAGAAATGAGTATTTTACCTATTTACCTCTCCATGCCTCCTCTGGAATGCCACCATCCAAAGCACTTGAAGGCCCTCTGTTTATTAAATAAACAGCAGTGTTTATAGCATCATCCCAAAACTATAAGGGCAACCCTGCATGCAATCTCATACACCTTGCACGCTCCATGATCGTTCTATTCATCCTTTCTGACACACCATTTTCTTGTGGTGTTCCAGGGACTGTCTTCTCTCTGTGAATCCCATTGTGTGAACAATAACTGCCAAACTCCTTTCTTCAGTACTAGCCTCCATTATCAGATCTGAGAAATTTCAACCTTTTTCCTGTCACATTCTCAGCCAAAGCTTTCCACTTCTTAAAAGTATCAAACACATCAGATTTTTTTCTAATGCAATAAACCCAAGTTTTTCTAGTTGCATCATCAATAAAAGTAGCATAATAACGAGAGCGACCAAGATATTGTACCTGATATGGTCCCCATACATCTGTATGGACAAGCTCTAACTGTTCACTCTTCTTTTGTTTCCCAACCCTGAGAAATCTAACTCTCTTCTGTTTTCCATAAACAAAGTTCTCACAGAATTCCAAAATTACCTGCTTTAGATATGGAAGCAGTTTCCTTGAGTGGAGAATCTGCATCCCCTTCTCACTCATGTGGCTAAGCCTATGATGCCATAGCGCCGCACCTATTTTTGTGGAATCTACAGAGATAGAATAATCAGTATTATGAGGACATAAATATAACGTACCTACCCTATCTCCTTTCTCTATTACCAGTGATCCTTTAGTGATCTTCCACCACGTTTCTCCAAACGTAGACAAACAACTGTTATCTACCAACTGCCCTGTTGAGATCAGATTTCTTTTCATAGCAGGAATGTTGCTTACATCCTTTAGCAGCCATCCACTTCCATTATTTAACTTAATCCGTACCTTACCCTTTCCAACAATTTTACATGGTTCATCATCCACCAATAACACATGCCCAAAATCACCTTGAACATAATCATGAAAGAATTTCCTATGGGATGTAGCATGACATGAAGCCCCTGAATCTACTACCCAGTAATCACTAGTATTATCTAATGCAAGAATCAAAGCATCTTGTAACACATCACCTACTACATTCGCTTCCTGAGTAGTCTCTTGCTGCCTCTCACCTTTCTTCTTTGGTGCTCGAGAGTCTTTCTTTAGATGTCCTTTCTTACCACAGTTCCAGCACTCTATTTTTCTGAATCTGGACTTGGATCTTCCCTTTCTAGACTTACTGCGATTTACTGGGCTCCTTCCTCTCTCATTTTGTCTCCCTCTGCTCTCCATGGTCAATGCATTACCTGATGTCTCACCTGTGCTTTTTCTTTGCATTTCCTCGCTAAGAATAACACCAACAACATCATCAAACTTAAGAGTGTTTGAACTAGGGACAAAGTTACTTACAACCATGATGAAGCTATTCCAGCTTTCTGGCAATGAGCACAAGATTAGAAGATCCCTAACCTCATCATCAAAGTTCACTTTTACAGAACTTAACTGACTGATAAGTGTATTAAACTCATTTAAATGGTCAGCAACAGATCCACCTTCTGACATCTTCATATTAAATAAACGCTTCATTAAAAATACCTTGTTAGAAGTCGAGGTTTTTTCGTAGAGCTTACTCAATGCGCTCATCACACCCTTTGTTGTTTTTCCTTTTGAAATATTGAAGGCCACCGACGAAGGCAGGCATAGCTGTATTGTTCCCAGTGCCTTTTTGTCAAGAACCTCCCATTCTTCATCCTTCATAGTCACCGACTATTTTTCTCTTCCACCCAATGATAGGTACAGATCCTTCTGGTAAAGATAGTCCTCCATTTAAATCTTCCATAACTGATAGTTTTGGCCATTAAATTTCTCGACCATAAACTTTCCTTCTTTCACCATTGCTCCCACTCGAACCAGGAACCCTTCTTTCCTGCGAGTTTACCAACCAAATAGACCTTTTGGCTCTGATACCAATTGTTAGAAAACAAGACTAGAGAGCAATAACAAATATACAGTTAAATCAATAAATAAGATGCAAAACACATTAAAACATTACATAGGGACACATATATAATGTGGTTCAGCCACACGATGGGATACGTCGACAAATAAATTTCCAGTCCTTTTATTGCATTCCATAAAGGTGAAGGGATACACCCTGCAGCAAAACCATTGCACTTCCTCTTCACACTCTCACAGTCTCTCTTCCAATACAATACAATACCATACACAGTCGTGTTACAATGCTTTATTTTACAGGGGAAATACCATGGGAAAATAATGTAAAGTTACACATTATAAACCTGGTATGTAAACCTAAATAAATAATATAGGAATAATAAATTATTTCAGTTAGGATTAACTTAGTAAAAGAGTATTTTAGATTAACTAATTACCTAGTTAGTTCATTTATGACAAAGTGTAAACTAGGTTTACTGAAACAAAAAAATACTAGCTCTATAAACCATTAAAATAATTAGGGTTTACAAAACATCTATTCTTTCACAACAGAATAAATTAAAAATTTATAATACCAGAACCGAGCATTATATACCAAAAAATTACAGAAGAAAAATACATCTATTTAATAATATCAATCGCAGTCCTATTTTAAAATTTCATTGCAACTTTCTTAATTTTGCTGCTATCAAAATATTTTCTTACCAAAGGTCTTCAAATCTTATTGCTTAAAATAAGAAACAAAAATTCCTTGCTGATCTATCTAACCCTAACCATCAAAATTTATATAACAATAATAGTAACTTAAATAAACAAAATTTCCATAATTTTTAAATAACGGAGATACTGCTGATTTCACTTAAGTTGTGAAAATCCCTTTAATATTAAAAATAAACTGAACAGACATAGTTGGCCTACGTCCTTTTACATTTTCTGTCAAGGCATAAAGCCTGAGCTTAAATATACTAATATAAACAAAGTTCTCAAAATTTAAAAACAACTATCTATTTTGGCTACGAAAGCCCTTTCCAAAATGAGAAGTGTTGTAAGCACAACCATCAAGTCTTTTTTTTCAAACCCAAACCAATCTGCATCTAACAACCAATTGGTTTGATAGTAATATTCATGACTTTAAGCCATATTACAAACTTTACTTTTATAATTTCATCGTGGCTAAAAAGGCCCAAAACTACTTCCTCAAGTCTTGGCTGAGAGAGCCTGAGTTCATCCTTTACAAACAACCACTAGGGTTTTAAAAACAGAAATTAAAAAGGACAAACAGAGAAACTAATGACCATGGTCGAACCAATAACCACAACACACAACAGTGCCATCAAAATCCACCTTACAACTTGTGCAGGAGAAAACCCAGGTAAAACCGAGGCTTACCGGTTTAAAAACCTTCACAAAAGCTCTTTTAATGAAGTTAACATTATTTTGAATCGCTGTGAGAAGCCTGCACTCAAATGATTGAAACTTGCATATTAATATATAAACTGATAAATTAAAATAAAATATATATATATTGCAGAACAGTTAAAACACTAAATTTTTCAGAACTTACCCTAGAGGCACAACACAGCTTCTGGAAGTTGTAGTCTCACCCTAGCCTCACTCGTGAGCTCCACGAGTTGGTTTAGACCCTTGCCGGAGATATTTTACTATTGTAGTGGTCAAAGAGAAACCCCAAGCCACGATGAGGTGAGAAATAAATCCACAAGAAGAAACAAGTAGTAAAAACCAAAACTCAACTCTTTCCTTCAACAACCCTCTAAACGCTATGCACAGTTAAACACCCACAGTAAAACAAAATCTCATTGTAAAATAACAATGACGAACCCAACCCAACCTCCATCACTTTTTGCATCAGACCAAAACCCTCTCATGAAGGCAACAGGCTTTATATTCTTACTACAACACCAAATCATGCAAATTAAAGCTGCAGAGGAGCTCGTTATGGCTCATGAAGGCCTAGTGCAAATGAAGGAAAGTTTGAAAGTAAGCCTAGCGGCCACGAGCTCTCGGCTCGACCACTCCATAGCCAGATTAAAACAAAGTGCATTTTTAGGGTTTTAATCCAGTTTTATGGCGTCTCAAGTCAATGAAAACCCTAAGATTTAATCACCAACCATGTGTCCATCAAATAATTTACAAATTATGGGTATTGAGCCATAGTTGAGAGTCTCATTTCGAATCCTGCATAATCATTAGGATTTAAATCAAAACCTTATAAAATCATTGCATAATATCATAACCTCATTTTGATTTTATTCACTTATAACCTTAGACCTTGTACTTTGTGTCAGGTGTTCTTTTACACTAGGGTTTATGCATAGTTTAACTATAGCCTAAACATATGTAAAGTCCCTCATTTTAATTAATGCCTACTTTTGACAAACATAGTTTAAAAATCAAGGAAGATAAACTAGTTACATGAAGATACCTAATCATAAGAATCCTGGAGCAAAGATCAGTATGATAATACATTTAGAAATCACAATATAATTATTGTAATTGAGAGCTCATATAAAACAAGGTTTTATATACAAGATAACTAAGTAATAACACATGATTTAGAAGAATCACTAACATAGAGTATTTAAAGATTACAAAGAACTCAAAGAGATATGAACAGTACCATATTCCAATCTCTAAACGACAAATATCTAGTTATGGATGCAAGTATGTGTAACATATCTTCTTGTTTATAAAATTGTTAGGCCACTATGCTCTTATTGGCAGAAGTAGATCTGTTCTTAATCTATAACATCTCAAATGGAAATATGTGCATATAATTTAAAATACAAGAAGGAAGATTATTTGGATCAAGTACTATGGTGGTAAACTTAACTACACATAAGCCATTCTTTCACAGTAGTGTTATTACAATCATTTATGTAGTTTGATAACATTTGAAATACCAACAATACGTTTTACAGGGTCAAGTTGCAAACAAACATTTTTACTAGCATTTTATCCTATGCTAGTTGAATATTATTCTCAATCTGGAAATTTTTACTGGTAACAACACTGCTTACATGTTTGGAACCTGTAAAAGAAGCATCATTCGACTGCATTAGATGTAAGCTAAGTAAGCCCCAAACTCATCTAAGATTCTTTCCTACTTGACAAAAGAAAGTAATAACACACTTAGCATCAGATTAAGATGCAGTTTCCTTTCTTGCTTTCTAAAACATAAACCGCTATGTTTAACATCCCTAACATAGTACTTCAAGAAAAACTAGTGAATTATAAAGAACTAAAGAAATATAATGCTCTTTGTTAATTATTACTATTTCAGTAATTGCTAACAGTTATTGGTTCATTGGCAATGACATCCTTGAACATTTTAAGTTACATGAAAAATTTTAAATTTTTATGAATTACAAGGTTATTACATGTGGTATCATAGCACAAGGTTCAGCCACTAGGCCTGAATATGGCTCAACTTGCTTAAATAAAACAATAGATTTAAAACATGTATACTGATTTTTACTTTTCTTTTGAATTACACTACAGATAATTTTTCTGAGTTAACTGCAGGTATGGAAGGATTGGAAGAATATGCGGATGAGGAGTCCCCATTTATTGAACGAATTAATTCTAAAAGAGAACCTATACAAGAAGAAATAACTAATAACTCTTCTGAATTATTACAAACAGTCAAGGAACTAATAATAGAGATGGAAACAGTCAAAAAGAAAAATGAGAGAATTTTGAGAGCTCCGGAGGAGCTAAATCAGATTTTAATGGAAAGATTTCAAAATGAAGAAAAAGATAAACGAACAGAGTTTGAAGATATGCCTTATCAACATAAAGATAAAAAGTCTAAATAGATTAAAATTGAAAGTAGCTCATCTTCTGAGGTTTATGGCGACCCACATAAAAAGAACTATCAATATACTAGTGATTATAGTGAAGATAATCATCGTACAAGAAAGAGAAAGTTTAAACCTTATGAAGAAATCTCTGGAGAATTCAATAAAATTAAGCCACCAACCTTTAAAGGTGAAACTGAGAAGGGAGAAGAGGTTGAATCACGGTTGTATGGGATGAAGAAATATTTTCAAATTTATAATTACTCTAATCAGCTGAAAGCCAGAATGGCTATTTATAACCTCACTAGGAAAGCAGATATTTGGTGGCAGGACCTAAAAAGAGTAAAAGGAATTAGGGAGAAAAACATTAACTAGAGTACGTTTAAATAAATATTTTAAGAAGAAATTTTTTTATGAACAGTACTACGACGAGCAGGCTAAGGAATTTTATGAATTAAAACTAGGAACAATGAACATGAAAGAACTAAACATTAAATTTCTAAGTCTGCTAAGATATGTGCCTTATATTGTGGACGAGAAGCCTAAGGTACATTAGTTCCTAAGCTGCTTACCCTATCATATAAAAGACCAAATCGAGTATGACAATCCAAAACTTTAGAAGAAGGAATGAGAAAGGTGAATATCTGTTATGAACAGAATCACAAAAAGGAAAGTATGACAAACTGGAAGGCTAAAAGAACTAATAATTTTGAACAAAGGAAGAAAGGTTTTGTACGTAACCAAAATTTCAAGAATAATAACACACGAAGCTTTCCTAATAAAAATTTCCAAGGGAACAAAAGTAATTCCAAGATAAATCCAAATGGTCAAAGAAGTAAAGAATCTGTTAATAATCACAATAACTATACCAACAATTTTGAGCGAAAGGAACTAGTAAAGTGTTGGGAATGTAATGGTCCTCATTATGCATCATTTTTCCCGAACCAGAAGAAGATTTCATTTAAAATTTAGTAGGAAGAATTTGTTTTAAAAACTAGGAAGCCTATGTATTCAATGTTGTCAAAATGAAGCGGATGAGATAAGACAGGACTGCGTTGTCATACTGAGAATAACAACGCCTCCAAAACACAACATAAGCAAGAATGAAGCCACAGCCCTGAAGAATTTGAAAACAAACAATGAAACAATGATTATGAAGGTGGATAAAGGGAACACGATGATAGTGATGGACACTCATGTTTATCTTTCCAAAATGGAAGAACATTTGATGAAGGGAGGTAGCTACAAAAAGCTGAAAAAAGACCCAAGCGCCAAAATTATAAAAGAGGTTAAGAAAGCCATTGATGACTCCACACTTGATGAAGACCTAAAAAGGAAGCTCATGCCAAAGAACACTACCATCCATAGGATTTATGGCCTACCTAAAATACACAAAGAGGGTTTTCTATTAAGACCCGTTGTAAACACCATCGGATCAGCAACATACCAACTTGCCAAATTTCCAGCAAAAACCCTAAAACCATTGGTGGGCCACACGTTCTCATTTATAAAAGATTCTTCACATTTTGTCAACAGTATCAAAGACCAGAAATTGGAGGACAATGACATATTGGTGAGTTTTGATGTGGTATCTCTTTATACTAAGGTTCCAGTCGAAGATGCTATTAGTGTTTTAAGAGAAATCACAAGTGATGAAATAGATAAACTAGTGGAGATCTATCTGAAGTCAACCTAGTTTTCATTTCAAAGAGAAATATATGAGCAAGTTGATGGTGTCACCATGGGATCTCCACTCTCTCCAATAGTAGCAAATCTATATATGGAGTATCTTGAGAAAAAAGATATTGACTCCTCCACCCTACAACCGAGGGACTGGAAAAGATACATGGATGATACCAATATTATTTGGCCACATGGAAGAGAAAGTCTAGACATGTTCCTGACACACCTAAATAATCAGTCAGATCACATAAAGTTCACCATGGAGATTCAAGAAAACAATAGCCTTCCCTTCCTCGATGTCTTGCTCACAAAAAAGACAGATGGTTCTCTTTCACACCAAGTGTACCGCAAGAAAACCCATATTGATAGGTATTTGCATGCTGAATCTCATCATCACCCGTCACAAAAGGTTGGCATCCTTAACACTCTTGCCACAAGAGCAGTAAGAATTTCGGACACAGAGCATCTCAAGGAGGAGTTAGCACATCTCTCAAGGGTATTGCAGGAGAATGGGTATAAGCTAAAAGACATAAAAGATCTTTCAAGAAAGCATAGAAACCTAGGATCAAGAACCGAGAAGATCAAAGAAGAAAAGCATTTCTCCCTTACATACAAGGGACGACTGATAAAATAGCCAAAGTCCTCAAATGAAAGCAAATCAAAACTTTCTTCTCCCCCCCAAACTCCTTGAGAAACCTGCTTGATAAATCAAAGGATCCCATCAACCCTAAACTAAGAAAAGGCATATACGCAATTCCATGCTCGTGCGGTGAAATATATATCGAGGAAACGGGTCGAGTAATAAATATCAGAACTAAAGAGCACTGTGCCAACATAAGACATGAAAGAATAAAAAAATCAGCAATTGCTGAACATTCTCAAAAGACCAACCATCACATCTGCATAGAGGACGCAAAGGTCATTGCGATTGAAGAAAATTATAATAGAAGACGCATCCAAGAAGCAATCGAAATAGAAAAGCATGAGAAGAATTTCAACAGGGACGATGGACTCATATTGAGCGAAACCAGGAAACCTGTAATACAAAAAAGAAATTAGTTAATTAATTAAAAAATAGTAAATTTAATTAATTAATTATGTAATTAAAATTAAAAAACAGTAAAATTAATTAATTAATTATGCAATTAAAATTAAAAAACTAAAAAACTAAAAGGAAATCTAAGCTTACATGATAAACATAAATGTTATCTCTCATCCACAATTTATAAGGAAAACATAGCTCTATATTCCAATGAGAAACATCCCTTCTCTTGAAGATGGACTCAACTAAAGAGTCTGAAACGTGCGTCGAGAATGACAATACTGAATACGCAGGCTTCCTAGTTTTTAAAACATAAGAAGATTGTTAGCAACATACATAAGATATAGGAGGAGATGACTATCGGTGACCTAGCAAGGACAATTCCCAGGATCAATGCAGCACTAGAGAACATGCAGGAGGATTACCAAACTTCCATGGTGGAAGTGGAAGGTAAGCTGAATCAAATACCTATATCTATTTTAATCAATCCAGGGGCTAGTTTAAGCAATATTTCTCCTGATTTAGTAGAAAAATGTAAATTATCAGTAGAAAAGTTTGGCAAGTCTTGGTTAGTCCAGCTAGCTACTAGAGCAAAAAGGAAGGTGATCAGCTTTGTTAAGAATTGTATTGTAAAAATGGGTTAGCTTGAAACCTCTGTTAA
This sequence comes from Pseudotsuga menziesii, assembly GCA_001517045.1. Lineage (NCBI taxonomy): Eukaryota > Viridiplantae > Streptophyta > Pinopsida > Pinales > Pinaceae > Pseudotsuga > Pseudotsuga menziesii. The sequence goes on along the minus strand of LPNX010384185.1, from coordinate 24,128 downwards.
GCTTAATGTTTTACCTTTAGGTTCTTATGATATGTTAATTGGTATGGATTGGTTACTACAGCATAGGGTAGTCCTGAACTGTTTTGATAAAACCTTTACTTGCATAAATAATGATGGAGAAACAGTAAATGTAAAAGGAATCCCTAGGAAAACAACTGTAAGACAGATTTCTGTTTTGCAACTTAAGAGAGCTGTTCAGAAAGGTTGTAAAGCCTTTGCTGTAACAGTAATTAATGAAGAAAATACTAATAACAAAGAGAAATTAAATCTGGAAGATATTCCGATTCTGAGGGAGTATTCGGATGTATTTCTGGAAGGAATTTCGGGATTGCCTCTGAAGCGGGAGTTAGATTTCACTATTGAGCTAGTACCTGGTGCAGTGCCCAGCTCAAAAGCCCCTTATCGGATGAATATACTGGAATTAAATGAACTAAAGTCGCATTTAAAAGAACTCATTCATAAGAATTATATTAGAACCAATGTGTCTCCCTTGGGAGCACCTGTTATTTTTGTTAAGAAGAAGGACGGAACTCTACGATTATGTATAGATTACCGTCAACTAAATAAAATCATTATCAAAAACAGATATCCGTTACCCTGCATAGATGATCTGTTTGATTAGCTACATGGAGAAACGGTATTCTCAAAGATTGATTTATGGTATGGTTACCATTAGGTCTGAATCAAAGATGAAGATATCTTTAAAACAACTTTTAGACTCGGCATGGTCATTACGAGTTTGTTGTTATGCCATTTGGGATCACTAATGCCCCAGCTGTTTTTATGATTCTGATGAATAATGTAATGCATAAGTACCTTGATAAGTTTGTGGTTGTATTCATTGAAGACATCTTAATTTACTCAGGAAGGACACGTCATTACTTATGAGTCTAGGAAGCTGAAGATTCATGAGAAAAATTATGCGACCTATGACTTAGAATTGGCTGTTGTCATATATGCCTTAAAAATGTGGCGCCATCATTTAATTGGAAGGAATTTTATATTAATGACAGATAATAAAGGGTTAAAATATCTGTTGGATCAACCTAACTTAAACGCTAGGCAAGCTAGATGGCTATCTTTCCTCAGCGAATACGATTTTGAAATCCAACATATAAAAGGAAAGGAAAATAAGGTTGTTGATGCTTTAAGCAGAAATGCAAAATTGAATTTTACAGCAGCAATCAGCACCTATAAAACATATTTATAAGAACAACTAGAAGAAGGAATAAGACAAGATGAAAATTATCAGAAATTACAAGTAAAGGTAAAAGAAAATTTAATTGAAAGTTTAAGTACAGGCTATAGTTTGAACGAAAAATGATTATTATTATATAAAGATAGATTATACGTACCTAATGTACCTAAGATTAAGTTGTTGATTTTAAACAAAATTCATAAAACTCCTTATTCAGGGCATCCGGGTTATCAGAAAACTATAACCATGCTAAGAAAGGATCATTTCTGGCCAAACATGAAAAATGAATTAGCAGAATACATTGCTAAGTGCTTTGAATGTCAGTAAGTAAATACTGAACATTAACATCCAGCTGGGCTACTTCAGCCATTACCTATTCCTAGCTGGAAGTGGGAGATAATCAGCCTTGATTTTATCACAGGACTACCTAGAAATCAAAAACTTGAATGAATCAATAATGGTAGTTGTTGATAAATTGAGCAAGGCCAATCATTTTATACCTATAAAAACTACTTATAAAGCTGCAAATATTGCTGATATTTTCTTAAAGAAAAAAATTCAGTTACATGGAATACCGAAAGTAATAATTTCAAACAGAGACCCTAAGTTTACAGGAAAAAGTTTAGAAGTCTTTGTTTAAAGGAATAAATACTACATTAAACTTCAGTACCTCTTTCCATCCTCAGACAGATGGACAGACTGAAAGAGTAAATTAGGTATTAGAGGATCTGCTCAAAATGTATGTAAAAGAACATCCAGGTAAATGGGAAGATTACTCAAACCTGGTAGAATTTGCTTACAATAATCACTATCAAGCCTCAGCAAGATATAGTCCTTTTGAAATTTTGTATGGCAGGAAGTGCAATACCCCCATCTCATGGAGTAATCCAGTTGACAAGCTAGTATTAGGACCTGAATTATTAAAAGAGATGGATTTAATTGTAAAACAGGTGTGAGGTAACTTGAAAGTTGCGCAAGATCGACATAAAAGTCAAGTAGATCTTAAACGAATTGAAAAGGAGTTCCAGGTAGGTGAACATGTCTTTATTAAGGTGAGACATAAAAAGAGTTCTCTGGGGTTAGGAAGTTGTGCTAATTTAGCACCCCAATATTGTGAACCTTTTGAAATACTTTCCAGAATAGGACATGTTGCATATCAGTTAGCTTTACCGCCAAACTTAAAGGTTCACAATTTTTTTCATATTTATGTATTAAAAAAATATGTACATGATGCTACTCATGTTTTTAACTGGAATGATTTGCAGGTTGAACCCGAATGAGATTTTCTGGTGGAACCGATTCTATCCTCAAAAGGAGGGAGATATCGCTTTGGAATCGCACCATTGGTCAGGTGAAGGTGCAATGGAAGCACCTTAGTCCAAAAGAAGCCACCTAGAAATTGGAAAGTCATATGCGGGATGCATATCCAATTCTATTTCAGGGCAATTCTGAGGACGAAGAATAAATAACATCGAGGACGATGTTATAAATTAAGGGGATGTGTATGTCACATGCCCCAATTTGCAAAACAATTTTATGTTTTTGAGGAACATTATGTTATATTTTATGTTAAAGTTTGTAATTAATGACCAAGTGTGATCAAGGATAATTTAATGTATTTCAGAATATTTTCTTAATAAATAAATGAAAGATGAGACAACAGCTTAGGGGAGCTGTTAAATGAGTGTTTTACTGGTTACTTGGTGGAGGAGGCCGGGTTGAGAGAAGATTGACATGTCATAGCATCCTCAAACTACTTCTAGATGTTGCAGGTGGCAACTTCCCTATTTTTGTGGTCATGATTCCCCAAGAAAGTGGAACAGGAGCAGGTGGATCATTAAGTAAAAACTGACCCAAAAGACCTAGGCATGCTAATAAAACTTCCCATTGAAGACAGTTGAGGCTGCTCATTCTAGATTTTGTGATTATTCTGAGTGAATGAAGTGCACATGTGAATTTGATGGAGGGGACTAGCTGAAGTAAGTTTGAAGGGATAAGCGCTGAAGACTGAATTAGTGCAGCTATTCTAAGCTGAATTTCTTACTGCTATAAGCAGAACTAAGTTACTGTTGAACACTCAGTGGAGTTGGAGAGGATCTCAAGACTACATCTCTCACCCAGTACTCTACCAGGAGGACTAGGAGACAAGCTTGGGGGGCCTGAGAATTGTAGTCCAACTCTTCTCTAGGAGTTGGTTGGGAGGAATATCCTCCTTAAGCTGTTGTCACCTCATCTATACTTCCAAGTCTTGCTTAGTTCAGTTATTTTATTTATTCACTGCATCTAGAAAGTTTAAGAGTTTTTCATTAATATAGTATATTGTTGTTTTATTTCTGTTAAGGGATAAATAGGATAATTATATATGCGGTGAAAATTAGTAATTAACTAGATTAGGGTAAATCAGTAAAGAAATTTCGGAGTAAATTGATAGATAGGAAAAATTACCTAAACTGTATTTTTCCACGCCTTTTGGCAAGACAGTACTCTAGTACAACGGGTTTTTATATTTCAAATGAGTAGATTCAATAAAACTTGAATGCAGATGCAAATGAATACTATCTACAGGATTTTGTGTAAAATTATTTACAAAACTTTAGTTGTATTTGTGTTATCTACTTAAGGTATTTAAATTAACTAATTAATGATAGAAGAACAAGTTTAAATATTACATACTAGTATGTATAATATTTAATACAGTAAAACTAGTAAAGTTACACATTATAAACCTGGTATGTAAACCTAAATAAATAATATATGAATAGTAAATTATTTAAGTTAGGATTAACTTAGTAAAATAGTATTTTAGATTAACTAATTACCTAGTTAGTTCATTTATGACAAAGTGTAAACTAGGTTTACTGAAACAAAAAAATACTAGCTCTATAAACCATTAAAATAATTAGGGTTTACAAAAGATCTCTTCTTTCACAACAACATAAATTAAAAATTTATAATACCAAAACCTAGCAGTATATACCAGAAAATTACAGAAGAAAAATACATCTATTTAAAAATATCAATCTCAGTCCTATTTTCAAATTTCATTGCAGATCTATTAATTTTGCTGCTATCAAAATTTTTTCTTACCAAAGGTCTTCAAATCTTATTCCTTAAAATAAGAAACAAAAATTCCTTGTTGATCTATCTAACCCTAACCATCAAAATTTATATAACAATAATAATAACTTAAATAAACAGAGATACTGCTAATTTCACTTAAGTTGTGAAAATACCTTTAATATTAAAAATAAACTGAATAGACATAGCTGGCCTACGACCTTTTACACTTTCTATCAAGGCATAAAGCCTGAGCAAAAATATACTAATATAAACAAAGTTCTCAAAATTTAAAAACAACTATCTGTTTTCGGCTATGAAAACCCTTTCCATAATGAGAAGTGCTGTAAGCATAGACATCAAGCCTTTTTTTTAAAAACCCAAACCAATCTGCATCTAACAACCAATTGGTCTGACAGTAAGAGTCATGGCTTTAATCCATATTACAAACTTTACTTTTATAAGTTCATCATGGCTAAAAGGGCCCAAAACTACTTCCTCAAGTCTCGGCTGAGAGAGCCCGAGTTCATCCTTTACAAACAACTACTAGGGTTTTAAAAACAGAAATTAAAAAGAACAAACAAAGTAACTAATGACCACAACCGAAACAACAACCACAACACACGGCAGTGCCATAAAAATCCACCTTACAACTTGTGTAGGAGAACACTCCATGTAATATAGAGGCTTATCGGCTTAAAAGCCTTCACAAAAGCTCTATTGATGAAGTTAATAGTATTTCGAGTCACCGTGAGAAGCCTGCACTCAAACGATTGAAACATGTATATTAATATATAAACTCACAAATTAAAATAAAATAAATTTATATATTGCAGAACAGTTAAAAAACTAAAATTTTTAGAACTTACCTTGGAGGCACAGCGCAGCTTGTCGAAGTTGTAGTCTCACCCTAGCCTCACTCGTGAGCTCCATGAGCTGGTTTAGAGCCTTGCCAAAAATATTTTACTGCTGCAGTGGTCAAAGAGAAAACCCAAGCCATGATGAGGTGAGAAATAAATCCATGAGAAGAAACAAGCTGTAAAAACTAGAACTCAACTCTTTCCTTCAACAACCCTCTAAACACTATGCACAGTTAAACACCCACAGTAAAATGAACTCTCATAGTAAAACAACGACGGTGAACCTAGCCCAACCTCCATCACATTTTTCATCAGACCAAAACCCTCTCACAAAGGCAGCAAGCTTCATACTCTTACTACAACACCAGATCATGCAAATTAAAGCTGTAGAGGAGCTCGTTATGGTTCATGAAGGCCTGGTGCAAAAGAAGGAAAGTTTGACAGTAAGCTTGGTGGCCACAAGCTCTCGGCTTGACCACTCCACAGCCAGACTAAGATAAAGCATGTTTTTAGGGTTTGAAGCCAGTTATATGGCATCTCAAGTCAACGAAAACCCTAAGATTCAATCACCAACCACGTGTCCATGAAATAATTTCCAAATTATGGGTATCGAGCCATAGTTGAGAGTCTCATTTTGAATCCTACATAATCATTAGGATTCAGGTCAAAACCTTATAAAATCATTGCATAATATCATAACCTCGTTTTGATTTTCTTCACTTATAACCTTAGACCTTGTACTTTGTGTTAGGTGTTCTTTTACACTAGGGTTTATGCATAGTTTAACTATAGCCTAAACATATAATAAGTCCCTCATTTTAATTAATGCCTACTTTTGACAATAGTAGTTTAAAAATCAAGGACGATAAGCTAGTTACATGATGATACCTAATCATAAGAATCCTGGAGCAAAGATTAGTATGTAATACATTTATAAATCACAATATACTTATTGTAATTGAGAGCTCATATAAAACAAGGTTTTATATACAAGATAACTAAATAATAACACATGATTTAGAAGAATCACTAACATAGAGTATTTAAAGTTTACAAAGAAATCAAATAGATATGAACAGTACCATATTCCAATCTCTAAACAACAAATATATAGTTATGGATGCAAGTATCTGTAACATATATCCTCGTTTATAAAATTTTAGGTCACTATGATCTTATTGGTAGAAGTAGAACTGTTCTTAATCTATAACATCTCAAAATGAAATACATGCATATAATTGAAAATACAAGAAGGATGATTATTTGGATCAAGTACTATGGTGGTAAAATTAACTGCACATATCCCATTCTTTCATAGTAGTGGTATTACAATCATTTATGTAGTTTGATAACATTAGAAATACCAATAATACCTTTTACAGGGTCAAGCTGCAAACAAACATTTTTACTATCATTTTATCCTATGCTAGTTGAATATTATTCTCGATCGAAATTTTTTTTACTGGTAACAACATTGCTTACCTATTTGGAACCTGTAAAAGAAGCATCATTCCACCGTGTTAGTTGTAAGCTAAGTAATCCCCGGTCTCACCTAAGATTCTTTCTTACTTGACAAAAGAAAGTAATAAGACACTTAGCATCAGATTAACATGCAGTTTCCTTTCTTGCTTTCTAAAACATAAACCGTTTTATTTAACATCCCTAACATAGTACTTCAAGATAAACTAATGAATTATAAAGAACTAAAGAAATATAATGCTCTTTGCTAATTATTACTATTTGAGTAACCGCTAATAGTTATTGGTTCATTGGAAATGGCATCCTTGAACATTTTAAGTTACATGAAAAATTTTAAATTTTTATGAATTACAAGGCTATTACACTACCCCTCCCCTTCCAAAAAAGCATACAAAAGGGAGATGCAAACAATTTTATTTAAGAATGCAAATGTTGCAGACAACAATCGCAGAATTCTTTCTTTCAAAGGAAAATCATCCACCGCTTCCCAGGTTTCACAACAATATTTGTCAGCTAATCTCCCTAGTGCCAAAAGAGCACGCAGATGTATTCCTCAGGTATAGCTTGGATTTCATATTTTATTTCTAGTCATTTTCAGTTTGACATTTTATAAACAGATCCTGACTTTCATTGATTTTTAGTCGTTATTGAACTATTTGGATTTGTGTGCGAAATGGATTGTGCTTGTTATTGCAGAATTATCCCATTTGGATGAATGTTTTACAATCTTTTTTTTTCCACTTTGCAATGCTGAATTCACTATCACATCCATTCCAATTTCTTAAAAAATCAGCACATAAAATTACCCTTTCGCAAATGAAACCCTGCTGCCATTTCGTTTTGTAAAACCATTGACATTCACATTTCTTTAATTATAATTTTTGGGGACCAGATAAACTACATAGTATTTGGGGTTTTTGTCATTAGTACACTATATGTGGCCATTTGAGAATCATTTTCCTTTGTCCTGTTTTCTTAGACTATAAATTTAATGTATCCATGTTGATTGCAGTCTACATACAGAACTCTAGATGCACCAGGCATGTTGCATGATTATTACTTGAATCTACTGGATTGGAGTTCTACCAACATTTTGTCGGTAGCCCTTGGAAACATTGTATACTTGTTGGATGCTTTAGATAGCTCTATATCCGAGCTTTTGATTGCAGATGATGAAGAGGGTCCCGTTACCAGTGTTAATTGGGCACCTGATGGGAGGCAAATTGTCGTTGGGATTAATAATTATGTTGTACAACTATGGGACTCTGTATCTGATAAAAAGGTAAATTAATCCTGTTGATCTCTTCAAAGGTTTTCTCATTCTAAGGTAATTATGGCAATATCTAAATTTGACATTGAGATGGATAAAATTACAGTTAAGAGCTTTTGAAGGTCATCATGAACATGTTGGTGCCATTGCTTGGAATGGTCCTATTCTCACCACTGGAGGACTAGATGGGATTCTAATCAATCATGATGTTCACATGTGTGAGCACATTGTTCAAACATACAGAGGGCATACCTAAGAGGTTTGTGGATTGAAATGTTATCCTTCTGGCCAACAACTTCCAATTAGGGGAAATGACAATTTACTCTACATTTGGGACAAGAGCATGACATCTCATAATTATTCCTCTCAATATCGACACAAATTAGATGAACATTGTGCATCAGTGAAGGCCTTAGCATGGTTCCCCTTCCAAAAAAATATTTTGGCATACGGTGGAGGGGGTTTAGACACGTCTATAAAGTTTTGGCACACTCAAACAGGTGCATGCTTGGATACTATCGGCACCCATTCCCAAGTTTGTTCTTTACTGTGGAATAGACATGAGCGTGAGTTATTAAGTTCACATGGGTTAGATAAGAACTAGTTAACCTTATGGAAATACCTGTACATGGTGAAGATGACTGAGCTTAAAGGGCATACTTTTCAAGTTCTTCACATGGAATAGGTATGAAAATTTATGTTTTTATGCATTCATGTTTTCCCTTTATGAATAGATTTGTCCTAATAGCCCTTCCCTATTTTTTGCCTCTTCAAAGCCCTGATGGGTACATAGTTGTATCAGCTGCAGCAGATGAAGCACTCAGGTTTTGGAAAATTTTTGGAGCTCTAGATACCTCAAAGAAGGCTAAGATTAAAGATGAAAGAGTGGCTTTCAGCAACTTTCATACTCACATCTGCTAAGAAGTATCTGTCCACATTGATGGATGCTCAACTCAAGGTAGTAATTAATGTTTTGTTTTCTCTTTATAAATCTCTGCACGCGCTCTGTAGTTCAGTTGGAATTTTATGTAGTATGTTATACTTTCTTCTTTGTATTTTACTCCTTACTTTGGTACTCATATACATTACGATCTACTTTCTTCTTTGTATTTTGTTCCTTCCATTGGTACTCATATAGCATGAATTGTGTAATTTTTCTTCTGTGAACCCTGATGGAACAATGTTGCAACAGCTTTGTGAGACAATGATTAGATTCGTCAGCTGCATGATAAAATTTAAAAATGTTTTGGAAAGCCTTTGGTGCTTCAAGACGTGAACAAGTATCTCATTCACATCTAAATGATGATAAGGTGATGCTCAACATTGTAGGTAATTTTAAGCCTAAAATGATGATAAGGCGATGTTCAATGTTTGTAGGTAATTCTTGAATTATTTATCTTGATTAGCTTTAAGGTACTTGTGAAATTTCTAAAATGAAATAAACATAAAAGGTTTAGTTGTTTTGTATCTATATTTTTAGATATGTATATAGATATGTTTATGTTTATTTCTATACAATTGTACACTATGTCATGGTGCATATATTATATGCATTCTAATAGAATATTGATCATAAAAACTAACCACATACATAGATGTTACTTTGATTTGTGTCGCTGTAATTCTAATATGAGAAAATATTAACCGCACGGAAGAATCGACTGAATCCCTCCACGCATACTGCCATTTAAGATCTTTGTAACATGGTGAATTGCTTCTCTTTGCTAAACACGTGATCACGGCAACAAGGATGCGTTCTTCTTTGCGAGGAAGAATCATACATATAAGAGTACCATGTTTGCTCAATACCAATTTTTTTATCTAGACATTCTAAGGTGCTCTCTTTTGCAGTTCAATTTTCCAACACAACTAAATATGTAAGTACCTATTGCTCATATTGCACTTCATCTTTATTATCTTTTATTTAATGAATTGTGTTAGTAATTTAATTTTATTATATTTCATTTTTCACTGATGGTTGCCTCATTATATCTCTTCACTTTGGTCATTGATAATCATTGATTGTCTGCCCCATTATCTTTTTACCGGAAACGGCATTTTTAAATGCCACCAATCGATTGGAAAATTTTCCACCATTAAGATTCTTAAATTGGAAATCAACATGAAGCTTTTCTGTGATTAAGGTTTAATACATTCCGATCCAAGATACAGAAAATTTAGATTTGCACTCTTCATTACTTCAAAGCTAATGATAATTTTTTGAAAGGGCATTGCCTCTCTGTAGATGTAAATCACAAGTGTTTCCTGAAGATTCTATTGTTATTCTATTGTTCTGTTTTTGTTTAGATTTTGTGTTACAATATAGAATTGCATCAAATAACTAAAAGTTCAGTTTGTTTTGTTTACCGTGGGTGAAATTTTGACATTTCAAGTGTTGTTACTTACTTCACGCTACAGGTATATTAACATTTCTCTTTTGTATATTAGATTTTCAGTGTCTTTATTTACACTTTTAACAACTTACACTTTAAAAAGAAATTTTTTGTGTCAATACAATAAAATGTTTTATAAGCAACCATAAAACTAAAAGTTTACATTTTATTATTATTTATTATTTATATATATTAATTGTTGCAATGAGTTAATATATTTTACTAATAATACAAGAAATTGCAAAATGTTGAATATTAAATATTTATAAATCAAAACTTTTTTAACAAGTTGGGAAAAATGATAACTAATTTTAACCAATATGGCAAATAGAAAAATAAAATATCCAAATTCTTCAGATATTTTGAGTATATTATTGTGGATTTCATGAGTCTAATAAATATGTATAAGATTGATGTTAAGTGTAAACATATGTTTGGAATTGACAAAATATTTGAGAATAGCATTGAATAAAATTGGCAACCATTGCATTAAGAATGTATATACTTGATATGTTTTGTATGGATAATTTTTTTGAGGAGAGTATGCATAGAAATTGCACTAAAATTGAAGTAATTTGAAAAAAAGTAAAATACCCATAATCTAAACTAGCATTGGAAACAATTGCATTAAGCAACAATTGTTCCAAATGATTTAGAAGAATTACCCATAATCTAAAATAGCATTGGCAACAATTACATTAAGAAACAATTTAAAAAATGAGGCCAAACTAAGATTGTTTTAGTGGAATTGTCCATAATCTTTAAAAGTATTCTTCTTAAAGATAGTAAAGTTGAAGCTTTTAAGTACCTGTGCTAGGTGCTAATTGATTCTTTGTAACGGAATTAAAATCAAATTAAGTATTCAAAGGAACTACTTATTAGTCCACAGCCCTTTTTTAACCATCACATATAATGATTAAAAATATTGTGATCATATACATAATGTTTCTCCATAAGTTCTATATGAATCAATATGACATATGCATGGACTATATCACCTTTATGTTGTAATGATTCATTAAATTTTATATAACCCTATATATCAAGTTCAGGACAAGAGTTGGTTGCAGTAAATATTGCAATTATAATGTACTGGAGAAAAAAATTCAAAGATTATGTATGACAATGACAAGGATGGAGGAGCTAATTTCACAAAAGACTTTAATGATAGGGATGGAAGGTCTAGTTTTGGAATAAGATAGTGATTTGGGATGTAGTGATCTGCCAACTTTGACATGTGGATATTGCAACATAAAGTTAGCTACAAGAACACTTTGATATATCTTGGTGATGGACATGTAAGCAAACAAAGATGATTGTTTTATCAAGAAGTGCAATTGTATATAACTATTCCATGGAATATATTCAATTGAGCTTTCAATCATGGTTTCATTTTTATATAAACTTGTATATCCAGTTCCAGGGAAGATGGGGTTGAAATAAATATTGCAATTACAATGTATTGGTGGAAAATTTCAAAGAGTGTGTATGACAATGATAGGGATTCAGTATTGTAAAGATCCAGGTATTCAAATGCAGCATTCGATACCTTACACACCACAACAAAATGGTGTTGCTGAGAGAAAGAATAGATCGCTGAAGGAGATGGAAACCTGCATGATGGAGGATAAGACTTTGCCACAAAAATTTTGGCCAAAGCTATAAAATGTGCATCCTACGTCCAGAACAGGGTGCCTCATAAGCATCTTGATGGTATGACTCCTTTCGAAGCTTGGAGTGGGCACAAGCCAAATGTGACCCATTTCAGGATTTTTGGCTCAAAGGCTTGGGCTAGAATTCCAATTGAAAAGATGAAGGATTTGCAACCCCAAAGCCAAGAGTGCCTATTTGTTGGGTATTCTGAAGATTAAAAAGGGTACAAGCTGATCAACTTGAGCACTAACAAATCTTTCATTGAAATATGTGTTCAGTTCCAAGAAGAGATTTTAGGAGCAGCTGAAGTTGGAGAGTCCTCTTCACCACCAGAACCATTGATTGTAAGTGAAGAGACTAATGAGTTTTCTGATTCTGATATGTCTGATAATGATGATTTGATTGCAGACCCTAACATTCCTACAAGACCAAAATGGGAAGAAAAGACCATTCATGCAGCTGGGGAACTAGCTGGAAATCCTAATGACACTAGGAGGACTAGATCTCAATTTGAGAGTGCCCTTTGTGTGAAAGATCCTCTATTTGCTGAGAAGTTCTATCCGATGGTTGAATAATATCCACAGCCATATGAATATGCAACACATGATCCAAGATGGAAAACAGCCATGAAAGAATAATTCAGCTCGCTCCAGAATAACAACACTTGAGAACTGGTTGATCTTCCCCTAGGGAGGAAGCTAGTTCAATGTAAGTGGGTTTTCAAGACCAAGTTTGTTGTTGATGGTTCACCTTTGAAATATAAGGAAATATTGGTAGCCAAGGGCTACTCACAAGTACATGGTATTGACTACAATGAAACCTTTGCACCAGTGGCAAAGATGGACTCCATAAGGCTAGCTCTAGCCATTGCAGCTTCGAAGCAGTGGGAAGTGCATCACATGGATGTGAAGTGTGCTTTCCTAAATGGAGATATCACTGAGGATATTTACATGCAGTAACCTAAAGGTTTTGTTTCTTATCCATATTTAGTGTGCAGGTTAAATAAATCATTGTATGGGCTCAAGCAATCCCCTATGGCTTGGTATGCCAAGATTGATAGCTTTTTGTTGTCACTGAGTTTTGTTCAATGCAAGTCTGATCCTAATGTCTATTTTACTCTGATTCATGGTTCTTTGATGATTATTGTCTTGTATGTGGATGACCTACTGACTACAGGAAGTTCAAATAAAGAGATTGCCTCCTTGAAGGATGCAATGAACCATGCATTTTCTATGACAGATTTGGGATTGTTGAGCCAATTCTTGGGGCTCAAAATTGCTCAATCCCAACATGGAATCAACATACATCAGTCCAAGTATGCTTCAGATTTGCTCATCAAGTTCAACATGAAAGATTGCAATCCAAGAAAGACTCCCTTCCTTTCAGGAGTTAATCTTGAAGAAGTAGTTTCTTCTCCTATGGTAAATAATACAATGTATAGGAAGTTGATTGGGTGTTTTCTTTATCTTACAAAAAATCAACCTGATCTATATTATGCAGTTAGTGTGGATTTGAGATACAAGGATCAGCCTCATGAGATCCACTGGAGAGAATCCAAAAGGATCCTAAACTGTGTTCAAGGAACAAGAACTCATGGGATATTCTACAAAGCAAAATATGATCTTGATTTTATTGGATTTACTGACAGTGATTGGGCAGGTGACAACACAGATCAAAAGTATGCATCAGGATATGTGTTCATGCTTACAGAAGGACCAATCAACTGGTCAAGCAAGAAGTAGAGTGCCATAGCACTCTCATCATACAGACGCAGAGTATAGAGGAGTTGTAAATGCAACAAATCAATCTTTGTGGTTGCAGGGGATACTTGGGAATGTTGCTTTGAATCAGAGTTTTCAACTATTATATACTATGATAATCAGAGCACCATTCGAATCTACAATGATCCTATTCAAAAACAGTGAACCAAGAACATTGAGATCCATATGCACTACATCAGACAGCGTGTGCATGATGGTACATTTGTTCTACTCTTATGTGCATCTTCAGAACAAGTAGCATACATCTTCACCAAATGTTTTTGGGAGAAGACCTTCAGCAATCTCAAATCACTGCTGGGGATTGTTGATCATGATGTGAAGCATGATTGATGACAAGATTTCCAAATTTTGTTTTTCCTGTCCATGTTTAAGGGAGGATTTTCCCACTGGTGTTTTTCCTCTTTCCTTGGTTGTATGGACAAGAAGTATGTAAAGGGTGACTAAGCCTTGTTTCTAGACCCTATAGTTTTCTGATATTTACTCATAAATTCAATCTTAAGGGGGGATGTTAGAATAATCAACCCATAGTTACCTACATTAGACATTAATTAAATTATTTTTGTCTTATTACCTAGATTCCTAGATTCCATTATATGCTACTTGCCTTCTACATTTCCTAAAAAATGAGTCATGGAGCGCTTGGGAAACATCCTTGAAACCAATTTTAGCCTGTATGCTTTATTCTAGATTCTCTAAAGCGTATATCTTCTTTTTCTGAAAAGCTGTCTTGCTTTATAGTTGATTTAAGGCAAAAGGAAAAGCTAGTCTAGGTGTAACTGCCTTGTTTTTTTCCCACATCATCCTCCCTCATTTTGTCCAAATAAAAACATGTATGAGTTTTCTTTCCATCCCTATTTACCTTTCCCACTTGACTTAGCGATTCCGTGAGCATCTTCATAGATTTGGAAACTATTTTTTGCACCTATGGGGTATTTGACTAGATTTAGTGAGCCTGGTTTTTGACTATTTTGAATGGAATCCTTATGCATTCAAACCTATCATGTAATTACATATTACAGAAACCTATTAATTCATAAGGTTGGCTATTGTACACTTACTCAATACAGATTAGTGTTATGCTCCAATTTCAGTCTCCTTTGGTGTTAATTTTGCATATTTTATTAGCAATTTTTTGAGTGTAATTGTTCTATCTCTTGGGTTCAAGTTCCATAGTTGCAGGTAATATTTCTAAAGAATCTATTTATGTTTTGATTGACCCTATATCTACTCACAATTATATCACTCCTAGAGATGTTTATATTTGTGCCTTTAAGAAGTTAAAGCATAGCAAATCATGGTTAGTCCAAATAGCCACTGGAACCAAGAGAAGGGTTAGTGAAATGGTAAAGCAATGTCCATTGGTCATTAATGGGCTAGTCACTTGTGTATATATGAATGTTCTACCAATTGGTTCCTATGATGTTCTCATTGGAATGGATTGGTTGGAAGCACACAGAGTGAAGCTTGATTGTTACAACAAGACTTTTGAGTGCTTGGATGAAGAAATCAACTTAAAGGTTGTGAAAGGAATTCCAAAGGTGATTTCTTTTAGGAATATTTCAACCATGCAGTTGAAGAATTTATGTAGGAAAGGTTGTAGAGTGTATGCAACCCATGTGTTGGAGGCAACAGAGAATGAAACTCCTTGGTTGGAGAACTTTCATGTGTTGACAGAATTCATGGATGTTTTTCCTAATGAGATTCCAGGGATTCCTCCAAAGAGGGATATTTATTTCATAATTGAACTTGTTCCAGGAGAAGCACTAGTGTCTAAGACACCCTACATGATGAGTACACACAAAATTCTAGAGTTGAAGATGCAACTAATAGATTTGTTGGAGAAGAAGTATATCAGACCAAGTGTGTCCCCTTGGGGAGCACCTATGGTGCTTATGAAGAAGAAAGATGGTACACTCAGATTGTGTATTGATAACATATAGTTGAACAAGGTCATTGTGAAGAATAAATACCCTTTTTCTAGGATTGATGGGCTCTTTGATCAAATGAGAGGAGAAAAGGTATTTTCCAAGATTGACTGGAGGTCTGGTTACCATCAGGTAAGAATCAAGGATGAACATATTCATAAGACAACCTTTAGAACAAGGTGTGGACATTATGAGTTTTTAGTGGTACCATTTGGTCTCACAAATGCACCAGCTACATTTAAGTGCCTTATAAACAGTGTTTTCAGTAGGTATCTAGACAAGTTTGATGTTATCTTCCTTGATGGCATTCTCATTTATTCCAAGAATGAGGAAGATCATGAAGAACATTTTAGATTGACATTGCAATTGCTAAGGGAGCATAAGTTGTATGCAAAGCTAATCAAATGTGACTTCTACAAAGATAGGATTCATTATTTAGGTCATGTCATATCAGTTGAGGGCATATATGTAGACCCTGAAAATATTGTGGCCATTATGAATTGGCCTACCCCAAGACATGTGTCATATGTAAGATATTTTATGGGCCTTGCATGATACTACAACAGATTCATTGAAGGATTCTCCAAGGTTGCACATCCAATCAATTCCTTGCAAAGGAAGGGAATAAAGTTTGAATGGACACCAAGATGTGAGGAAAGATTCCAGTAGCTGAAGGATATTCTCATAAGTTCACCAGTTTTGAAAATTGCATACCCAGAGAAAGACTTTGTCGTGTGTATTGATGCATGTCGACAAGGACTGGGAGGAGTTCTTATGCAAGAAAACCACATGATATGTTATGAGTCAATAAATTTGAAGGATCATGAGAATAACTATGCTACTTATGATTTAGAACTTGCAGCCATAGTACATGCTCTCAAGATGTGGAGGCATTACTTAATGGGTAGAAAGTTTGAGTTAAGGACATAGCCAGTTTGAAATATTTGTTTGATCAGCCAACTCTAAATGCTAGGAAAGCTAGATGGCTGGAGTTTTTATGTGAGTTTGATTTTGAA
The DNA here is from genome assembly GCA_001517045.1 of Pseudotsuga menziesii. Taxonomy (NCBI): domain Eukaryota; kingdom Viridiplantae; phylum Streptophyta; class Pinopsida; order Pinales; family Pinaceae; genus Pseudotsuga; species Pseudotsuga menziesii. The sequence continues at coordinate 7,496 of LPNX010384185.1, read as the reverse complement.
ATCAAACACATAAAGGGAAAAGAAAACAAAGGGGTTGATGCACTCAGTAGGAAGGTGCATGAAATGCACTTGGCATCTCTTAGTATTTTCCAATCAGATTTGAGAGAGTAGATTGTTAATCATGCTATTGAAGATGAATTGGATGTGCAAGTAAAAGACAAATTGCAGCAGCAAAGTCTTAAGAAGAGGTATGATGGATATAAATTGGAAGAAGATGGACTTCTTACTTATAAAAATAGAATTTATATTCCAAGTGTAGCATATTTGAGGAGAAGTGTTATTGATGAAATCCATCAGACTCCATATTATGGTCACCCAAGATATCGGAAGACAATTGCTACAGCCAGAAAATAGTATTTTTGGCCAGGAATGAAGAAGGAAATTGCTGATTATATTTCAAAGTGCATGAAATGTCAGCAGGTGAAGGTTGAGCATCAACACCCAGTAGGTTTTTTGCAGCCCTTGTCAGTTCTAGAATGGAAATGGGAAGTTGTTTCCATGGATTTTATTACAAGATTTCCAATGACTTGGAGGCAACATGATTCCATCATGCTTGTAGTGGACAAGTTGACAAAGGAAACAGATTTTATACCGGTTAATTCCACATATAAAACTTATGCCATTGAAAAAATATTCCTGAAGAATATTTTCAAATTGCATGGATTTCCTAAGGAAATAGTCTCTAACAGAGATCCTAAGTTCACTTCCAATTTTTAGAAGGGTTTATCTGCAGATTTGGGTACCAAGTTGAAATTTATCACTGCCTACCATCCTTAGAATGCTGGTTAGACAGAGAGAGTGAATCTAGTGCTTGAAGGCATGCTTTGCTTGTTTGTGATGGACAAACCATCCAAGTGGGAGGATTATTTACACTTGGTAGAATTTGCTTATAATAATGGACATCAAGAATCCTTGGGGATGATTCATTATGAATCTTTGTATGGAAGAAGGTTTAGGACACCCGTGACATGGGATAATCCAGTGAACATGATTGTACTTGGTCTAGAATTGCTCAAGGAGATGGAGCCGAAGGTTGCAAAGATCAGGTAGAATATGAAAGCTGCATAGGATAGACAAAAATCTATGCTGATAAGCATATGGTGGAAAAAGAGTTCAATGTTGGGGATCATGTTTACCTTAGAGTGAGGACAAGGAATATTTCCTTGAAGGTTGAAAGCTGTGCCAAGTTGTCTCATAGATACTATGTACTATTTGAAGTGCTTGAAAGAATAGGGTCAGTTGCATATAGACTTGCATTTCTTTCTAGCAGTAGGGATCATAATGTTTTTCATGTTTCTTTTCTTAAGAAATATGTACATGATCCTAATCATGTGATTGATTAGGATGTGATTCAGGTGTAACCCGAGGGAGAATTCCAAACCGAGCCATTGCGCATCCTCGACAGGAAGGTCACAATGCCCTAGAATCGAGTCGTTGGACAGGTAAAGGTGCAATGTGATCACTATAGTCCTGAAGAGGCTACATGGGAGATGGAGGATGCCATGTGATTGGCACATCCATTTTTGTTCAATTTTGCAGAGCATTGAGGGAGGTGCCAGTGTAGCATTTTGTTGAAGTTTGTAAAGCACTGAGGACAATGTTGTTGTAAGGGGGAGGGGATTCTAATATCTTACTTTTGACCCTTTGGTATTTAATTGTACATTATGTAAGTATTTTATTTTAATCATGCCAAGGATCTCAAGGCCAAGGCCCTACCATTGATTGATGTTTTTTGGATAGGTGATCAAGGTTGATACCTATGGTTTTGGTGTCAAGTCAGAAACTGTATATTTGGATATATCATGTAACTGTACAAATTAATATAATACCACAACTCGATACGGGACTGAAAAATGCTAAAGATATGGGGGCATGATTCCACAAGGGATGGGATGGGGAGATATCCAGTAGATGGAAGGTGACAGATTGCAGGTTCAGTCCTCATGAAAACCTTGTTTAAAAAAATTTGTTGTTTTGTCTCCCAAGTCACCCAAGCAGATGAGAAATTTGAATTAAATCCTTTTGGATAGAAATTCCGCGTCCGCTAGGTGATGTTAAACAACTTTCCATTTGAATCAATGGAATTTTTGTGGTCCATTGGATCTGTGTCCCCACCAGATCAACGGTGGAATCCAAACTTGATGAAGCGGATTACATTGGAATTTTGCGCACATCAAGAGTTTGTTAAGACATGCTATTTGAATCAACGAAATCACCATGGGTCATCGATCTATTTGATGTTTGATCTCAATCGTAGATATATGTAAAATTTGCCTGTTCTTTGACCCGTCTACCCCTGTTCGTTCCCAGTACTCAGTCATTGAATTTTCTTGTAGGAAAATGGTTGAGGCAGCTAATGCCTTGGGCAGAGAAAGCATGGCAGTTGATTTCATGACTGAGCAAGCCTGCAAGTCTGCAGTTTGGGGGAACCCATTTTCTTTCTTCTACAACAAGCAAAACCCACATGAATGCGTGCCTATTAGACCATCTGGATTTTACCTAAAGGGGGGTAATCCATTCTATTCATTATCATTATTCACAAGGGATGTAGGAGTCGTTCACTCATGATTATGCATTGTTCTGCTATCCATAGTCACAGACGAGTGGTTCCATAGTTATTTTCACTATGTTACAGATTGAATCCTTTGTACTGTTGTTTTCCTTGTGGATTGTTGTGTTATGCATCCATGTTTTGGTTTGAAGACTTAGGAGTGGAGGAGGGACAAAATTGGATGATAAGCCTAGTAAAGAGAGGAACCACATAGACAAATTAAGAGGGTTTGGTAAGTCCTGCCTGCACAGCCGAGAGAACACTAGAAGGGAAGTTATGGCTAGAGGGAATGCCTAGCAGTGAAGGGAATACGTCTTTGTGTTGGGTGGTGTAGGAGTTGTGGAGGCCAAGCCAGATATGGTGTAGGTGTCCTTAGCTCTGGGGTTGAGCTGACTAGACTAGCAATTCTACCTTTCCATAGCCTTAGCAGTATGAGAAACCCATGTATTAGTTCGTTGACTATGTTTTTTAGGTGAGTGTTGGCTTGGCTGAGTAAGTCCAAGGAACCCATATGTTATTGGCTTATTTCCTTATTATCATGTGAAACCCAATTGTTTATTGTTAGATTTTTATCATTTAGACAGTATTATCTGAGGATCTTTAACTGAGAGAATAACAACCACATCAATCAAACATAAGAGACAATAGAAACAAATATTTTCCTTGGGGAAACCATAAAGGAGAAAACCCCGCAACTTCCTCAGAGATAGAATTAGCACCAAAAGAAAACCCCAAAACAGTAAGATGATCTCCCGACAACAGTAGTCTCTCTCTCTCTTGTCCTATCTTCTTCTTTCTCTCTCAGTTATGTGCTACAATTGAGTGTGAGTGAATGTGTGATAAATAGAGAGGATCACTCTCTATTTATACTAATTCCTAACTTGACAATAAATCACTAGGGTCGACTTCTCTAGGAGAGTCTAATAACCCTAGGGATGCACAACTGCGGGGGACTTTAACCCTTGATCGATAAGGAGGGTTACCCTCTATGAATTTACATGACTTGTTTACATTATTGAATATCCCGATAGGAACATTGGGGCATGACATGACTCAATTACATTACAGATACTTCCCAGAATAAACATCAAGGTACAATACGTAAAATATACAAGTGAATACATTCTAAAGTTACAAATACATCAACACTCCCTCTTAACTAAGAAGGTATTCTCTCAACACAATTTATCAGCACAAGTCTTCTTCTCTATATCATCTAGATCATCATCAAGTTATCTTTGTCTTCAAGTCATCTTCATCTCTAGATCTGGATCATCACTGGATTTGGATCATCACTGCTGGATCATCATTGGGTCATCATCACTGGTGCTATCTCTCAATTCTTCTCATCATAGGAATTTCTATAGAGCCATCCCCTTTTCATGCTGGTTGTAGGCCTATCCTTGATGTAGGTCTTCTTCATTGCTTATATCTAACCCTTAGTCAGAATGGCCTGCCCAGCACTTACATCTGACCATGGGAGGAACATATCCAACAACCATGTCAGAAAGGAACACCCAACACTTACACCTGACCATGGGAGGAACACATCCAACAACCATGTCAGAAAGGCCCAGCACTCACATCTGACCATGGGAGGAACACATCCAACAACCATGTCATAAATGCTTATCACTTATATCTGACCATGGGAGGAACACATCCAAAAACCATGTCAGAAAGGCTCAGCACTTATATCTTACCATGGGAGGAACACATCCAACAACCATGTAAGAAATGCTCTGCTCTTACATCTGATCATGTGGGAACATATCCCGTAGTCACATCAGAATGGATCTGCACTTACATCTAATCATGTGGGAACACATCCCTCGGTCACATCAGAATGGATCCTACACTCATATCTAACCATGGAAGGAACCAATCCTACCATGTAAGAAAGGCTCTCGGACTCATCACCTCCCCTCGGAGGGAACCTCGATCTGAAGAACACCAAGCTTCTCCTTGAAGTACTCAAACTTCACTCTGACCAATGGCTTAGTCAACACATCAACTATCTGCTCATCCATCGCAGCATACTGGAGCTTCACTGCTCCTCTCTGCACCATATCCCTGATATAGTGATATTTTATCTCGATATGCTTAAACTTTTCATGGAACGCTGGGTTCTCAGACAACTTCACACAACTCTGGTTGCTGCAATATATACAAGTAGCATCTAACTGGAGATCAAACAAATCAGACGGTAGCTTCCTCAGCCATACTACCTCATAACTAGTTGAACAAGCTGCGACATACTCTACTTCAGCTGTACTCAGTGCCATGCAATACTATTTCCTGCTAAACCAAGAGGTCACACCTGATCCCATACTGAAGCAACACCCTGAAGTGCTATTCCTATCGATGGAACTGCCTGCATAATCAGAATCAACATAAAATTCCAGGTTAATCTTTTGATCTACCTCATACTTGAGTCCATAATCAACTGTACCCTTCAGGTACCTCAGAATATGGTTTGCAGCAATCAGGTGAACATTTCTAAGGTTTGTCAGGAACTAGCTCAATGTGTTCATAGCAAAGAAAATATCTGGTCTCGTATTTTTCAGGTACATCAAGGACCCAACCATCTAAGGATACATCGTAGCATCAACCGACTCTCATGAAGCATCACTTAAAAGCTTCAGGTTTGATACCATAGGTGTGGTCATGGCCTTGCAGACCATCATCCCGAACCTCTTCAGGATCTCTACTGCATACTTCCCTTGTCCTAGGGAGATTCCATTTGCATTCTTCCACACCTCCATGCCTAGAAAGTAGTGCATCATACCCAAGTCCTTCATCTCGAACTCAGGAGCAAGCTTCCTCTTCGTATCATCAATCAACCTATCCACACCTGTTACAAACAGATCATCTACATATAGTAGGAGTATTACTGGGTTCCCTTCTTCAACCTTGTAGTAAAGGTTGGAATCTTCTTTACTCTTGGTAAAGCCCAAACTGGATAGGAAGCTGTCAATTCTATCGTACCATGTCATGGGTGCCTGTTTTAAACCATACAGGGATTTCTTCAATTAACACACATGAGTTTCCCTGTCATGTGTCTCAAAACCAAGTGGTTTCTCCACATACACTTCCACTTCTACTGCACCATTCAAGAAAGCAGTATTGACATCCATCTAGTGTATCTTCCATTTCATCACTGCATCCAAAGCAAGTTTGTTTCCCTTCTTCTTGTGAGAGATATTTTTGTTTCTGGGACAATCTCTCGCAAAGTGTCCTCTTTCATCACATGTATAGCATCTAAATTTAGGTAAATTTCTGCTAGATCTTCTAGGGTTATCTTTCTGGTGGGAGTACTTACATTTGTGATAGTCTGTTCTGCTTTTCTTGGATTGTACTATGAGAGATTGATATTCACTTCCAATATCTTATTCTTGGGCTATTATTCGAGCTTCTTCTTGTGATAATTCTTCCCACATCCTACTAAACTTGACTAGCTTCTTTCTTGCACAAATCCCTTCAATGAAGGAGTCCCATGATCTAGGGAGACCATTCAAGGTAGTCATCACAATTTTTGAATTCTCCACTTCTTCATCCACTGATTCAAGTTGTTCTTTGATCTGGGAGACCCTTCTAAAGTATGATTGTATGGTTTTTGTATTCTTGATCTTCACATTCTTCAACTGGTTCCTCAAAGTCATTTTCTGATTTATGTTCTTTCCTTCAAACAATTTGGCCAGGGAATCAAACATTGCTTTAGGTGTCTTTAGGGAGGACACCTGTGGTATGAGGTGATCCTTGATTGAATCAGCAATAATCCTCTTAGCCATGATCAATTTATTTTTTTCTAAGGCCTTAGCCTCATCTCCCTCTGGATTTGGAACCTCTTCACTGATGTAAGAGTCCAACTCATTTTTTTCTAGGACCAGGGAGATCCTATACTTACAGCTCAAAAGTTGTCAACTCCCTCAAGATTTTCATCAAGCTTGGTATGATGAGGCATCTTAACTAAGAACCTTAAATGGAAATACAAAAGATTTAGATCTTACCAATTTGACAAGCTGAAAACTAGATATGGAATTGATCTTCTATAGTGTTGGTTCTCTTGTTCTAGGGAATATTAGGATTTGGCTTTCCCGGAGTTCTACCCAACTAAAAAAAATTGATTCTTGTCTCTAAACTTTGATTTTGAGGAGGAGAGCAATCCTAGTCTGGGCTCACTTAAAAATTCTTCTTTAGTGAAAAGCCCTAATTTCTCGATGCAGTGGTAGGTCAAATACTGAAAATGATCAAAACTAGATTCTGCTTCGACAGAAAGATGTGCCCTTCAATGGAGGTTCAACCTAGCCTCCTTCTGCTGATGGATTGTAGAGAGAGACCCAAAAAATAAGAAGCCCTAGTTTCCACAGCTGCACAGTGTCTTGTCACTACTACATTTCGACCCAAAATCCGACGGCCGTCATGTCGGATTTTCGACACTTTCCTGTCGCATGTACGACACTTTGATTTTTTCTTAAGTGTCGGAAACCTGGCGTCGGTGATCCGACACTTAAATAACCATCGCTTAAGCGACACCTACGTAACCGTCGCTTAAATGTAAAGTGTCGCTTAAGCGACAGAATATTTTCGACGGCAGAATTTTTTTTTTAAAAAATAGCCTCCATAACCGTCGCTTAAGCGACACCTGAAACCGTCGGATAAGCGACGGCGATCAAAAAGGCGTTGGAAAAGCGACGACACTCCAGAAAAGGCGTCGGAAAAGCGACACTTAAACCGTCGGATAAGCGACGGCTATCAAAAAACGGCGTCGGAAAAGCGACGGAAATCCAGAAAAGCCGTCGAAAAAGCGACAGAGGAAACCGTCGCTTAAGCGACGCCTGTGGAGTTTTTTTTTTTTTTAAATATCTCGAAATTGTGTCTCATAAAAATTTATACTTTTTATGTATTTCTCTTTCCCAGGTTTCATTCCGGGCCTTCAAAGTGT
>LPNX010384153.1:64812-110493 GCA_001517045.1 Pseudotsuga menziesii | reverse complement strand
ATATATATTTCATTTCTTATATATTTCAATATCTAATATTTTCATAATGAACTTTTTAGATGACAACCACTTACATGTGAAAGAAAATCATGTGTGAAAATTATAAGTAAATAAAATAACATGACATTTTAATTTTAGATTGTTACTTATACTATGTATCATGATAGTTTTCAATATCATGTATAATTACTTAAGATAGTTTCCAATATCATATATAATTTTCCTTATGTTATTGTCATGAGACCATAAATATTATAATATGTCAAACTTTAATAAATATGTGTTAAGAGTGAGTTTTTGGTACATTGAAATCATCTTTCTTTATTATCTATTATTAATCATTGAAAATCATAGAAGATTTGTTGAATCTCTAATGGACAAATTTTTATTATATTGAGTTCCTCAATTTTAGTATATTTTTTTTATGCTTTTCATATAAAATTATCCATAAACGTTATTTGATATTCCTTCAAATATAAATTACCTAAAAATACTAGTTAATTGCGAGTAATAAAAGAAAGAATCCAAATAAATTGGATAAGGTAAATACTTTATGCAATTCAATTATGTTGACTAGTATAAGACATAAATGAAAATGTATTTTTACTATGTAGTTAATAAAAAATAAATATTGAAAAAAAAAACAAATTGTAACTAAAATATATTTCTTATCAATAATATTTTCAAAGGAATTTTTTTATAAATAAGATGTCATTCTTCATGGTATTTTGTCATTGGATTTTCATATTACTTCTTTATTGATCAGACTAACTAGAGGAATGTTGTTACACCCTTATTCACCCATCTGGATCTGGCACCTTTTTCTTTTTCGCCTTACCATGAGAGCAAAGTTTTTATGGTTTCATCTCAGAGGCATTCTTATCACTTGGTATATCCAAATACATGGGTTTATCCCGGTAAAATTAGTATAAGCAGGCCTCACCTCTTTGGTTTTTTCATTTCAGTAACTAGTGGTAACTAGCAATTAGCAAGGAAGATAATAAGTGTATTGGTATTTTTTATGGTTAGCTTATTTTTTCATTAAAAACATGATTTTCTATGGTATGATATCTATAGTTTTTATGGATGAAATATATTTTCTATTATATATATTTTAATGTAATATATATTTTTGGTATTTTGTCATTGCTATCTTCTTTCTCATTAAAAACATTATTTTCTATTGTATGATACCTATGGTTTCTAGGGATGAAATATATTTTCTATTATATATATTTTAATGTAATATATATTTTTTGTCTTATTTAAAGAGAACTTTCAAGATGTTGGGTTTTAAGTTTATCCATGGACACTCATTAATGTGTATACTTTTTATTAAAATGTTTATTTAGAATTATTTTTATCTTATTACAGCATTAATTATTTAGGATTATTTAGAAGACAAATAAATAAGATTACAACATTTAACTACTAATATTTTTCTCGAACTCATGTTTCCAATAACACAACTAAATTCACAATTTACAATTATACTCTTCTATTAAGGGGTTTACAACATTATTTTTTTATAATTATTTAGAAGACCAATAAATAATTTTATAGCATTTAACTACTAATATTTTTCTCTAAGTGTTTCCAGACTAAATTACTAGAATATTCCACTTAACCCAAAAATGAATTAATCCCTCTTTTCACAATTTACAATTAATACTCTTTTAAAAAGAGAGAGCCAATAAACATAGACTTTGTAATCTTGGAGCAAGATGGAGTTTAGCTGTATATATAATAAATTGCAAAACTGGTAGTTAATTCATAACAATCCATACAATAATTTAGTAATTTTAAATAACTAATAAGAAACGTTAAACATGAAACAATCTACATTGTTTGTCTCTGCAAAATCCCAAATTCTATATGTGAAAATCTCAACTGCACCGCCCATAAAATCCCTCTCCCTGTTGAATTAGAGTATCAAGAGAGTGGAGGAGATGATCTTATTTACTATCAAACTCAATGTAACCCTCAAGAATATTATGGAAAGAATCAAAGAAAAAAAAATAATGAAACTGAAAGTAAATGGAAATAATGAAGTTGAAGATGATGACTCTATTCTACCATGATCACTCATCAATTCAAGTTCAAGTTATGAGAATGGGTTGAACAAGTTCAAGTTATAGCTTGATAACATATGCAGTAAGAACTTGGAATGGACCTTTACCAACTACAATGATTTCATTTCGATACCAATTTGAATTGGTTTTCTTAAAAAAACATTCTGAAATATTTATAAGTTGGTGACTTTGATTAATAAAATCTCCAGTACAATATTTTTTAATTTTCATTGTTTTGTAATCTAAGCGGTCACAACCTTAATGGATAATAATTATTCTTTCACAACCGCCACTTCCATGGTGGAGAATGAAGGACTACACTTTTGAGCAACAAAAAAATTATAATTTTACTTCCCTAAATTGGAGGAAAACCTAGAGATCGTAAATTTTTTTTAAATTTAATGAGAATGGGAGAAGTGTTCACCTCAGCCACCTACAATGGCATGATATAAGAAGAAGAGAATGATCTGAGGATAAGGTGGATTAACCAGCTCATATTCACTCACTCCACAACCCGCTCTCAAAGGTTCGTTACCTGGAAGAGAAAAAAAATCATTAGTAAAATGAACTTGGGAGGAAGGAAGGTATGGTTTTGATCAATTGTTTCGGGTGATCGGTGGAATGGCTAAGAGAGGGCAAGGGCACATGGCCCTCATGAAATCCCCCAATGAAAACACATGCTCATGGTTTGGTAGACATTTGTTGATTCCTATTGATATTTTAAATTAATATCTTTGTGAATGTGTCATATTTTTGAAATTAAATAAAATATTTGAAGATTTACTAGAAACAGGGTCTTATTAGACCATGTAACTTATGATATATAGAAGAGATAAAACACTGAAAAAACAAGATACCAACTACTTCAAGACAGAGGCTTAAGATAGGAAATGACCAATGTAAATAGAAAGGCTTGGAAACATAACTACACACTGTATTTTATTAAATTGAGCACATAGATCTGTAGACAAACACACAACTCACAAGTAGATCACACAATTTACTCAGCAATTGAAGAATGAAACTGTGCAAAAATGTCTTGTAGCTATGAATGCATTCATTAATAAAAAAGTAATCAGATTATTATTATAATGAAGTACAATGGATTTAATAGCCACATGAAATTTGAATCCACATAAGGAAATTCGAATTGATAGACTCTACTTGACTGTAGGTAACTAAGACCTTGTCTAAATCACTATCGCAGGACTCCATAGTGAACTAGCCTTGTCTAAACCATAACCGGAGTTCATCGGAGCTCTAAAACACAACTCAAGTGTTACATTTAGTGTTGACTAAGGATAACTGACTATGGTAGGTGAGAAATGCACCCCTCCTGAGTGCATTCAAGTAAACCTAGCGCTAATTGAATGTAGAGGACTTGAACTAAATGTAACTGACTCCTAACTTAGCTTAACTAGTCATCAACGGAACTGAACTGACCTTGGTTGGTTTCGGCACTCCCAGTGGCTCCTAAATTGTAGGGATTGGTCTAGGAGGCTCCTAAATTGATGCATGCAAGTGTAATCAGTGGAAGTAGGCTTGAATTAGTGTTCCCCACACTTTAGTAACTAAAACATGTTCCCCAATTAGGCCAAGTGGACCCAATGGTGCTAGTGACTAAAAATAGACTAGATGGACTCCTGATTTAGACATGACTCCTGATTTAGACATATGACCAAATTGGACAAGGGAGGATTAATAATCCTAACACCCCCCTGAATGCTAACTTGGACAATCTGTGGTCCCTGGTAACTAAGACCATACGTCACCCATTATATCAAGTAAAGTAAAGAAACTGCTTAATACAAGGAGCTGGGGGGAAAACCACATGGGAAAAAAGTCCCCCCTCTATCTAAGTAGATAGAATCTGGATTCAAGTTTGAAAAACTTGGAAATATGTTGTTGCAACCTTCATCTTTGTGATGTAGCGAAGCAGCATGAATGGTGTTCTCTGCACAGGTATTCTAGGGCCTGGCATGTAGACTTCTCTTTCTTCTCCCAAAATGATGATGGAAGGAAGGAGTAATGTAACCTTTGTCTCTTATTAGATGAAGAGGTGTATGATGAGCTCTATTCTTCTTAATGTAGTGAGACTGGCCCCTTTGTCATGTAGCATCTTACAGGGAGTCTATTGCATCTCTCTGAAGGAGGTAAAATTGCATGACATAGTGCAAGGGTCATTCCCTTCTGAGTGTCAGGTGGGCTTCCAATCATCTTCCTAGCTTCCAGTTTGGAAGTAAGGACTGGATCTGGATTTGAATCACCCTAAACCTCAATCTCATAAACTGATATAGTTGGATCTGCAATACTAGTAGAAGCTGCAAAAGAAGTAGATGAAATGATTTTACCTTTCCTTGTAAGTGGCTGCTAAGAGTGCATTGGTTCTGAAGGAGGAATGAAGTGTGAGAACTCATATGCTTTGGAGGAATGATTTGCAACACCTTTTGCTATTATGTTCCCAGTAGAGATATCTGTGATCTCCACTGAATCAGGACCAAAGATCACTCGCTTTGAAGAGCCAGTATGAGACATCTGGTATACAGATAACAGGTCTGAAGCTAGGGAGGGAACATAGAGCACATCTTGAATATTCCATGTTCAAGCTTGATAGAACCTTTCCCTTTGGTTTGAATTTGACTATTATTTCCCATCTGAATACTAGGATCATCAAAGGACTGTAAGGAAGAGAATTATTCTCTCGAAGCAACCATATGATTGGAAGCTCCAGAATCAATGAGAAATACTTGTGTTGTTGAACAACTAGCCTTTAGTGCATGGCCTTTCCTTTTATATTCTCCATCTTCTTCTTCAGAGTCATCCTTCCTTGCGCTAGCAGGTGCAGCAATGTTATGTTTCTTCAAAAGAAGAGTCATTTCATCAATTTGTCTTCTCATACAGGAGCTTTCTGAATGAAAGCCCCTTCCACAGTAAGAACAAAGAACCTTGCCTTTGCCATTATTCTTGCTTCTCTTCGAACCTAGAGGCTCATTTGACTCTTCACAGGAGACTTATCTCTTTGCTTCCCTTTATCATTCGCTCCCTTAGGTCCTCCTGCAACTAGTTCTTGATCTCTAGAAGATCGAATGATCCCCATTTGGATCAACTTGTCATGCTCATAAGTGAGAGATGCAATGAAATCATCAAGAGTGAGCATCTTCCAATTTGGAGTAGTGATCCTCACCAATTGAAAAGTTGATACAAAGATTGAGTAGTCTGCACTGAGTTTTGAGATAATGGAAAGGATGAGTTGATCATCCTCCTTCTCCACCTTGCATTTCTTCAACTGGTATATCAGGTTCTTGAATTTTGTGAAAAATTCATTCAGTGTTTCAAAGTTGGATGGATTAAGAGAGACTAGTTCATTTTCTAGCTGATGGACCCTCATGGCATCCTGTTTATCAAATAAGGAAGCAATCTTGTCCCAAATATCCTTGGGAGTCTTCAATCCTTGGATGTGGAAACAAAGATCTCAAGAGACTGAGAGGAACAAGTATCCATGATCTTCACCAAGCCTGTTCAAGTACTTTTCTTTGTCATGATTAAGAATTAGCACTACCTATGTTTCTTCTGTGAGTCTGAAGAGCAACTTGGTGCGAAGGAAGCTCTCCATGTCTTCTTTCCACTGGTGGTAGTTGAAGGGGGTGAGCTGCTCCATTTGAGGGAGCATTTTCAATGCAGTAGAGAGGACTGAGTTGTTGTTGCGAATACTGTGAGGGGAATGAGCTGCTTGTAGAGAATGCAGTGAGAGGAGCTGATAACCTATAAATAACACAATCAAACATACAAAATAAGGTCAACAGTCTGCACTTTTGGAATTTCTTTCACACCCGGCATAGTTGATCAAGCAATCTTGATCAACAATTTCTTAACTTGGGATATTAAGTGGTAAATTCTCCGCTTCTGGTGCAGTACTGGAAGGAGCAATTTTTCTCAAAAATGATCCAGCTGGAGATCTAAGGAGGAGAGGTGCCTTGTCTACCGAGGCTCTGATACCATATTAAATTGAGCACATAGATCTGTGGACAAACACACAACTCACAAGATAGATCACACACTTTACTCAGCAATTGAAGAATGAAACAGTGCAAAAATGGCTTGCCACTGTGAATGCTTTCATTAATAAAAAAAGTAATTAGGTAGCAATTACAATGAAGATCCTCTGAGAGCATTTGCAAGCAAGGGTTTGAGGTCTCAGCGGCTCTCGCCAAGGCCTCGACCTGATGCCCTCGGCGGCTTCTTTCCGAGTCGGCCTTGTGGCTCCCCCCTCGTCGGTTGCTGCCAGTTCCTTGTTGGGCTTCGCTGATCTCCCCTCACCGGAGGCTGCTCCCAGTTCTACTTCTGGCCAGAGGTGCTCCCAGCCTCTTCTGCATTTGAGCTCTCCACCTTGCTCGCCCTCCTCCATGGCTCCAACTGTGGATGCTTGTGCTGCAGCTCCTCTTGTGTCTTTCAGCGAGACGGTCAAGCGTAGCCTCGGTTCTGGTCCTCCTCTGCTTCTGGTGCATGAATCCCCTACTATCACCATTCCTATCATTCAAGATGCTATGGATCATGCTGTGCATTACACTTCTCATGCTTTGGTTTGCAGGTTTAATGGTCTCTGGCTCAGGTTATCAGATCTGCACTCTTGGGTCTCCTCTGAATGGAACCCTCTCTTAAAAGAGGAAGCCATCATCTGCCCCTGTGCAAAAGGGTTTTTTATTGTAATATTTGTTTCTGTAGAAGACAAGGATCAGATCTTCAGCTCTGGGCCGTGGTTCTAGGGCAGGTCGGGTCTGTCCATGCATCCCTAGTCCCCATCCTTTGATGCTTCTAAGGTTGTTATCTCTTCAGCTCTGGTCTGGGTTAGGCTTCCAAACCTTCCTCTGCACTTCTGGGGTCTCTCCTCTTTGCAATCCATCGGGAATGCCCTCGAAAAATTTCACAGCAAAAGTCAAGAAACTGAGACTGCCTTCACCACCTATGCCTGGATTTGTGTGGAAATGGACTTCAGTAAAGTTTTTCCAGCTGAAATCATCCTAGCAGGTAAGGGCTATTCTTGGACTCAAAAGTTAGATTACGAGCAAATCCATTTCAGATGTAGAGTTTGTTATGAGACAGGGCACTTATCCCTCAAATGCAAAAAATTCCTGGAGAAATATAAAGAAAGGAAAAAGCAATGGAAGCCTACATGGTGGATCAGTGCAAATTCTAACGACCAATTAATCTGGAAGGACCCAAATCTCTCAGAAGGAACTCCAGCGGATGAAAACAGCAGCCCGGATCTCTCAAAAGGAACTCCAGGGGATGAAAACAGTAGCATCCCTTCTCACCCTCCGAAGGAAACTCCATCGGATGAAAACAATAGTGAACCAGTTCAGCACCCCATGCAATCCCTCCCTTCCGAGGAAACCGTGGAGCCATCAATTATGCCTACCGCTACAAGTTGGGAAGATCAAGCAGACGAAGAAGACTCTCTAAATTCTTCTCAAGTTAGTCAAGGAGCAAGTAAAGACCAAGAAAACACCAAATAATGGACGAAACTCTCAAAGAAGAAGAAGCCCCCCCAATCAAGGTAACCTGTAATGACGCGAAGCCACTCTAGCACCATGAAAGAGTTCCTGACTTAAAATTTTGTAAATCCAGTAGCTTAGATTTTTGGCAGCTATCTTTCAAAAGTAGTTTGAACTTTGTAGATTTATTTTCATTGGTTACACCACTGCTCATTTAGTTCAATCCATAACCGTTTTTGTCAAACAAACAAAAAAACAATTACAATGAAGTATAATGGCTTAAATAGCCACATGCAATTTGAATCCACATAAGGAAATTCGAATTGATTAGACTCTACTTGACTGTAGGTAACTAAGACCTTGTCTAAATCATCATTGGATGACTCAATAGTTAACTGACCTTGTCTAAACCATTATCGGAGTTTAACGAAGTTCTGAAACACAACGCAAGTGTTTAATTCAGTGTTGACTAAGGCTAACTCACTGTGGCAAGTGAGAAATGCGCCTCTCCTACATGCAGCCATGCAAACCTAGTGCTAACTGAATGTAGAAGACTAGAACTGAATGTAACTGTCTCCTAACTCAGCTTGACTAGTCACTAACTGAACTCAACTGATGAAGGTTGGTATCGGCACTTCCAGTGGCTCCTAAATTGTAGGAATTGATCTAGGAGGCTCCTAAACTAATGCATGCAAGTGCAATTAGTGGCAGTAGGCCTCAATTAGTGTTCCCCACACTTTAGTAACTGGAACATGTGCCCCAACTAGGCTAAGTGGACCCAATGATGCTAGTGACTAAAAATAGGCTGGATGGACTCCCGATTTAGACATGACTCCTGACTTAGACATATGACCAAATTGGACAAGGGAGGATTAATAATCCTAACACCAAGTGTAATAGTTAGGATTGGGTTGGTTAATCAGTTTAGTATTTCTAGCAGTTAGTTACCGAGTCATTAGCAGAGTCATAAGTCTCGATCCTATAATTATGGATCTGAGAAACATAAATATATTTTTATTTAAACACAGTTAGCATACTTGGTAGATAGGTTAATAAGCTCGAAAGATGGATTAGTTGGAGAGTTGGGTGAAGCTACAGGGCTAGGAATAGCTCGTGAGCTTCAAGAGAATCGAGTGGGAGGGAGATCGGAACTGTCAAGTTTCTTGGATCCGAACAAAGGCTAATATTCTCTCTATAAATCAATTTTCATTGGAACTGTCAAGTTTCTTGGATCCGAACAGAGGCTAATATTCTCTCTGTAAATCAATTTTCAAGGTTCAATAAAATGGATTGTTGAAACAACTGAATGATTTTGTGTTGTAATTCTATCTATTTAAATACAACTTGACAGGTCGAAAATAGCATTGGTGGTTGTTTATCTATTTCTTTGAAATTTTAAACCCTCATGATCAAAATGCTCATATATGTAAGGAGACAAATTGTTCACAGATGAATTGTTTTTAACTAAATTGAAGTTGAATTTCTTATTGAAATGCTTGTTTAGGCGAAATTAATAGCAAATTGAGTGGAATTGTTTGAACCTAAGGAGGAAATTTGTAGTTCTTTGTGGTGGAGGATGTAGACAACAAATCTACGGTGATTGTATGTTTGCAGAGTCAATGCAATGGAGTTTTAAAGTCAAAGGTTGTGATCATATGAGCATACCATTGAGCGCTTATCTCCCGAGTTTTAATCTAATGAAATTTGCTATAAACGGTGGAAATATCAAGTTTAGTTATGGTCAACTAAACTTAACTCTGTGTAAATTTTGTGGAAACAAATCGGATGTTGAGTCATTATTTGGAGCTGAGGTTCTGATGGAAAATCGCTCACGTATACACATTTGATTATCTATTGTTCCAAACAGCCCGAAATACCTTTCATTCCAATGTATTGTGGATTTGAAGCCCATGAGGTCAAAAAAATTGGTTTTGCATTATTTTGAGAGGTTATATGCCTAGAAGATAGTGTATTGGTTATATACACTTGGTGAAGATCCTCGATTGGTAGATCTCAGGGAGTAGAAGGTCATCATTTTTGGTATCAGATCATTTAGTAATTTGTTTCTGAAAGGAGGAATTGTTAGTTTATGAGAAAGGAGTTTTGTTTCTTGTGTGAAAGGAAAGACTTGTTTTTTTACTCTTGTATTACTAACAGATTCAGAACAAGTTATTATTGACAGGAAAGATGCAGTTCATAGTGTAAAATATTTGCATACAATGGAGAGAAGTTTTGCAATACTAATTTGCAGGTTGAGGAAGAATGTTCTTTGAGGAGAATAAGTCAGAATGCTCATGCTCATTTCTGAACAGGGGAAATGAGAGAAGATTGTGGTAAGGGAGCCCTCACAACAGAGTTCTTAGGAAGTAAATGTAAAGTGTAGGAATCTTGTAGAGAGCAGGGTGAGTGCTCAAAGAGATTATGAGTGAGAGAACCAAGAGGATGCCAGTCAAGTAGGAGAAGCTTGATGAGGTATTAAGGGGAAAGGCTTAATTACATTCATGATGGAGTCAGAGGAACTCATGGAGGTAGTGAGAAAGGTGATTATTGATAGTCATCTAAAGGGTTCAAGAGGAAGCCACAATAGAGTAAAGGACGATGCCAATGCAGTTGGTGTCAGGGGGGTGAGTCAAAGTAAATTTGACAGGGAGCTTATTGAGCTAAAGGAAAGGCTTAGTTTAGTGACAGAGTTGTTTCAAGAAGGAAATGCAGAAAATCAATTATGTGGATGGAAATTGAGGAGGAAAATGAAATTGCCTATAGAAAATTTATATGCCAAGAATCTTAAACACAAGTTCAGTGTTTGGGTGAATTGAAGAGGAAAATCTCAAAGCAGCTAAGCATGAGGAGGAAGTTCACATCATTTGTGATTCTGAGCAAGGTGTGTACCTTGATGAAGAGGAAAAGGATGTTGATGAAGAGTTTACTAAAGAACTCATGAACTATGTTGAAATTTCATATCAGTATGAGAAGGAAAATGGGGATGTTGATGTGAGGTGTATTGAGGTTCTCAAAGATTGTTTTGTAGAAACAGATCAATATGGAATGTTGGAGGAAGGCATTAGTTGAGACTGATGAGCCTTACGTTTTTAATACTAATTATTTGTGCTTAACTGCAAGTTGCACAAGTGGAGGAAGAGGACAGACGTTGAATATTGTCCAACGGGTTGGAGAGGAAGAAGATAAAGGAGAATTTGAAATCATAGGGATATGGGGGAATGTATATGTTATGAATATCTATTTGTTGGTTTTGTTACAGACATTGTGCAAATGGATCGCTGAGATGGTGAATGAAGATGCAGAGTTGCCTGATTGCAATAAAATTTTCTTTTATTAGTTAAAGGAAAATACAAAGGAAGAAATTGTCTTGAGAGACAACATGGCAGTTCACGATAGAGTTGAAGGTCTTTAGGAGAGTGGTAATAAATTTGTTATATTGCAGCAATGGGAGAATCCTTTGGAAGGTTTGAACACTTTTGAGCAAGAGTGTGTTATACCAGGAGATGATAAGGATTTTTATATTCTTATACTTGAGGAAGACATCTAGACACAAGTGTTTCAATAAAGAGACAATTTGGATGATGAAATTGATGAGTTATGGAAGCTTATGCAAAGAAATTCCAAGAGGAGGTATTATAGAAAGAGGACGACAGTGAGTCTTGAAGGTCAATTGACAATACAAATCTGCATGAGTAAAGTTGATGGGGGGTTGCAAACTAAAGTATGGTATCCATGAGGTTTGAAGACTAGAGGCACATGACTAAGAGGTCATGGTTTCTTTTGAAATTATAAAGGGTGTTAATGTGACAAAAGCAAGCAAAAGGGGGGAAGGACCAGAGAATTCATGCAAGGAATTCTTGGATGACATGCTTTTTTTAACTGATATATTTATTGTTTGTTTTTGTAATAAGGAAACTGATTTGTTCATATACAGATGAAGGTGAACTTACTGACAAGTCATTTGCAAGTCAGATGAAAGAGGAACTTAAGTGTTCTATGAAGTCAGGACATGTACCAGAGCAACAAGTATTAGCGGAAATTTGAGGTCTAAAATGGGCCTCCTAAGGAAAATGATAAAATAATAGTTAAAATAATAAAATAATAGTAAAAATAATAAAATAATAGTTATTAATTTTGGAGGAAGAATGAAAAAAACTACTTTTTTGTTCGTATTTTCGACACATCTCCTTGTGTTTTTACTCAAATTCCGGGAGGGAGAGCTCGTTGGATGCAAAATTTAATTCTGCATCCAACGAGTACCCACATTGCATACTTTTGATAGACCCCTCTACCCCAAAAATAATAAATACCTAAAAATGTGCTGATGATGTCATCATCACGTTTATTCAGGTATTTCTTATTTTTGGCGTAGTGGGGTCCATCAAAAGTATGCAGTGTGGGTATTCGTTGGATGTGGAATTAAATTCTGCATCCAACGAGCNTATTGAAATTCTATTGGTTCTTGAATTCCAACTCACAAAATTTATTGTTGGCACGTTTTCTTATAAGGCCCATTTTAGACCCCAAATTTCCTCTAATGTAGACCTGTTGCTGACAAAATACTCAAAGAGATGGCTGAAGGGGCTGTTTAAGATGAGAAAAATGCCCAGATTTACACTTTGGGTATCTGTTGCAATCCTACAAAAAAATAGCAGAGGGAGCTCATGGACAGGAGCCCATGAATAAATTCAAGTTGGGGAGTCTAATGCATGAGCATAGGCTCAAAAGGGTGAAGCCATTTATGACTTCACAAGGCCAAGTGAATTCCTAGAAGAGACCTAGGGTCTCAAGTGTAATTTCTTTGTTTTGTAAAAGATTGAATAAATGGATAAGGATTCTCAATCCTTTCCAAGTGTAATAGTTAGGATTGGGTTGATTAATCAGTTGAGTATTTCTAGCAGTTAGTTAGTGAGTCATTAGGAGATTCACAAGTCTCAATCCTATCTTTATGGATCTGAGAAACATAAATATATTTGTATTTAAACACAGTTAGCATACTTGGTAGATAGCTTGATAAGCTCGAAAGATGGATTAGTTGGAGAGTTGGTAGAGCTACAGAGATGGGAATAGCTCGTGAGCTTCAAGAGAATGGAGTGGGAGGGAGCTTGAAACCGTCAAGTTTCTTGGAGCCGAACAGTGCTAATATTCTCTCTGTAAATCAATTTTCAAGGTTCAATAGAATGGATTGTTGAAACAATTGAATGATTTTGTGTTGTAACTCTAATTTTTTAAATACAGCTTGATGGATCGAAAAGAGCATTGGTGGTTGTGTAGCTATTTCTTTGAAATTTTAAATCCTCATTATCAAATTGCTCATATGTGTAAGGAGACAAATCGTTCACAGATGAATTGTTTTTAATTGAATTGAAGTTGAATTTCTTATTGAAATGCTAGTTTAGACGAAATTAATAGGGAATCAAGTAGAATTGTTTGAATCTGAGGAACAAATTCGTAGTTCTTTGTGGTGGAGGACGCAGACAACAAATCTACGGTGGTTGTATGTTTGTAGAGTAAATGCGATAGAGGTTTAAATTCAAAGGTTGTGATTATATGAGCATAGCATTGAGCGCTTACCTCCTGAATTTTAATATAATGAAAGTTGTTATAAACGATGGAAATATCAAGTTGAGTTATGGTTAACTAAACTTAACTCTGCGTAAATTCTATGGAAACAAATTGGATGTTGAGTCATTGTTTGGAGCCAAAGTTCTAATGGAAAATCGTCCGCGTATATACATTTGAATGTCTATTGTTCCAAACATCCCGAAATACCTTTCATTATTGTGTATTGTGGATTTGAAACCCGTGACATAATTTTTTTTTTGTTTTGCATTATTTTGAGAGGTCATATGCCTAGAAGATAGTGTATTGGTTATATACACTTGGTGAAGATCCTCGATTGGTAGATCTCAGGGAGGTAGAAGGTCATGATTTTTGGTATCAGAGAATTTAGTAGTTTGTTTCTGGAAGGAGGGATTGTTAGTTTATGAGGAAGGAGTTTTGTTTCTTGTATGAAAGGTAAGACTTTTTTTTTACTCATGTATTACTAACAAATTCAATGCAAGTTATTATTGACAGGAAAGACGCAGATCAGAGTGTAAAATATTTGCATACAGTGAAGAGAAGTTTTGCAATACTAATTTGCAGGTTGAGGAAGAATGTTCTTTGAGGAGAATAAGTCAGAATGCTAATTTATGAACAAGGGAAATGAGAGGAGATTGTGGTAAGGGAACCCTCACAGTAGAGTTCTAGGGAAGTAAATGTAAAGTGTAGGAATCTTGTAGAGAGTAGGGTGAGTGCTCAAAGAGGTTCTGAGTGAGAGAACCAAGAGGATGTCAATAGGTCAAGTAGGAGAAGCTTGATGGAGTATTAAGGGGAGAGGCTTAATTACATTCATGATGGAGTCAGAGGAACTCATGGAGGTAGTGAGAAAGGTGATTGTTGATAGTCATCTAAAGGGTTCAAGAGAAATCCACAATAGAGTAAAGGAAGATGCCAGTGCAGTTGGTGTCAAGAGGGTGAGTCAAAGTAAATTTGACAGGGAGCTTATTGAGCTAAAGGAAAGGTTTAGTATAGTGACATAGTTGTTGCAAGAACGAAATGCAGAAAATCAATTTTGTGGATGGAAATTGAGGAGGAAAATGAAATTGCCTATAGAAAATTT
Source organism: Pseudotsuga menziesii (assembly GCA_001517045.1). Lineage (NCBI taxonomy): Eukaryota > Viridiplantae > Streptophyta > Pinopsida > Pinales > Pinaceae > Pseudotsuga > Pseudotsuga menziesii. The sequence goes on along the minus strand of LPNX010384153.1, from coordinate 96,265 downwards.
ATATGCCAAGAATCTTAAACACAAGTTCAGTGTTTGGGTGAATGAAGAGGAAAATCTCAACGCAGTTGATCATGAGGAGGAAGTTCACATCATTTGTGATTCTGAGCAAGGTGTGTACCTTGATGAAGAATAAAAGGATGTTGATGAAGAGTTTATCGAAGAATTCATGAACTATGTTGAAAGTTCATATCAGTATCAAAAGGAAAATGGGGATGTTGATGTGAGGTCTATTGAGGATCTCAAAGATTGTTTTGTAGAAACAAATCAATATGGAATGTTGGAAGTGAAGGAATTAGTTGAGACTGAAGAGCCTTATGTTTTTAATACTAATGATTTGTGTTTAACGACAGGTTGCACAAGTGGAGGAAAAGGATAGTTGTTGAATATTGTCCAACAAGTTGGAGAGGAAGAAGATAAAGGAGAATTTGAAACCATAGGCATATGGTGGAATGTCTATGTTACAGACATTGTGCAAATTGATAGATGAGATGGTGAATGAAGATGCAGAGTTGCCTAATGGCAATAAAATTTTCTTTTATTGGTTATAGGAAAATACAGAGGAAGAAACTGTCTTGAGAGACAACATGGCAGTGCAGGATAGAGCTGAAGATCTTGCAACAATGGGAGAAGCCTTTGGAAGGTTTGAACACTTTTGAGCAAGAGTGTGTTATACCTGGAGATGATAAGGATTTTATATTTATATACTTGAGGAAGACATCCAGACACAAGTGTTTCAACAAAGAGACAAGTTGGATGATGAAATTGATGAGTTATGGAAGCTTATGCAGAGAAATTACAGAAAGAGGAAGACAAACAGTCTTGAAGGTTAGTTGAATGTACAAATCTGCATGAGTAAAGCTGTGGGAGATTGTTGACTAAAGTATCGGATCCATGAGGTTTGAAGACTAGAGGCACATGACCAGGAGGTCATGGTTTCTTTTGAAATTGTAAAGCGCAATGATGTGACAAAAGAAAGCAAAAGGGGGGAAGGACCAGAGAATTCATGAAAGGAATTCTTGGATGATATGCATTTTTTGGTTGATATATTTATTGTTTGTTTTTGTAACAGGGAAACTGATATGTTCATATACATATGAAGGTGAACCTACTGACAAGTTATTTGCAGGTCAAATGAAATAGGAACTAAGTGTTCTATGAAGTCAAAACATATACCAGAGGAACAAATAGACCTGTTGCTAACAAAATACTGGAAGAGATGGCTAAAGGGACTGTTTAAGATGAGAAAACTGCCCATATTTACACTTTGGGTATCTACTGCAATCCTACAAAAAAACAGCGGAGAGGGAGCTCATGGACAGGATCCCATGAATAAATTCAAGCTGGGGAGTCTAATGCAGGAGCATAGGCTCAAAAGGGTGAAGTCATTTATGACTTCACAAGGCCAATTGATTTCCTAGAGGAGACCTAGGGTCTCAAATGTAATTTCTTTGTTTTGTAAAAGATTGAATAAATGGATAAGGACTATCGATCCTATCCAAGAGTAATAGTTAGGATTGGGTTGGTTAATCAATTGAGTATTTCTAGTAGTCAGTTAGTGAGTCATTAGCAGAGTCATAAGTCTCGATCCTATCTTTATGGATCTAAGAAACATAAATATATTTGTATTTAAACACAGTTAGCATACTTGGTAGATAGCTTGAAAAGCTCGAAAGTTGGATTAGTTGGAGAGTTGGGTGGAGCTACAGAGTTGGGAATAGCTCATGAGCTTCAAGAGAATCGAGTGGGATGGAGCTCGAAACTGTCAAGTTTCTTGGAGCCGAACAAAGGCTAATATTCTCTCTGTAAATTGATTTTCAAGGTTCAATAAAATGCATTGTTGAAACAATTGAATGATTTTGTGTTGTAATTCTATTTATTTAAATACAACTTGACCGATCAAAAAGAGCATTGGTGGTTGTTTATCTATTTCTTTGAAATTTTAAACCCCTGTGATCAAATTGCTCAGATATGTAAGAAGGAGACAATTTGTTCACAGATACATTGTTTTTAACTGAACTGAAGTTGAACTTCTTATTGAAATGCTTGTTTAGGTGAAATTAATAGGGAATCGAGTGAAATTGTTTGAACCTGAGGAAGAAATTCATAGTGCTTTGTGGTGGAGGAAGAAGACAACAAATCTACGGTGGCTGTATGTTTGCAGAGTGAATGCAATGGAGGTTTAAAGTCAAAGGTTGTGATCATATGAGCATAGCGTTGAGCGCTTATCACTTGAGTTTTAATATAATGAAAGTTACTATAAACGGTGGAAATATCAAGTTTAGTTATGGTTAACTAAACTTAACTCTGTGTAAATTATGTGGAAACAAATCGGATGATGAGTCATTGTTTGGAGCCAAGGTTCTGATGGAAAATCGCCCGCGTATATACATTTGACTGTCTATTGTTCCAAACAGCCTGAAATACCTTTCATTACTGTGTATTGTGGATTTGAAGCTCGTGAACTTTAAAAAAAATGGTTTTGCATTATTTTGAGAGGTTATATGGCTAGAAGATAATGTATTGGTTATATACACTTGGTGAAGATCCTCAATTGGTAGATATCAGGGAGTAGAAGGTCATCACCATCCCTTTGAGACCCCCTTTATTAGCCATCTTATTTTCCAATTTAACCAAGTCATCCATTTTCACATTTCCTTTAATCATATCTTCCAACTTGGACACTCTAAAAGATATGTCTTCCATTTCATCGCATGTAGGAGATGAATCCTCCGGGGGTTTGAATGTGTGTGATTTTTTCCACTTCTTTTTTGTGCCATTTTGAACAATTAACATATATCACACCCTAGGGTTTACCACAAATAGATCATTCTACTCAAAGCTATTAAATTTCAAAAAGACGTACCTTCTTCAAATCTTGATTAGAAGATTGTTTTATGGTCGACTTGTAACTGAGGTAAAATTTGAATTTCGACTCCTCTGGGTCTAAAACTTTGACCTGTGGTACCCTAATGTGTCATCTTTCCAATGTTGCAGGTATGACCTAATTTTGATGTGCCAAAAAAAGTTATTGTGAAACTCCCAAAGCTTCTTATTTTTGGCGTATCCAGAAGAGAAAACTTGTACAGTATGCACGTGTCCAATATTTTGTTTCTAAAGCTAAAAATATACCACATATACCATGGTCTGTATTATTTTGGATGCAACTGATCTCACTCAATTTGAATCTCAAATGCCTCAGATATGAACTTTTTCCCTAGAACACTTGTTTTAGACTAGGTTTGGGACTAGTCAAAAACCTTATATTCCTCCACAATTATCTCTAAAATTGTAATGGATTGGGATCTAAATTTCGAACTGTAGATATTTCGTCCTATTTTAGAAGTGGGTTTTTAACCTTGATCTCTGAATCATTGTATAAAACATGTTGTAGCGAAAATTCCAAGATGACTCATTTTGCAGAAGCCAGTCCCGAGGAAAGAGCTATGATACCAAATGTTATACAACCAAGTCCCAAAAATCGCATAAAAAGAGCAGAAATAGACAAGAAGAGAGTAATACACGCCTTAACAATGAAGAACAAAGATAATTAGCAATTCTCTTCGAGGGAGGAACCTCCTTACACAATGTACTAAGTACATAAGACAAGACAAGATACAGTGTTGACTAAAATGAAAATATATCATTCATATATATAGGAGACCAAGGTGTACAATAACAACTAATAGACCCACTAATAGACCCAATCCGACATTAATAATATGTAATACACCACAACATAGGGGGTAATGCACCACCCTATAGAGAGAAATGTGCCCAACATTTAAGGCTTAATAGAGGGTGCGTTGTATAGGTTGCTAGGACAGCTTGTGATTAGATCCAAGGGGAACTTGGATTCAGGGCTATCAGTGATAGGTGAATGTGAGGCTTCATCCAATTATGTCAAAAAACTATGTTGGTACAAGATGACACTATAAGATGCTCGAGAGTGTGAGGAAACTCCGTGGAGCATGGGTGACTAAAACAAGTTCTCAGCTCAAGTTCTAAGGCAGGTAGCAGGATAAGCTTATGAGTCAAAAGGAGCAGTTATAGGAGACAGTGCGATGGGCTTGGAGATAGATGCAGGTGGTGGAGGTGCCAAAATTATCTCCCTCGCTAAGAGGGACTGTTAATTTTTTTATGTAGCTCAAGGGTATTTCTGCATTGACGGTATCTGACATGCAAAAGTGACCAAGCAAATGACTCTCTCTAGTGACTTGACTTTATAAAGTGATTCTATAAAGTTAAGTGGAGTACTTTTATTATTTAATGAAAAAAAAATGACTTTTATAAAGTTTGGAGACTTAAGTGATCTCAACTTGATTAAGTCACGTCTATTGATCTTGTGAAGGCAAGATTTAATCTTGGCCATTGAGATCTAGGGTTAGAATAGCTATTTATTAATGGAGAATAAAAGGAGAGATTAGAGAGAGATGAGGCACATTCAATGAGACATTATTTTGTATGAGAGATTCTTTAAAGGAAGAGCTTAGAGAAGAGAGGAGGAAAGTTGCTTGTAGCATTGAGGGCGCACTTTCCAAGGGTTATTGGTGGCACACAAACCAAGGTAACTTTTAGCATTAAAAGATAGTGTACATTCTATTTTTGAAGGTTGTACAACATTAAATGTTGCAAGCCGTAAAGCAATTTGGTAGCATATAACTCGAGGCAAGTTAATGGCACGATTTTCAAGGTGATTAGTGTTGAAAACAGTTCATACATAACATTGTACCGAGCAAAAATTTTGCAACATATTTCAAGGCTAATTTTCTAAGAGTGAATGTTGTATCGCTGCCCAGAAGTCGAGGACATTGAAATCAAGAAAGTTTGGCACGGATTTCTAGGTATTTGAGCATGGTGTTTGAGATAAGTACCATGCATTTGGTTAAAAGTGCTGCTATAATTTCCAGAATTATTATTTTATGAGCTCATAAAAATCTCTGATTTGGAACTAGGCTTCACTTCGAGGTTTTTCCAAGGGCATTGCCCGAAAATCTATTTCAAAATGTGTGATTAAATGTGATGTTCATCATTCTATTCCACCGCAAATTTCTAGTTCTTAGTCGTTGTATTTCAGCTTATAGTTGCATTTGAATTCTTGAGGGTTTTACTTGCATTAATGGTGAATAATTATTGAATACTAAAATCGATGTAGTGACAAAGTGTTTGACGAAATTTCAACAAAGAAAACATCGCTCTTATCCATTAAGGGAACTAAGCCTTGTAAACGCTTACCTATTAAGGGGAACGAGGCCATTTAAATCGTGTTCTATTAGACAAGGCCCACATATCAATTAGTAGCCTTCTCTATTAAAGAGAACCCTTAGATTCATAGACCGCTTACTTAAAATATTCAAAGATGTCAATTAGTAGGCTTCTCTTTTAAAGAGAAGCCTTGGATTCATACACCGCTTACTTAAATTATTCAAAGGCGAGTAGGATAAAAGACATCTAAAACACCCCGCTTTTCCGGTGAATATGTGATAAAAACCGGTCAAGATTCTTTCTGGAAATTGTGATTTCCGCAATTTTGTAATTTCAGCAATCGTAACCCTGTCTTAGACCAAATCTCTAATTTTAAAACTACTCATATCACCAAAATTGCGAATTGAACAGCCAAAATTGCCAATTCCAAGAGCTTGGGGGCACTTTGGTTAGTTCTTATATTGTTCCATTCAAAGGCTTTTAAAGGTTGCATTCCCATTGATTGACCAGCTCTTAGAAAGCCCATTCAGTCTAGGTAGGCCACCTTCCTATTAATTCAATAGTTTTTCCCATGGTTACCTCCCCATTGGTTGAACGCCTCTGCCCATTACTTTAAGTAGGTTTCCTTGATTGTACGGTTCTGCCCATTCAATATAAGTCACTTCTTTTGTTTAAACCATGGGAACAGCAACCTCCAAAGAGTATATCCAACAACGTGCAAACCAAATATACCAACAACTCGTGACTTAGCAAGGACCGAGACGTCCCGAAGCCCATCGGGGTGAGCCTCTATCCCAAGGGTCGTCTACCATTCAAGCCTTGTCACAACAGGCCAATGAGCAACCCTACCTCTGCCGAGTTTGAACCTGTGACCTCCAAGAAGATAACACATGTTCTTAACCATTAAGCCCACTCAAGTGCTCTACTCCGGGCCACTTCCTACTATTGCTCCCCAGAAGGGCTTAAAAGGCCCCTTTCCTATCGATTCCTAGTTGAGTATGCTCTATTGATCGGACTCTTGACCGACTAAACTGTTGAACAATTCAATGAGAAGAGGGGTCGATCGTAGTTTCCCCACCCGGTTGGGATTCCTGAAGTGGTAGGTATAGGTTTTAAGTACGAGAGTCGCTCACTCTCAGAACCAGCAGAACAGATGCTTTCGTTGTTTGTTCGCCATCCATGTCTAATCCTTTCGGCTTCAGCTCCGCCCCGGAAGAACAAGATATACCATGTCATGATCGGAATCTTATCTCAAGATCAGTCGGTAGAACGATCGTAAGTAGAAAACGTCATTGGATCCTATTCCTCTCTTCAACCCTATGTCAGGGTCAAATTCCTCTGAATTACGGGATTCATCCGGGATAACCGAGTACCCCAAAAAGGGCATCTCATATATGTTACCCGCCCCGGTAGAACAAGAGATTGGTTGCCAGTCGAGAATGATTGGGTGTTATCTCTTCAGAAATAAAGTAATATGTATCACATGTCACTTACAGAGAAGATGAGCCCCTGAACTTTTCATAAAAGAGAGAGAGAGAGAGAAAGCTTTGTTGCTAACCCACTATCCTTGGCTAGATATCAGGGGAAAAGGAGAGCGGGCAAGAATGGAACAGAGCCGTCTATTCACTGAATTTGACACAACCATGCATGTTGCTCGCATCTGGATACCCTCTTTCCCGGCCCCTCCTGTGTGGATTATTAGACTTCTACGCCTGCCACGCCTTATTGCACTCCACATTTAGCACTCACTTCACCCGCCTTGGCTAATGGAAAACAGAGAGAGGTTAGACCCGGTAAGACCTGGGTTAAACTTGACCTTAGCCGTTACACTCCCTGCAAGCTGCAAAGCTCACACAGTAACCGTGTCGAGCTAGTTCCCCAGCTCATCACGCCTGTTACCGGCGACTATCTATAAGGAAGGTCACAAGTGGATCCTTCCGAGCTGGCCGCCTAGTTGAGCTGCCACAACAACTCTATCCGTAGGTCGTCAATCTACAAACAACAGCTAGCTCTCCTAGTCCTAACTGTCAATCAATGAAAGAACTATTTGAATCGAATCGTCTCACTCCTCCCTATAATATAAATAGAAGGGATAGAATAGCGTTTTAGTTTGGAGAGTAAAGCGAGTCATTCATGATTATCCTTCATCCCTTAACCAAACCCAATGCAGCCTCCCGCGTAAATACGACACTCCCTCCCATAGCCCCATGGATAGATTGTAAAGTAGACACACTGCAGTCTGCGATAAATGCAAAGTGAAATGAGATAAATGTGATGAGAAAGACAAGTCAAGGCAAGGGATCGTAAGACACAGCATCAGCTATATATATATATATATGGTTAGGGTGAGTGCGTGATCCGTACATGCACTTAGGGAAGGAGCAATAGAGTTATGTCTTGTTCTTATGCTATTCCTAGTTACCGAAAGTATACAGAAAATAAGATGAGTCTATTATTAAAGAATCTTTACTCTTTTGGGGCGAGATCAAAGAAAATATTTTCATGGAGTTGACATTTACGGAGTTGTCTTCTCTTTAGGCACTCACTTGTATCAAGCTTACTAACTTACTTTCCTTGGCTTTGGCTACTACTTACCGAAATGAGACAAAATCAATACGTTAAAGCAATAGTGGACTTTGCTCTTGTTGGGTTAGCTCGACCAATTGGTTGGGGAGGCGTCTCTCTCGAGTAGATGATTTACTTGGGTTCAAGGGGACTTGCTTCTACCTTGACTGGTTTATGTGGCCTTCTGCTAAGTTGGTGGCTGGGGGATTACCTAGGTGGTGGAATTGAACCTTTGATCCCCAATTGGTTGTGGATCAATCCTCTGGTACCACCTGCCTATTTCTAAGGGTTGTCGGCTTTGGTCTCATTCCCACTAGTGTATAAATGCTCCTTCTCCCTATCCCTCCCCACACACACACATATATATATATATATATTGAACATGCTTTGCTACCCAAACTTTGTGTTCTTAGATATTTGATTTTCAATGTATGTTCTCATGATAATTGAGTAATTTCTAGTGCTAGTTATGCATGTTGATTTGACATAACATTGAGGAGATTTGTTAACTGTTTTAACAAATATATAGAAGCTAAGGGGAGGAATGGATGTTATAAATATGCTGTAACAAGTTATTCTCATATCTAGTTTATGTTTAGAAGTGTGCCCTAAGGGATGGAAACATTGTTCCCTTGAAGTACACTTGATCAGTGTTTATTTTATTGCACTGACTTGTATATTTAGTTGAAAGGAAGTGAAGCATATGCTTGTAATTTATATTTCAAATTCAGCCCTAAGGTTGAAAGCTCACAAAAAATAGACCTCAGGAACCTCAAGGCTGAGCTGAAATTTCGAATTTTGCTACAAATTGGAAATTTCAACAACATGAAATGCAACAGGAGTCAAAGAAAGTAAATAGGTTCATACAAAAGATCAAGTAGGTTCATTTGAAAGTGCAGGAGCAACATCAGAAGAGTCACTGAAAGTATAAGTTTAGACATGACCAACATAGCATAGATCACAAATTCTTTGTTGGGAACAAAGTGTGGCACTATCTCAATAAAAAGGACACCCACAAGAGGTGACCAAGAAGTTGAAGCCTTTGAGATATGCACCTTTTGAAATCACTGAGCAAGTTTATAATAATGTTTCAAACTAAACCTCCCTCCTTATATGAGAAGGTATTCAGTGATCAACATGGAGAAATTAAGATTGTTTAAACCATCACTGAATGGGGAAGATGAAGAACAAGTTCTATCTATGGTGAAGGATTTTGCACCAAATGCACTTAAAAATCGGAGGACACGATTTTGCAGAAGGTATTGGTGTCTTGAAGAGAACAAGAAGAAATTTGCCTAATTGACCTAAAGGGGCAAAGTTAGAGGAAAGTTAAGTGGTATAAGAGAAGCCAAATTGCAAACAGGGTTCCTCATCTTTCCTTAGAAGTTTTTGGAGACTAAAAGTCTCCCACTCCCACTAGAGAGGTGTGGTCCAAATGGATACATAAAGAATCGAAATAGCTAAGTAAATTATTTGGTCATTTTGTGCTCAAGAATCCTCGTGAATTTTCATGCTTGAAACCTGTCTTAGAAGCATTGTTTGTGGAAAAATGGTTAAGAAAATTGAACGTGGAATTAGGGCCATGCGGAGGTATGGACAGAAGGAGGGGAGCTTGTTGCCCCGTGCTCTGCATTCTGCATAATGGTAGACAAAGGGGAAAAAAATTCTCAACTATTTGCGAAAGTAATTGGCTGTGCAAAGTGGAATGTTAACATCGCACTCTGCAAAGACTGTAAATTTTTCGAGCATACATAGCTTTTGATCCTGTCACAAAAGCAGTGACCTCCAGGCTCTGTGTGGAGTCTAGCTTATGTGGAGGAAGGGAAGGATATTTTACAACACGCACACTCGTACGTATTTTACAACATGCTTGCGCTATAAGTGTTTGTTGCCATAATGCCATTAATGAAAAAATATAAAGTATATGTACTCTAATAATCCTATTAGAATGTACTTTACTTAGCATAGTACTTTTGAATTAGTAGTTAAATAAAGTGACTTAAGTTATTAATTCACATGTGCTTTTACTTACATAATCTTGGCTGCCACCAGCATATACATCTCTCTCACATGGCATCACTTTTATATCTATTTTTTGCACATTTTGAATAATATCAAGTATCTATTATCTCTGCAACTTTTCTGAGTAATGTATGTGCAAGTTTATATTAAGTATCTGTCTCTCGTTTCAGTCAGTGTCAAGTGTTTTGGATCCTATTAAAAGACTAGAGCTGATGCTAAGCTTTGCCTTGGATAGAAGTGTTAGTGAGGAAAAGTGATAGGAAGACTCAACACTATTTATGAATCATCTCGGCCAATGTCAACTTGTCAAGTGCATTGCAGCATGTAGGAGTATCAAACGAGGAAACTGAATTGATTGATTAGAATACAATTAATTTGAATCAGGTCTGTCTCCTACTGTTTCCACTCTCTGTGTTTCTGTTGTCACTTCAGCCAAAGAATGAGCACAAAAAGTCCCTTACTTTTCTCGAGATTAAAAAGAATAACAAAATAATGGAACAGAAAGCTGTGCTTATACATAATGACTTCAAAAACCATCATACTTCCTATAAATTTGCAGCATTTTAGAGCACTGAAAATGTCAGCTTTAGCTGTGCATCAATACTGCTAAACAATCTCCAAAATGAACGTCCTCAAGTATATTGCAGAACCATTTCCCGCATCAATTTTTCAGGTGCTGCATCTAAAACATGGCACTGTTAGAGTTGAGAAAGAATGGCTAACTAACAGCTGATTACAATAATAGATATCATTGTACAGAAAAGCTCTCTTACGGTTTACCTTTACAACCGGTGAATAGTTCAAACTGTCCAATTGCCTGCCTTATGAACATCTCCATCCCACTTACAACCAAAGCTCCAGTTGCTTCTGCTTCTTGCAAAAGTCTTGTACATTTTGGTGTATAAACGGCATCAAAAACCAAAGCATATGACGATAAAGCCTCCTGAACAAACAGTCACAAGCATCAAAAAGTGCTTTCTTTTCAAACCAGTTACTCCTAGTAGTAAGAAAACATATGTAGCAAGGGTATATAGAGCCTCCTGAACAAACAGTCAAAAGCATCAAAAAGTGCTTTCTTTTCCAACCAGTTACTCCTAGTAGTAATATTTAACGAGGGTATATTATCCATTAACATTCTACAATTTCACAATACAGAAAACCAGAAATCTAATCAATAGATATTAAAAAAGCATACTGACTGCACAAAATGGTCACTGGCAATCCTAAGCATGAAACAATCGCATGCAAATTAAGATAGAGGTGTGCCATAACTGTGGTTGAAACCATCCTGGAATTGTTCTAAATCAATCGTACAGAGGTATTTCATGGGTGAGTAAAATATTTCTGTAGAAATTAAGAGTCCCTTTGGATGATGCCAAACCTTAGATATAGGTGTCTGGCTAACATTTGGATGCATCCCCATTGAAGTTGTGTTCGCAAGAATCATTCCAGTTTCTGGATGGAAGTGATCCAATTTATCTAGAGGGATAGCTTCTCCTTCAACTTGGATTGCCAAAGCCTTTGCACGATCTTGAAACGACACACAAAAGTAGAATTCAGTCAACGATATAACACTAAACTCAAACTTTGATAGAAAAGTTACCCATCTTTTATGTATTGGCAGAAAATTTATTTACGTATCAAATATATATCCAGGTGGGCTTATCTGTGCATAGACATATGCAGGGACACATACATTACAGAGATATTTCTCTCTTTTCTATGCATATATACATACATACATATATATATATATTTATATATATATATAGAGAGAGAGAGAGATGGACATATACATGTTAACAGAGCTCTGTGGTCACAAAAAAGCTAGTAGGAACCACATAAAATCATTGCCATGGTAACATTTTATGGTCATCTATATTTTGATGTTTGGTGTTATTGACACAATTTCTTATGATACCCTTGAAACTGTTCTAGATTTTGTTATATTTTAAATATCATTGCATAACTTTCACTAATAATATATACCATACTGCTTGACTATTATATATTTTATAAGTTGTTAGTATTTAATACTATGTGGATATCACTTTTTTCTCAAGGAAAAATTCACACTAAAACCCAAGAAGTGTTTCCCCACATTCATGGATGGCATCCCTAGAGTACCGGTCAGCATAGACTAGTGCGCCTCATCCAGGAGGATTCGAACCAGGCACCTGCCGACAGAGACTTGTCAATCAAATGCCCAACAACATTGGCGACAGCCAATTGCTAACCCCTTGGGCTATCTTTCATTTTTACAAAGACCTGATTTCAGCCCTGAACAATGGGTCTGGAAGAAGCTGCATCATCTACCTGCAAGCTATAGCAGTCTCTGAGTTTTCTAGCTTATCTACCCCTGTGAGGAAATCAAGGATAACTCCCAAGATTATTCTAGACATGCACAAGTCCCTGAACAGTTTGTGCTGGAGCAATTCCAGATGTCCACAAAAGTTTGTGTGCCTAATGCAACCTTGTATCTTTAACAGGTAACTCAAAGGGACATAATCAGATTTGATCCCTCAACCTCTTAGAACATGTGATTGGTAGATTTGATCATCTACCAATCAAACTAACCCTTAGGGCTATTATTTCAGATATTTTTGTTAGAAAATATGTCAATACTACAAAATTTGATTATTTAGTAATATATTTTATGTTTAAACTCTCTGATTGTTTATTATTTTTGTCAGAATTTCTTTTAAACCTCGAGTTTGTACGTGTCAAGGTTAATAAAGGGGGGCAGACATGCGTGATGAAAAATGCATTTTGTTTGATCTAATACCATGATAACAAATGCATCAAAAAAATAACGGCCATGATAATAATCATTTGTGATATGCTTCTAAAAACTACCATATCAAAAATTCAAAATAGATATAGATGTCGGTATATGCTATTTTGTCAGAGAAGATTTTTACTTTACCTTGATATTTTTTATAGTTTTTGAATACTGTTAACAGTTTTCATTTTGCTTCAATATAAATTCATGTTTGGTTCATATATTAATCAGGAAATCAATATATTTATACTGTCAATAATTTAATACCATTCCATTAATATTTTGTGAATACCTTTTACTATTTTTCTTATTACCTCATCATAATCTCATGTTATTTATTTTTGTTGAAAATTGAAATTAATATTATAGCGTCAACAATAGGGGTTCAGATGATCATTATTGTCAAGGCACCTGATACAAATGTGTATATATGCATATCTGCAGCTCTACATATTTATACGCACATTTATGGACCACTATGGAGATTTGGGGCATCTGATTCTTGAAAGTGCACGTAATTTGAGAGCAATAACAGAAAATATACCATAATTACGGTTGGCAATTACAACCCTTGCACCCTTTTGCTTGGCACCAAATGCAAGTGCTTTACCAGCTCCTCCAGCTCCAACAATCAAAAACAATTTTCCAGCAAGGGGAGAACTGTGTGTCCAATGTCCATCAGTATGTTTTCCTGTTACACAATATAAAGATAACTCGTGACAAAGTAGTAAACCTCCCTTTCTTTTCTTGCTTTCCTTGAGGATGATACTTTCACTTCTAAAAGAACTCATCAACATGTAAAGAAGGGCAGGAAAGAAAAATTGAAATATAACAGGCCAAGACAATATTTGACACCTTTTAAGGCATCCTCAATGGCAGAAATAGCGCCGACAGAATCTGTATTATACCCGATCAATTTTCCATCGTATTGTCTCCTCACTATTGTATTTACTGCTCCTATAGACTGAACAAGGAACCAAAAACAACAATCAATTATGAAGAAATTTTTTATTTTTTCAGTCTGCAATTTTTACAATAAGTATACTCCTATATTTAGAAAACTGAATGTGTACTAAGAGGAAAAGCCACACATTTTATCTAAAATCCCTCGACCAAGCAAAGATGTGAGATTTTACGAAATCAATTTCATTTTTATAAAAGACTGCAAAACACACAGAATAGAGCTCAAGTCATAAATATTGAAGACCTTCACTCCATACTCCATTCTAGTGGGATAGTTTTGTCTAAAATTTGGTGGGGCTAATAAAAGAAATCCTGCTGGGGCTAGAGGCATTAAGGTGATCAAAGATGATAGAGGAAGGTTGATTCTTCCCTGTGCTTTAGTGATTGGGAGATCAGCAACCAATAAGAAAGCTCAAGCTATGACCTTGCCTCAAAATCTCTTCATGTGCAAAATATTGGGAACTGCAAGGGGATTGATCTTGGCTAAGTCACTTGCCAATTATAAAGTCTATGGAAGGGAATTGAAGTGTTGAGAAAAACTACAAGATGCGTTCGAGGAATGCAAGGATTTAATCTCTTTCTTACAGAAGTCAAGTACTCTCATAATAAAAGGACCTTGAATACATATGCAGATAAAAAGGAAAAAGGAGAAGTTCGACTAAATCCCTCTAGAGTTAATATCAAAAGCTTTTAAGATGGGATTAGGGATGCTGATTGAGGATTTTGTTATAATGAATCTCGATGATTAGCTGTAGGGTTATTATGGTGATAGTAGAAAGGTGCACATTCATAAAGATCCATGAATACTTTGGCTGGAGCAGGAAAGCATGGATGCTTGGACAGTATAGCCTTAAAATTCCTTTGTGAGTTTTGTGGGTTTCACTGGGCTGTGCCCTTCCTTGAATATTCACTGTCTGTTGGGCCTAGCAGAAATAGTTCAGTCATATGTGTAGAAGCTGACAAAACTAAGAAAGCCATAATTCAGAGAACAAAGCAAAGAAGATTTCAGGTGGCAATAGGAGAATTTGATAACAAACATGAGGTAAAAGTCTCAAACGGAGGACCCTGGAAATTCTCGAACCCTGAAGAATGGTTTTGTTCTTGCTAACAAACTGAAGAAGGGAGTCGAGGCGATTCTAAATGGAATCACCCCACAGTTCCATAACATGTATGGAAGTAGTTAATTTCCTACATAGTACAATCAAGCTCAGAGCAAAAGTTTGGGATATTGCAGATGTTCAGCAGAAAATGAGAGAGACGGGATCAGCACAGCAAGTAAGTTTAAGAAACAAAAAAATAGATTGCAGAACCTTCTGGTTTGATTTGGATGAGGTAGACTGTAGAAGCAACATCATGCACTTAGATGCATGATATCAGGCAATGCGTAAAGAATATAGACCTATAACCAGGGTGTTAATAATGTTGGCGGAAAGAATCCTCCAAATAAGTGATAGAGGTTGGGTAGGAATGACATAGTCAAAGAGAGCAGTTAGGTTGGAGACAACAGGAAATATCTTCTAGTTGTGAGGAGTTGACAGGTATGATGATAAGAACTGAGTCTGGGTTTTGTCAGGGTAAATAAGGTGTTAAGGATGAAAACATTAGGTAATGGGAGGGAGAAATATAGTAGTCTATGAGGGTCTACACTGAAAATTTCTGTCAGTGTTCCACCTGTCTGGTGGATGGATAAAGATAGCTAGACCCAATTTATGTAATGTTGAACTTATTATTACAAAAAAAATTGACATTTTAATTCATTAAAGAAAAGAATAGCCATAGGGTTGAAGCAAAGGGATACCCGTGCAAGTGGATCAACTTCATCGCAACATTCAAGAGCAGCCTCCTTGTGAGGAATGGTAACACTGCAATAATAAATGGCATTTCATAAATGTAAGAATCATAAGAACAACCCAAACACTATTGTTAGAAATGAACCAGCAATGCTACCGACCTAGCCTCAAAAAGATATCCTAACCAGTACATTGTGACTCAATCCCAATTATACAACAGTAAAGCAAAATATCTCATAAAAACAAAAGTTCTCAGACAACATGAAGCCAGACAAATAAAGAATGGACACTCCGTGGTGTGTAATGGCTAAAACCTTTAAATTGCATTTATATGGATTCCCTAAAAAGCCAATGTATCATAAATGTAAGGAATACTGTTACTGCAAGAAAGTTGTTGACAAAAAAGCATAGACAGTCTAACACAACTTAAGAGTGCATGGCTAACATAGTAATATTTTACAAGCTCACATGCTAAGTGACTATACCCTCCAGCACAACATTTTGCCTAGAACATGTTGGTCTCAAGATGGCTTCTATTTACTTTGAACCATCCCTCCCTTCCAGGTTGCTCATATAAATAGCATGAGGGAAAGAAGTATAAGATGTGCACAAACTAATAAACCACATCATCCAGAAAAGTACATAAATGCACCAAACACCCATATAGAATAGAACAACAGAGAAATATACTATTGTTGCATTCATGCATACAAGTGGTCACAGCACTATCCCATCATTTCGCCTGGGGTAATCGTAATGACAATCACTGTGAAAGTTATGTCCACCTATATACAAGCCACAAACTAGTGGTGATGGCCATTGGCTAGTAGGGAAACAATTATCCCCAGGCATTGATCATGTCACCCACATCAAAACATCCCACTTTTTCTATTTTTATTAATTACAATGTAGTTCCATCCTTGACATCAAAACAAATGGATTATTTCAAGATTAGGTGAATATCAGCCCCTTCTCAAAAATTGAGCATCATGTTAACTATTATATCACTGGAGAAGGTTGAGGGGCATTATCTGCAATAGTTATAGCTGCTAGAAACAGTACTTCACATCAAAGGGAGGGCCAAGACCCATAATCATAGTCAACCATTGTTTTTTAGGAAAATCAAATTGGGAGGGTCAAGACTCAAGACACATAATCACTTGTAATCCCCTCAAATATAATGCAAGCATGCTACATCTTTGTTGTGTTCTTAGACAACTTATCTTGTATGTGAGTTATTTCTTTACAGTGTTGGAATTTGTACAACTTCAGAAGTTATTCTTATTGTAATTTTATTATATTGTTTTGAACCTCCTACGGGAGTTCATACTGATGTAATCATTCATGTAAACCCTTGAAAGAATCAATGTAAACCTTGGGGAAATATAGAATTAAAATAAAATTATTTTTACTATTTTTATTTTCCCCAAGGTAAGTTGGCCCCAGTCAATTAGACAAGTCGGCCCAGTTGGGGTTAAATGTCAATTTTGTAAAGTGTATAAATAGAGAGGCTAGACACCTCATTTGGACACAGCTTATCAAGCAAGTTTTCCTAGTGAAGGAGAAGTTCGCTCCAGCAGGAGAAGCATTATTTTTCTAGGGTTTTCTATTAGAGAGACTTTCTTCTTTCTCTTTCTCTGTGTACTCTATTCTCGATATTGATCATCTCTATATGAAGGTTGTTGGGTTTTCTCCCGATTGGGTTTCACGGGATAAACTCTTGTGTTCTTTGTTTATGTGCTTTGTCTTTCTTCTAGAGATCCTATTGTTCATTTGCAATAAAGCTATACTACTATAATCTTGTAAAAATCCAACATGGTATCAGAGCAGTTCTAGAAGAAGCCGTTGTCGGGACTTAATATTTGAAGGCCTTCGCTCATAATTTCTAGAGAAAAAGAGACTTGGAAAGTTCGCTCTAGAAAAGGCGCATCTTCTGGAGAAGGAAGAATCAAATTGGGAGAAGTTTCAATTTTGACCTAATTCCATTGCTGCAGCTACTGCAGAAATTAGGGTTTCAAGTTTTGAGCTTATCAGTCCACAGTTTTGACTCGACCTCACCTTCTCTCAACTTGCCTTGCTAGGGCGCATCTATTTATGAGGTTAGTTTCACAAAATTGCAACTTTCATTTTTTGACCTAGCTCTTGCTAGGGTTTCTGGTTTAAATCTACAGGCAAGATGATTGGAATGAAGGTTAAAGATCGTCTTGATGGATCCTCCAACTTCATCTCTTGGAAGTCTAGAGCTCTCATCTTGGAAGTAATTTAGTAAATGATCTCTTGAAGTTCATCAATGAGAAGATCCCAAAACCAGAAGCTGAAGACCCCAGTGGAGGAAGAATGATGCCCGAGCTAGGAGATTACTAGTGGAATCAATCAAAGACTACTTGGTTCCTCAAATTTCACAAAAGAAGACAGCTGGGAAGATGTTCAAACCCTAAGGAGGTTATTTGAGCACAGCAGCATCAATGTGACTCTCACATTGCGGAACCAACTATCGAACAATTACAATCCAACAGATGAATTCACCCAACCTGGAAAAATAGAACCTCTGTGAATCGCTGAGCAAACCCAGCAATCAGTACGGCCTCCCTACGCAGCTGTACGGTCTCTTGTGTCAGTTGTATGGCCCTCTACGTCAGCAGTACAGATCCGTACAGTCCTGTGTCAGTTGTACGGAATCCATACGGGTGATGTACGGCCTCCCTGATGTGTACGACCTCTCTCTCTCTCGACGATCTCGTACGGCTCTATGCTCTGCTAGATCAGTCGGCGAATCCTCCAAGTGAGTGCTCCTCTGTCTTCTCTGCAAACTTCTTCCTCTAACTTCCCTATCTATCTCTGTGTGTGTCCTCTCCACCAAATCTTCTTTTAACTCAATGGCCAAGAGAAAACCCTAACCCTCATTATGGATCAATGGATGAGATCCTCTGGTGAGATCAATGGCCAAGATTAGATTAGCCATCACTTAAATTATTTCACTTTTCACTTTATAAAAGTGACTCCATTAAGTTAATTAATAATTAGATCACTTAATGTACTTTTCTAAGTCTAAACTTAGGAAAATCACATTAACACATTTGGCTTCCTGCTTTATGTTTTCTAGCATGCAAGGACACATGCAATGATAGAAGACCTTCCTTGTTGCCACTTTCTAACATTATTATTAATAATTATGATTAGTCATGAATTGCACCCCCGTATATGTTCTAATACTATAAACAAGGGGCAACATTCTTCATCTAGGAATTGATTTTTCTCCTGTAGAAGAAACACGCATATCCAGATTGAGTAGAAGACTTCACTCCCATAATACAAGTCCCAGTTTACATGTTTGTTGTAAATTGTAAGTGTTTAAAGTAGTTTATTTCTGTTGTAGTTTAATGTCAGCCCTCTGTTCTACGGGACGATGATGATCATGAGATACATTTATTATATTTTTTGATGACTTGTGATTCAGGACACAATTCATTTTTATGTGTGATGTATCACTAGACATCTTATATAACTTATATATCAATTTTCTTTCCATATTCATTTGGCAATGTGTTTATTTGATATTTTTGTTGCTTTAGATGTTTAAAAAATTGAAAAAAAAANGACATCTTATATAACTTATATATCAATTTTCTTTCCATATTCATTTGGCAATGTGTTTATTTGATATTTTTGTTGCTTTAGATGTTTAAAAAATTGAAAAAAAAAANGACATCTTATATAACTTATATATCAATTTTCTTTCCATATTCATTTGGCAATGTGTTTATTTGATATTTTTGTTGCTTTAGATGTTTAAAAAATTGAAAAAAAAAAAAAATGTTCCCGAGATATTCCAAAACATTGTTTTCTGGACCCTGCCGATTTTTTTGCCGAGACGATGTTTGCAACATTGGTGTCCATCAATATCAAATACGCCAACCAATTATTTAGGTGACAGTGTTTTTCACATTGGGTTGTAAGTTTGTAACTTCATTTAACATCATAATTGAAGAAGTTAAGAGCTGTTATAACTTGTAACAGCTGTAAAAGTGAGTTTTCAGATCTAGTATATGCATGAAAATATTTCCATAGAGGGTTGAAACTTAACAAGACACTTTGGTATGTTTTCTCCTTGGGTTGCCTATAAGAATGGATTGTTAAGGATTGAAATATTGTTCACTTTCTACTTCTGTTTTATTCTACATTTCATAACAGCACTAAGGCAAGTTCAAAGTGTTAAGATCCAGGAAACCTCTAGTCAAAGAGGTAAAATTTCTGTTTTGCATTAAAACCTTGAGGTTCAGAAATTTCCACACTTAATCGTGTTTTATGGTATTAATCTCTTGAACTTTCAACAATGAACTCAATTCTGTGATATTTTTGTAATATGTTTTTTAAGTGGACAGTTTTGTTTGTTTATGTTGACCCTAATGACTACTGGTTTAGAATACTTGGCATGAGACTTCCCCTGGATGCCACTAGGGTATGCATATGTCCCTAGGCCTTTTGCTTATAAGCTGATCACTTGTTTATTAATAGAAGCATCGGTTTCAAGGAAAAGGAAAACTTGTCGATCTAAATATCCAAAAAATGATATAGTGGAACCCAGCAACTTGAGAAAAGAAAGTTTAGGAGTGCTTCAGGTTGTTTCTAATTGAATACTTTGTGCACTTGTGAGTTTCATTAGCGAGTATAATGGCATCTGGTATATATGCAAAGTCTTGATCAAATTTTTTCAATGAAGTAAGCTAAACATTCAAACTTTCAAAAAAATGCTATAGAAGAATAAAATAATAAAACAAAACAAAAGAGAAATAGATTAGGTTTTCTTCCATGTTAGATTTGCCCCAATTTCATGGTTGTCTGCATTTGACCCAGAAGCCAAGTTTGGTTTAGCATCGCTTAAATGCTCAGATTTGGTTTCAATGTTCACAGAGAAATTTCTTTATCATATGCAAATCTTAGGGATCCTTTTATCTCTCATGAATCGATATATCTCAAAATTTGTTCTTGAAAGCTTTGAATAGCTTGTAAGTATATGAAGAATGATTCACAACTCAAAATGTGAAAAGCATCCAAAATGTAGCCTTAAAGCAAGAGATAAATTGTTCAAATATTTTATTTATGGATGCTGTAACGATTTTGCTCTTGATACTAGATAGACCTTTGGACAAAAAGAAGAAAATAAATGAGCAAAGGGAGGTAAATATCTGCAAAAAAATCCATTGGACTAGACCTCAAAGCTTATATCTTTTGTCATATTACATGGTTAGTTCCTATGCTAGAGGCTGAGATGAATGAACATGACTGTATCTGTGCTTGTTGCTGAAAGTTTAGCTCTAGGATATAATGTCTTGTCAATTTACCATACATAATCTAGTTGCAAAAGACATTTCGCACTACAAACTGGAATACAGAGAAACAAAATGACAAAGATAAGAGAGAATCGAAGCTAATTTCAGCATTTCTTGTCAATGGAAAAAGTGTGTACCTGAAACCAGCGAAGTCTGGAGATGAATACACTTTGAGGAACTCTTTGATATTATCAACAAGAAAAGGCACGTACATTGCATCAAATCCTATCTCTCTGAATGCCCTATTGTGCAAAGTCGGTCCTTTACTGTGACTGACTGGATTTCCGATAAGTCCAAAGACTTTCGTGTCTCTCCCCAAGCCTCGGATCTTGTATGTATTTAACATGTCAGCCAAAGTTGCCTGTCCAGGCGCTGATTCTTTCCCAGCTTCAAGAGAACCAAATGTAAGATATCCACCAAATTTTGGGCAGAGAAGACGACTTATTAGCCCTCTCTCACTCATTACGAGTGCAAGAATGGGCACCTGCACTTGCAAGAACCAACCATAAAGTCAATGAAATATGCTAGAAGAAATTTATTTGAGAGAGTTATCTAAAAAAGCATTTCCTCTGTAACTAAAGTATACTACTGATTTGCACCTAGTCAGATATCAGACTATATTAAATTTAACACTGAGTCCATGAGTAGTTTAAGTAGCATATGTTCATAAACCAATGCCTTCAAAGAAGGAAGTCATTTTCCTTGAGAGTGACCAATGGAATTGGAAAATCATCTCTGAGAATTTCAGCTTCACATATTGTTTGCATTTAGTACAATCCATACTGCATTAAATAGGAAAGCAACTTACTGTGTGAAAGAATGTTAGTCTATTCTATGGAAGGCTTGGTAACAACTCCATTTTTTTAATGGTAATGTCATTAATGGGAACTGCTGCTGGTGCAGGTTGTCATCTCTATCAAAATCCAATGGAAAGGGATATCCCCAGATTTGTAGCTTGAGAAATCACCCACAGAGCCTTGGGAGGTAGAAAACATATAGAAGGGAGTGATAACCACTGGCTTCTCCTTTACAGCCCAAAATGTGTCAACAATTGAGGTATAACTTTTATATAGACCTATAAAATTCCTTGCATCATTCTTCTCAGAACCTCCTCCCCTTCCCTTGACTCTCCATTGCTAACCACAATATGTTTTTAATATTCCATTTTCATTTGTTTTGATATTTAGATAGCATTATGACTCACTTCCTGAATTTATCTAGCCTCTTGGTTGCCCAAGGCCCCAATCATCAATTCTTTTAACTTTTGGCATTAAACAGAAGCAAAAAATCAGGCAATTCCAATGCCACACAATGGTCATGAAACATGATTGTATAATGTGTGCAACATCATCTTTAGCCATGTGTGATTTCCTTGTTCCTTGTGTTCATGTGCAATGGCTGGAGCGAGATGAGTGACCAGAAGTTCATATGGTGCAGGTAGTTGATACTCATAGCAAATTTCAAGAGATAATGGCTGATAATACTTGCAGTGCTCTGTTGTAGCTGCACTTTATGAGGTGTACACTGTAGATACCTATCCCACTACTTATTCACCTGGTGATCAATGCAAACTGCATGAACCAGGGTCCTGTTTATAACTCCGTTCTGGCCATCATTTTGTAGATATAAGTAGAAAATCTCAAATTGAAAGCCTAACATTTGCAATAGGTATTGCCAAAGATGACTGAGGAAATGACTATCCCTCTCTAAAATAATAGTGAAAATTCCACAATTTAAAGAACATGGATAGATTTGCTGCAGGAGATGAAGATTACCATTTTGGATAAGTGACACTACTACAAAAGTGCAACCATGCTACTGTTGCATTAGGACTGAATAATAAATTGATGAAATTTATAAGGATGACTTCCCATGGACATGATGGCACCAACAGAGGCTGTTATAAGTCAAGCTCTTGACTGGATTGCTTAGACTGGCTGCAGAATGATCATTAAGAAATATAGTCTTCAACATTCTCAAGCATGGTCGGCCAACGGAAGTACCTTTAGAGATCGTCAAAAATCTTTGAAGCTTCAAGGTGTCACCCAAAAGAGGAGTAAGCCTCCTTGAGCAAAGGTTTGTAGGTGATTCCAACTAGTATCTTAATCTCATTAATTCATTTTATAAAGTATCTCATCTTGGATGTGATAGTCCAAAAAGGGCTCCTTGTTGACTAAATTTGGATGACTTTTGGTTGATAAATTACACCCAAAGTGTGGATTGGTCAAATAGATCTCTTTCCACTCCTAATAATTGTTGGAACAAGAATCAAACATACTGGTGAGTACATGTGCAAGAGAGTTTGCTACTTTAATGGTGGCTCCCTTCTGTTTGATACTAAATCATATTGTTGTAAATATTAGGCCCAATTCATGTTGCAATGTTCC
Organism: Pseudotsuga menziesii; assembly: GCA_001517045.1. Taxonomy (NCBI): domain Eukaryota; kingdom Viridiplantae; phylum Streptophyta; class Pinopsida; order Pinales; family Pinaceae; genus Pseudotsuga; species Pseudotsuga menziesii. The sequence continues at coordinate 73,224 of LPNX010384153.1, read as the reverse complement.
TAGCTTTTTTATGGTCAGTTCAAGAACTATAGAGATTGGTGATTAGATCAGAGAATGGTCTCCGTGCTAAGGAAGACATGTTTTAATGGTTCAGTGCTTGTACTAGTGCATGGAATTCCTTATCATGTCACTTTAGTTTAATTTGACCTGGGAGAATGTCTCAGAATAATGTCATTGGGTGTCCTCCATGCTTTGGAATAGCTCTGAATGCAAATTGTGAGGCATTAATCCCAACCTGCAGAGACTATTTCTTTGGGTCTTCCCTCCCCCCAGATCAGTATAGGTCCGTATCTGGCCCCTAAATCAGTATAGGTCCGTATCATGTAGGGATATGGGAGATAAAGCAAGGATCCATATGTACAAGATATGTGATTGACTCATACTGAATATGGCCAATGCAAATTTCATCCATAATCATTAAAAATAAACAAAAATAAAAGGCACGCAGAAAATAAGTGAGTTCATTCCCAGTGACAAGTGATAAAATACTGAACTCTATACATCTATTTCCAGGAGGTCAAAAATTCTTTAGAAATTGTGAACTTTTATTGTACTTGCTGAACTATGTTTCCATTTGAACTTGCTAACATCCATTCATATGTTAATTCAAGCTGGATTAATATTGCAGCTTTGGCCAAACTAGCATTCCTTCCATGTGAGTACAAAGCTGGTGATTGAGCAACATGTTAACTTCAATCCACCAAAAGAAATGTAAAACCAACACTCCCCAAGCTAGTTCAACATGAATCCTCTGGCATTTGAATCTTGGAATATGGAAAATGTACCCAGCCTTGGCTTCATTTGCAATGTCCTTGAAACAATGATTATTGTGTTCTATGAGAGTAAAAATGTCCTAATTTCCAATGTCTGAACTTTTTTGTGTGTCAACACACCACATCAAAAGCCAAAATCCAAAGGTTCTAACTTCTAATGTTGATGGAAATTCAAGCTTTTAGCTATATTTTACAAAATCATGGATGGCCTTCTCTATGCTTCATGGTATTTATTTTGCATATCTATACTTTTATATGTATATTTCTATCTAGTGTATCCAAATGTATCCTATCCAACATTTTCTAAAAACTTGGGTTTCTCTCTGTATCCAAATTTGTATGACAGTAACTTGGTTAAAAGGTTGTTGTACATCAAGGAATATGAACACATTTGTCAAAATTAAGCACCTTTGAGTTATTCAAATGCTCTATCTGGCCCAAGTACCCACATAAATACTTCATTTCTCGTAGCGATCTAGTTAAGGGGGTCAGCACTGGTGAAGGGATCAATGAAACTCCTACTGAAGTTCATGGTTTGTATGAATCTTTTCGATGATCGGGCTATCAGCAAGCAGCAAGGTGATGATCGGGCTTGTATTAATGTGGAGACCCAGATTTCAATCCAAGTATGATTGTAAATACAGCCTTGTAAATATAAGAAATATTTCTCAAAAGAAAAGAAAATTTTAGAGTCTATAACAGTTTTAAGTGTAGGCCATTCTTTTAGTACTCTTAGCTTTTTCCTGATCTACATTGAAACTCTGAGAGTTTTTAAAAAGCTGACATAGAAAATGGGTGTTTGGTCAAAAAGAGATTTTCTAAGCGTGGCAATCAATTCATGTTACCAAAGAAGGTCCAAAACAGTGGTCACACGCTACAAGTGGTCTTCCCAAATTTGACTAAAGATCAAAATGATACAAGGATAGACACCAACAACATTTTCAAGATGAGGGCAATAATTCCTTTGAGAAGGTTGTTAAGGTGTTTGTCAAACCAAAAGGCATGGCTAGCAATTTATGGAGCCCAAATTGTCTTGAAAGCAACCTTCCATACATCCAAAGGTTCCATGTGAATGATATGAGGGGATTGTCCTGGATTTGAATTTTGTCCAAAGATCAAATGTGACATGGATAGACATTGACAACAGTTTCAAGATGAGAGCAGAAATGTCATTGAGAAGGTTTTCGAGTCATTTAGCAAACCAAAGGCAAGACTAACCATTCATAGAGACCAAATATTGTCTTGAAAGCAGTCTTCCATACAATCAAAATTTCCATGTGAAATTTATGATATTCCATGGCACGACAAATCTTGTTAAAGCATTTGGCACCTTTGAGGTCATTTAATAGACCATCAATATTGAAAATAAGGAAATGATTTTACAGAAATGCTCTTTAGTTTTGTACATAAGCACCATTCATTCTCCTTTTCTAGAACATGTAAAGATAGAGACCCGAAATCATGACTGGTTGGATTTTGCCTTTCTCAATCAATTAATTGAGTAGTCAATGCTTATTCTACAACCTCCATGATGAATGCCTAGTAAACTAGTGGATTAGATGATCATGCACCTTTAAAAGGTCAATAGAGTGTTGTTTGGATCTAAATGGATTACTTGGGATTCCCAAAAACAACACTACATATGTCCAAAATATCTTGCATTTCCTTTGTTTGTGGAGTTGGAAAGATACCTGCTTGTTCTCTTACCAAATCATGCAAATACAAAATTGTTTGGTTGTGTTAGCAAGCTTGAATGTTATTATCCAAATTGTTTCCAACGAAGGAGGAAGACTTCAACCTGCAGGCCTGGTTGTCTTTGTGTGATTCGTGGGTATCTAGAAATCATCATAGATTGCACGACAATCATGCTAATAAGATCTTCCGAGTATAACACTGAAAATCCATAGGAGTTACATCAGAATCTACTACATAGATGAAAGTGATGTTGCAAACACTCACCGTACTTGGCTAGTTGTTGACCTTGACCCGAATAGAATTATAGGGCTTTGGAGGCGACATCCTTGGTGATTGTCAAAAGTGACAAACTCGCAAGAAATCAAATCCTCCATACTGTGATTCTCTAAAACGCAATGGGCCGATTTATCCCTAATTTGAAAACTCTAATTGAACAAAGCATTATTATCTATAAAGGGTATACTCTTTAGTCATGACTCATGACTACTAACTTTGAAAACTCTAACTGAACATTCAACAAAGCATTATTATCTATAAAGGGTATACTCTTTAGTCATGACTACTAACTAAGGGTCACCATGCTTGGATTGATCCCCACAATAAGCTAATTATCACCTCATTCCTTTTGTTCAATAACTAGTGTTCTAAAATTTTCTCCCTTTTGTTTTAGGCATTCCTTGTTAAAGTCAATAATATACTCGTCATGATTAAAGAGTTCATAAGCCCTTGCTATTTGGATAAGCTTTATAATGTAGTGTCAAATGAGATGTAGAGTTTGAAATGAAGAAGATGATGGAGAAGAGGAAGAGGTCACATCAAACTACTTTTGCTTCATCCTCTCCTATGAATTGGTCAAACCCTTTTTTTTAACTTGCTCTTATGGACAGTTGAAAGTGTTGGTCCAATGACACACTATGTAGATGATCCATCCCTCGGTGTAAGTGAGAGAAGAGTCCCGCAATAAAGTTTATGTTTAGAATCTCGTATGTATTTATAAACTCAAATCTAATAGACATCTTGTTTAACTGAACTAAATAGTTTTGATCGAATTGGTGAGTTGCTTAACTAAGGTGTAGCCATTGTTCGGTGAGTTTCTCGCAATAATTGAGCAGGTATAAGCATCTCTAACAATAGTGTTGAACTGACCCTACCCTTTTGATTGTTAATTGATTATCAACTACAAGATGGCATCTACAAGCTTGCAACTAAGAAAAATCCTGATACTCCATACGAAATTCAGCCACCACAATCTTTTGTAGGTTTATTAGTTGATGTGTTTAGAAGTAGGCTTCTAGAATTGCAACCATGGCACACGTTTTTCAATATTGAGTGTGCAATCAAAATGTGCATAACTGATCTTTGTATTTAGTTTAAATGCAAGTTGTTAAACCATATTTACCATCAAAATACCTAGATTCTCATCCCAGTAGTGGTCAAAACATTATTATCATATTATTCATTTGATTTTTTTCAAATTCATGTTGCTCTCAAAGTGGATGTTATAAAGTTTGGTGCTATAATTTCTACCGAGTTCTCAATAGTCATTATAATGCCACGTGTGAGCAACTTTAATAACTTTCAAAATATAGGGATATGATTTCCTCAATGGAGTTTGCAACAATGCATTCCCTTAACAAAAAAATTTAAGTACAACATTAAATCTTATAAAGGATACCTCACAAGTCACATCCCTTCAAGAATTTACACCACTAACGTTTTAATTTTAAAGAGATGCCTTACATTCAATGAAGTCCACATCACAAATAAAATTGACCTTCAAAATTAAATTAAATCCTCTTAAAAATAAAATGCTTGTAACTAGAAAGTAACTTTAGCTTTTGGAAGCAGAGCCTAAAATTAAAAAGGAATCTTGATAAAAAAGTTATCAACAGCAACAACAACCATTCCTCCTTCACATTTCATAATATCTCACATTTCACAATTTCTCCTTTGATTTCTCTCTTTTGGCTTGACTTCCTTCAGATTTGTCCTATGTCTAGAATGAAAGAACACAATTGAGTAAGTTTATAAAGCTAATTAATAATGGTGTGGTTGCAGAAACGGATACCATTGTTTAAGATGAGAGGCACAGTTCCATCCAAAATAGTAAACTATATCAGCATTCAAAGTATCTCTATTAAGTAGCTCTAGAGTCTACATTGTCTAGACTCTATACAACAAGCAAGGCTGCTACTTTCACAAGAAAATCCATTTTGTCAATGTCAGATAGCAAATGGGGTGCAATGATGTCCATCTACAGCTCATGCTTTTGGCCACCTATACAGTGTTTAACCTGCCTCTACATCCATGAAGCTCAGCCATATCAGTATCTATGCCAATTAGCATTCATGATGCAAACACGTTAGTGTGGGCAAATAAAGCTGTGGCAAAAATTCATTCTACCAAAAAAAGCTCAAAGATCCTCTAGACGATTATGCCTAAGTCTAGAGAATCTGATATAAACAAGTAGATGAAGGAAATAGTGCAAGAGAATTCAAGTTTTGATAATACAATGCTATGGAAAAGTGTCGGAAAGTCTAGGAGTAGAAAAGACATAAGAACTGATAAAGCTTGATCTTCAGGTTGTGATACCAATTGATATGAGTTAAGGTGAGAGCATAATATGGCAGCAGGGACACTTCAGTTGTGGAGACGTAGGACTTGATCAAAATAATACATAAGTGTATTAACTCAAAATACTCAACTTGTCCATTACAAGAGTACAGCTCCTTAAATGGAGAAGGGAAGGACACCTTTCTTATCTGTCCATGAACTCAAAGGGCATTATTCTTCTTCCTAAACCTTAATGCTATCCTGATTCCTTCTTGCCATAATTATCTTGACATATGTTTATGGAGTAATGAACTAGGTGTTGATGTATTTGTAACTTCAGAATGTATTCATCTATGTATCTTATGTCTTGTAACCCGATGTTTATTCCGGGATGTATCTATTATGTAATTGAGTAATGTTGTCATGCCCCGATGTTCCGATCGGGAGGATCTATAATGTAAACAAGTCATGTCAAGTCATTGAGGGTAACCCTCCTATTGTTTAAGGGTTAAAGTCCTCGCAGTTTCGGGGCACTAGCGTTATTAGACTCTCCAAGAGAGGTCGGCTCTAGTAGGGTTTTAGTCATGCCGGGATTAGTATAAATAGAGAGCTGGACTCTCTATTTAGCACACATCACATACACACTCAAGTGTAGCGCATAGTTGAGGAAGGAGAAGACACTAGGGCTAGATAAGAAGAAGGTTACTGCTGTCGGGAGATCACTTACTGTTTTTGGCTTTTCTATTTTGGTGCTGATTCTATCTCTGAGGAAGTTGCGGGATTTTCTCCATTTATGGTTTCCCCGAGGAAAAACACTGTGTTCATTGTCTCGTGTTTGATTGCTATGCTTGTTATTCTCTTAGTTAAAGATCCTAATAATGCTAGCTTAATGTTGAAAAACTAACATGGTATCAGAGCTAACCTGAGAAGAAGACACTGTGCAGCTGCGGGAACTAGGGCTTTCTAGTTTGTGGATCTTCCTCCACAGATTTTCAGCAGAAGTACGGTGAAATAACTCTCCTCCTTAGGGCGCATCTTTCTGTGGAAGCAGAATCCAATTCTGAGGTTTTTCAGTTTTGGACCCGACACTGCTACCGAAAATTAGGGCTTTTCACAGAAGAGGAATTTTTCAGTGAGCCCAAGCCTGGATTGATCTCCTCCCCAAAATCAAAGTTAGGGATAAATTTCAAGGCATCATGTGGCCAAAAGGAAAGACTATTGATGATGCAATAGTGATTGGTGAACAAGGAGGAGGTTTGTACAAATTAAAAGGCCATCTAGAACAAGCCTTGGTCCATGACACAGTAGAGCCAAGTGAACTTTGGCATAGAAGGCTTGCACATGTGCATTACAGAGCACTACCTCTTGCAAGCAAAGCTGTTGAAGGTCTTCCAGAAATACAAGTAAAACATGATGGGGTCTGCAAAGGATGTGCGAAAGGAAAGAACACAAAGAAGACATTTCCAAGTAGCGAAAGCAAAGCAAAAGGAATCTTGGAAATCATCCACTCCGATGTATGCGGTCCTATGTCATCAAGCTCACTAAGCGGGTATGCATATTATGTTTCTTTTATTGATGACTTTTCTAAGAAGACATGGGTTTACTTCATGAAGAACAAAGACGAAGTATTCCGCAAGTTTAAGGAATTCAAAGCCTTGATCGAGAATCACACTGAAAAGAAGATCAAGACCTTTAGATCAAATAATGGCAGAGAATTCACTTCAAATAAATTCAAAGAGCTATGTAAAGAATCAAGGATTAAGAGGGAGTTGTCTGCTCCTTATAATCCACAACAGAATGGGATTGCGGAACGGAAGAACAGAACTATCATGGAAGTTGCAAGAGCTATGCTTCATGATCAAGATCTTCCTATGCATCTTTGGGCAGAAGCTGCCAGAACGACGGTGTATGTACAGAACCGTACTCCACATAGAGTACTCGAGAACAAGACTCCTGAAGAAGTCTTCTCCGGCAAGAAACCAGAAGTCATCCATCTCAGAATATTCAGCTGTCCTGTGTACATACACATTCCAAAAGAGAAGAGAACAAAATTAGATCCTTCAGGAAAGAAGGGTATATTTGTGGGATACTCTGAAAGCTCGAAGGCTTACAGAATATATTTCCCAGGATACAAGAAGATTGACATCAGCAGGGATGTGACATTTGATGAAGACACGGCTTACAACAAATCCAGAAAGAGACCTGCTGAAGAACCTGAAGAAGCAAAAGCACCCAGAATTCATGATACAACCATAAACGAAGAAACTCAAGAAGAAGATCGAGAATTTGAAGAACCACAAAGACCTGTAGATCCACCTCTGGAGAAGAATCCTCATAAGAGGAAACCTGCTTGGGTACGTGAAATTATCCAAGGTGCGGAAAGATATGGGGCTCCAGAAGAGAATCACAGAGAAAGAAAGAGGACCAGATCCTGCTCCGGGTATGTAGCTTTACTATGTGATTTCATTGATAAAGAACCTTCCAGTTATGAGGATACGGCAGAGCGGAAAGAATGGAAGGATGCTATGATCGAAGAGTACCAATCGATCATGAAGAATGATGTTTGGGATGTTGTCCCAAGACCAGAAGGGAAGTCAGTTGTAACTTCCAAATAAATCTACAAGATCAAGCATGTTGCAGACAATAGCATTGAAAAGTATAAGGCAAGATTTGTGGCTCGGGGTTTCTCTCAAAAAGAAGGAATAGATTATGAAGAAACCTTTGCCCCTGTAGCCAAATACACTTCCATCAGATCAATACTAGCTCTGGTTGCAATGATGAAATGGAAGATACACCAGATGGATGTCAAGAGTACTTTCTTGAAAGGTGTAGTAGAAGAAGAAGTGTATGTAGAACAACCACTTGGTTTTGAGACACATGACAAAGAGTCTCATGTATGCAGATTGAAGAAAGCCCTGTACGGTTTGAAACAGGCACCCAAGACTTGGTACGACAAAATTGACAGCTTTCTATCCAGTTTGGGCTTTACCAAAAGTAAAGCAGATTCCAACCTTTACTACAAGGTTGAAGATGGCAACCCAGTGATGCTCCTACTATATGTAGATGATCTATTTGTGACAGGTATGGATGGGTTGATTGCTGATACGAAGAGAAAGCTTGCTGCCGAGTTCGAGATGAAGGACTTGGGTATGATGCATTATTTCCTAGGCATGGAGGTGTGGCAGAGTGCAGATGGAATCTTTCTTGGACAAGGGAAGTATGCAGTAGAGATCCTAAAAAGGTTTGGGATGATGGATTGCAAAGCCATGGCCACATCTATGGCATCGAACCTGAAGCTATTGAGTGATGCTTCATCAGAGTCAGTTGATGCTACGATGTATCGTCAGATGATTGGGTCCTTGATGTACCTGACGAACACAAGACCAAACAT
>LPNX010384153.1:40816-64784 GCA_001517045.1 Pseudotsuga menziesii | reverse complement strand
GGGAGCAGTGAAGCTCCAGTATGTTGCGACGGAGGAACAGATAGCTGATGTATTGACGAAGCCATTGGCTAGGCTGAAGTTCGAGTACTTCAGGGAGAAGCTTTGTGTTCTCTAGATCGAGGTTTCCTCCAAGGGAAAGTGATGAGACCCATATCCATTCTGACATGGTGAGAGGATTGGTTCCTTCCATGGTCAGATGTAAGGGCTGAGCCATTCTGTCATGGTCAGAGGATTTAGGTTCCTTCCATGTCAAATATGAGTGTTGGCCATTCTGTCGAGTAGGACAGATGTAAGGGCAACTGCCATTCTGGGAATGGAGGCACCTAGTCAGTTACCAGGAAAACTCAATCTAGGACTGAGAAGCCATTCTGATGTGATAGAGGGATGTGTTCCCACTTGATCAGATGTAAGGGCTGAACCATTCTGTCATGGCTAAAGGATTAAGTTCCTCCCATGTCAGATGTGAGTGTTGGCCATTCTGACGAGTAGGTCAGATGTAAGGGCAACTGCCATTCTGGGAATGGAGGCGCCTGGTCAGTTACCAGGTAGCTCATTCTGGGACTGGGGGCCATTCTGATGCGATGGTAGGATTAGTTCCTCCATGATCAGATGTGAGTGCATGCCCTTTCCGATGCGGTGCTTCATGCATGGTCGGATTGTAAGTGCAGAGCCCTTTCCAATGCGATGCTTCGTGCATGGTCGGATTGTAAGTGCTGAGCCCTTTCGATGCGGTGCTTTCGAGCATGGTCGACTGTAAGTGATGTGTCTTTCTGACAGAATGAGGTTGTATGCAAGTGCAAAGCCTTTCCGATGCGGTGTGCTTGCACATGGTCGGATATAAGTGCTGAGCCATTCTGGCGCGATGTGTTTACACATGGTCAAATGTGAGTGCTGGGCCTTTCTAACAAGATGAGGTCAGATGTGAGTGTTGGGCGTGCCTTTCTAACAAGATGAGGTCAGATGTGGCCATTCTGACTTAAGTGTCAGATATAAGCGCTGATGAAGACCTACATGAAGGGTAGGCCTATAGGATTGACTCTGTAGAACTTCCTGTGACGAGAAGAATCGAGATAGCACCATTATGAGATAGCATATGATGATGATCCAGATGTGTTGATCCAGACTTGATGACGATCCAGATCAAGTGATGATCCAAATGTGATGATGATCCAGACTTGATGACAATCCAGATCGAGTGATGATCCAGATGTGATGATGATCCAGTAGTGATGAGCCAGTAGTCATGATGATGCAGATCCTGTGATGAAGAAGACTTGAAGAAGAAGATGACTTGAAGACGAAGAAGACGAAGAAGACGAAGATGATGAGATGATCCAGTTGATGCAGAGAAGAAGACCAGTGTTGAAAATTGTGTTGAAAGAATACCTTCCTAGTTAAGAGGGAGTGTTGATGTATTTGTAACTTCGGAATGTATTCATCTATGTATCTTATGTCTTGTAACCCGATGTTTATTCCGGGATGTATCTATTATGTAATTGAGTCATGTTGTCATGCCCCGATGTTCCGATCGGGAGGATCTATAATGTAAACAAGTCATGTCAAGTCATTGAGGGTAACCCTCCTATTGTCTAAGGGTTAAAGTCCCCGCAGTTCCGGGGCACTAGGGTTATTAGACTCTCCTAGAGAGGTCAGCCCTAGTAGGGTTTTAGTCATGCCGGGATTAGTATAAATAGAGAGTTGGACTCTCTATTTAGCACACATCACATACACACTCAAGTGTAGCGCATAGTTGAGGAAGGAGAAGACACTGGGGCTAGATAAGAAGAAGGTTACTGCTGTCGGGAGATCACTCACTGTTTTGGGCTTTTCTATTTTGGTGCTGATTCTATCTCTGAGGAAGTTGCGGGGTTTTCTCCATTTATGGTTTCCCCGAGAAAAAACACTGTGTTCATTGTCTCTTGTGTTTGATTGTTGTGCTTGTTATTCTCTCAGTTAAAGATCCTAATAATGCTAGCTTAATGTTGAAAACCTAACACTAGGTAACGACCTTCCTTTTTCTTTTATGTTATCAATAGAATATTGTTTATAAATGCAGGTTTCTCAACTCTTGGATGGGTGCACATACATCTTCTTCGTGATAACCATAATCTTCATGAGCGTTGGAATTTATTTGCACTAGTAATCTCCCCGGTTACATTTCTGCAATTTGGGACGGCAAGGAAATGGACTGTTCTAGCTTGTACTTTTCAGCCTCAATAGCCATTATTCCTTGTCAGGATAGCCTCCCATTGAGCCTTGACTTGACCCCATTTGCCTAGTGGATAAGACACTAGTCTTTGGTCCACTCAACTTTTTAATTTCCTAAAGTCGTCATACTGCTTTGCTAGAGCCATCTCTTCATTTCAAAAGGAACTTTTTTGCATAATCCCTAGTAATCGTATGCTAGGGAAGCCCTCCTTGAGCCGAAGGAAAGCTGGCCTACAGTGTGAAGAAGGCTTGTGAGATGACATTAGCAATCTCTCTTAGTTCCTCCAAGGTCTCACTAGAGCTTTAGGACTTTGTATCAAGAAGTAGGGGTTTGAGAGGTAACAGTAACTAATCTTAGCGCATTCCTTGACAAAAAGAGCCCTTGCTTCGCTGTAACAAGTCACATTTGCAACTAGACTTGAAAACATGGCTGAGACAATGCATCCATAAAAACCATGTTAACAACAACGAAAATAGGATGATGACAGCAATTGGAAGGTGAAGAGTACCACAGAGAGCTCAACTATCAAACCTGACAGTCGCCTCAGCTCCCCATAATTAGATAGAATGTGTGTAAGACATTGTAACACTGACCTTGTATGTACAGGTGCATTGGTTTCACTAAGAGACAATTCCTAATTGAACAATGTAGCAGTTTAGGCATTGAACCCAATGACCACAGTAATTAACAACTCAGCATATGTAGTTTGAACTTTTTCCATAAAAATGAAAAATCACATGGGTCTTCTCACCCTATATATGACCTGGAAAAGATTTCTGATAAGATAGTCATCCTTGTAGACTTGTTCAACCTCAATCAAATTTATGCTTTCTGGTGTGATGAATGTTCCTAGTACCTGAAGCATATGCAGAGCACAAGGCCATCAGGAATAGGAAACTCTATAAGATGCTGAAACCAAGGCTATCAGGACCATCAGACCAGACCGGAACAGCTTGTTCAAAGCAGTCCACAAAAGAAATAGAGAACTGAATGCCAGTTCAAATGGTTTTGATCTGCACCGTGCCTAAAAAACAGGTCTTGCCTGTGCTCCATCATGCCCAAAAAACAGAAAAAACAAGAAGAAAAAAGGCCTTACATACTAGATACATGAGCAAACATTGTATATTTGGTCACTAAAGGTTTGGATTTACATTGATGTACATGCATATATAACTTTTTAATAAAATTTCCATAGTTTACGTATTGTTTAGCCAACTGGTTCTTCAACCCGGTTTTCTGACCAGTTCTGTCTGGGTCCCAATCCCACCCTTGGCTAGTTCCAGTCCCAATTCTGGTTCTGATAACATTGACAGAATCCAACAGTCCTGATATTACTGGAGGTAAAGGATAAGAGAAGTTTAGTCCAAAATATCAAAATGCACTGGACCCTGGTGCACCTTCTAACTCTCAATGAATAGCTTGGACCTTTGTATGTGATTTAAAACCAAAAGACCCTTCCAATGAAGGATATTAATTCATTTAATTGAATTTTGTATCATCAAAAATAATAAATTTAGTCTAATTTACAAACATAAAAGGTGAAGAGACAAAGCTGAAGAAACAATAGAATGGTGAAAAGTATAAATATAGGGGATATTCAAAGAGGTTTGCATCAAGGTTGTTAGACTCAGACACCCAGTTTGGGACCCAGCAAAACTCAGTGACTGCTAAACTTGATTCAAGGCAACGAACTTGGCAAATAGAAAAAAACTCAAAATACAGGAAATTTTGTGCAAATAAATTAATAATGACATTTCCATCCCCAAAATCTATAATACAACAGTTTATCCATCATTTCCTCTCGTCAAATGATCAAATGAGAGTCAAATGAGCATTGTTTTTGGGTTATAAACTTATATTCCTTTAGGGTTGCAGTAGATGTGTTCCCTTCCAAAAATCACATTTCAGCCTTTTCCTCCAAGTCATTTCCATGTGAAATACGTGTTTTCTTGTTGGGCAAGTTTGGCCTTGCCGACTTTCATTTCTAAGTAGGTTTCAGGCTGAGTTTTCACCTGTTACTCTTTTCAAGATGGAATCAAATAGACTCCACAAGATTGACAATTCTTGGCCAAGTCTCACAACACTAGTTTCAATAATTTGCATCCGGTTTTTCCTGAAACCAAGGTAAATCCTAAATTCAGCTACTCGTTGAACTAAAACAATGGCACAGACTTGTTATAATGAATCATGATCATGTACCTAGATATTCACCAAATACAGACACAAGATACCTGTTAAAGGAAACAGACTACAGTACAATGGAGCTAATTTTTTTATCAAATGCTTCCTTTAACTGATATATAAACAGAGATGTACATATGCATTTTATACAACAACAAAAAAAAGTCACAAATGCAACCGCCACAAACACTAGCTAAGCTAAAAAAGCAGGGCAGATTATAAACCAAAAACGCCCAATGACCTAATATTGGCCCCTTGGGCAGAAGTCCAATAGAACTACCAATGTAATTTTCAAAAGAAAACATTATTCAAAGTGGGACTGGGGGGATTGAAGCTTGGAAACTGGAGAGATTGAAATGAGAAATAATAATATAGACGAAATGCACAAAAAAAAAGTACCGCAAGTTCTGGTTCAAACTCAATGTGACAGAGAGGAAACAGCAAATGCCTGCAAACTCACTTGACAGTATGCAAGCACCCGAAATATTCGAGCAACATCAGTAATATCAGTAGCAGTTGTTGCAATCTTCACGATGTCAGCTCCTGTAGATTGTATTCTTGTCACAAGAAGGCCAAGATCCTCAAGTGAAGGCGTACATTGGTAATTATGATTTGAAACAATGATCTTGCTATTTTCTCGCTGCTTGTTGGAAATGCTTTTAATGAAATCAGAAGCAACCTGGAAAGAAAGCATTGGAACTTAAATAAGTGCTACACATCAACTCTTTTAATTTCTTCAACATTGTCAAATCAAGCACAGGCCCCAGTGAAACATTAAGAATATAACAGTTACTATTAATATCATTTTATCAGCTGAGTCCAACAACAGAACATGCCTGGATAATGTATATGGTTGAATTTCATACTAAATAAAGGGAACATAAAACTATTGCAGGATGTCTTCTTATCATTCTATGTAATATGAACAAACCCATGCAGTATTTAGAAATTACAACAAAGACATCAACAACACCACACCTGCAGATCATTTGTACTTAACTATACACTCCTTGCCTATTTGAAAATCCTACAATAATTGGAGAACCATATAACGCCTTACATTAAGAGAACCCTAGATGCCAAGAATACTTCAAATGATGTCAACGCAGACAATCTGCTTGAGAAGCCAAGCAGAAGCCTGAGATGAAAGGTAAACAGCAGGAGCATGCTTATTATGCTTTTTTGCTGTTGTAAACTCATGAATTCATTATGTTGCTAAAAATTATGAGCGGAAGAAAGCCTTTAGAGAGGGTGAAGGAAAAATTGCTTCCGCAGTGAAGCAAGGCATAATATTCCTAGCCATGGAAGTTCAATTTGACTGGTGGATCCAAATATGAATGTAAAAAGTGGTCAAGTTCAGCTAGAGTTACAGTGAACAGATTGGGCTCTTTACACGTCATGGAAAGCTCGGAAGGTTTAGTTTTTAAGCCTTCATATGTCATGCAACCAAGGTGTAGAAAAAGTGCATTTACCGGAAAAAATTAGATTCTGCACCTCTGCTGCAGGGGAGCACCCCCCTTCCCCTCACTCCCGCTCCTGAAGTTCACTCCCTTCAGGAGCTCGCTCCAAAAACACTCCCAGTTTTGGGAGCACGCTCCCAAGGCACTCCCTACCTCTCCTATACTAAAATCTCTTATACTAAGTTAATCATTTGATGACAATGTTATGGTACCTCCCTTCTTTGCCAAGCTCCTATAAAAGATGTTATGGTTGATCATTTGATCAAAATGTTATTAGTTATAACTACTATATGATTGATGTTATATGGTTTAATCCATGTTTTCACAGCTAATTCTACTTCCTACATGTTTTTTAGAAATAAATCCATTAAAATATATTAAAATATACTATTTTAAAAACATCCCCGAAATGGAAACTTATGAAAATTTCACTTTTTGCTTCACAGCTCCTCACTCCCCTCTCCCAACAGCATAGTTCTGCACTGATGGTAGGTAGGCTGAATTTTCAGCCATCATCGACTCCGATCAGGTTAATGACTCAGTGAATGAATCATGATCAGATGGTTGATGACTTGGTATCAATGATCCCAGATACAAGGTTTGCAGTCAAATTTATCTCTCATGTCATGGCAGCATCAAAGAGAGGTATCCTATGCATATAGATGACATCAATATAGGAAATGGTAAACCTTACTCTGCTGGCAATCAGTTGGGCTACTCATAGGTGAGCTGCATACAGTTTCGACAACTTGCTTGATCCACATAAGTCCATTACGTTTTGCAACAAGAAGTTGTGTGATATAACCGTTACCAGAGGATATTAGAGTATATTTAATGGTCATATCTGGTACTTTAGTTAGTCAGAGTACACTTACAAAAAGTTACGCATTTCATGTACTTACATAAAATATGTGTTGTTTTTTTAAATGAAGATATTGTCATTTAAATGGTTCTCTCTCAATTGTTGGTGTATTTGTTTTCTGCTATTGTTGTATGCATTTACTAACAGTGTTGTTAAAAAAAAGTCACCACATGGATCAAGAATGTAATAAAAGTCACATAGACAGAAGGAAAAGAAAATCAAGTGGAGTGTTGGTAAGTCAACAATAAATCAACATGCTGTTAATCCTGTTTTAGTTGGACTGGCAACAACGCCAGTGGTAGCGTTGGTTCTCTACACCTATTCTTTGCTTTTGGAACTTGAACTTTGAAGTGGCCTGCATAATAGTCGTGTCCTCTAATAATTATGTAACAAACTGAATGTGACACCATACAAATGATCATTCAATTCTTTTACAATTACTTGTGATGTTTCCAAGCTAATGATATTGTCTCTACCTAAACTTTTCCATTTTTATGAATTTAAGGATAATTAGAGTATAATCCAAGAAAAGGCTAAAACAGAAGTCCAAACAACTGCAAAATCATTATAGTATGGCATAAGAAGGATGCTCATAGGACTAGTTATACTTGGCCTCTCACTATTTGAAAGTTTGAACTAACAAATCTAACCAAAGCTTCATTGTTAACCAAAATCAAAGATAACAATCTAGAAATCCTGACCAATAAAAAAACTCACACTTTGCCCTAGTTAATTATTCAACTTCCCTAGAGCCATAAGGACTAAAAGTCTAAAACCCTTAATACAGAGTATGATTACTAGTAGCAGACACTCTTCTGCTGATAATACAAAATTAAGTGTAAATACTGTTCAAGCATACAATAGATGTGGATATTTAGATGAAATAGTTAATTGTTCGACTTTCAAGGAGCCATAAGGACTTACAGTCTAAAACCCCTAATACAGTGTATGATTACTAGCAGCTTGCGCTGCTCTGTTGATAATACAAAATTAAGTGCATACACGTATGCAATAGGTGTGGATCATTAGATAAAATACTATAAGTAACTCAAATAACCTGAAGCTCCACATCAATATAATCAGCTCCTAGCTCCATAGCTAAGCGAAGTACATCTAGACGATTCCCTTCATCACCTTCGTATGCTCCACCTTCCCACTTTGGCCTGAAATACAAGAGGGTGTGAGGAAAGGACAATAAAGAACATTACTCAAGCAATGCTACCTTGCAATAAAGAATAAGAGTTGATAATATCACAAACTTCTAGATCATTTTATGTCTCAATGAGCAATTGTTGGGAATGGTGAGCATATATGCATCCAACCTTGACTCAAACAGAATAGAATTTTCAATTATGGTATTAGATGTCTAATGAATTGACTAAATCACAACAATTAGTTTATGAAGACTTCAACACAAAGACAAAGCAGATACATAGAGATATTATACACCATGCAAATCCCTAAAAATATTATACTGACCAAGCTTTCAAAGTCCCAAAGAGTCCAATGTGACTTCCCCACTTGATTAGAGGCTTCACCAAGGCACTGAGCACCATGGTAAATGATAATTACCTAGGTCTTGATGGTTTCCCAAGTAGATTATATAAAGCAACTTAGGAATTTAGTAACTCATACACACTCAATGTATATAAAGAGGCCATCAAAAAGTGATACTTAGGAAGCATTATCAACCAAGGAATACTAAGTTAATTCCTAAGGCACAGAACCAAAAGTAGTCAGCAATTGGAGACCTGTTACTGTTCTTATTGTCTCCTGCAAAATATTAGCCATGGCATTAGTTGTACAATTGAAAGGGAATCATATAATACCAGCAATTGTCAAACTCAAACAAACGAGGGTTTGTGAGAAGCAAATACATCCTAGACAATGTTGAGGATGTTTGGGAGGGAATCGACTAGACAAGAGCCACTAAACAAAACTACCTTGCTTATTGAAAATTTGAAATAAACTTTGAAAAAGCCAACAATAAAATCAAATGGCCTTTTATTTTAGCCATCACAGACAATAGGCTTTGGCTCATCATTTCCAAAGGTTGTTAAAACCTTGTTAGCAGAGACTTTAGCATGCTTTGCAATCAATGGTTGTTTCTATGACGAATTTAGGCTTTTCAAATCAATCAGAAAAGGATGCCCACCAGCTCTTGCACTCTACATACACTTACTAGACACACTAGGCTTCCTAACAATAAAAAGTAGCAAAAGAGAGAATTCATGACATCCTACTTCCCGCTGAAAAAAACAATAGGCATTTTGCTGATGATAATGCTAATAGAGGACATAGTTTGGGAAGTTGTGACATGTATAGAAATATTAAAAAAACTTCCAAGTTCAAAACAAGTTAAATACAAATCCGATGCTTTTATCAAAGCAACACAAATATTTCATACTGGTTAGCAATATGCGGCTGGTTAGGGAAAGAGCCATAATTAGATCTTTAGATTCCTATGAATAACATTTGGAATTATGACATCACTTGTAGACCTCTAATTATGACACTAACAGACAAGAAAAACTGCTGTCGTTTGAGATAATAAAGCCAATGTTCTTGGCTACTAAATTCCAGATCTGTAAAAGTACCAACAACTACAAATGTTTGCTACTAATGTTGACTCTCATCTAACAGAGCCTGTGATGACAAACTCACATAGTTACTTCAGAATTTTTTATGATTAGTGCAAAATGTTAAAAAAAATCATGGAGTGTATTGAAGTGCCCATTGCAGCTCTAAAGAGTTGGGAAGTTCCAAAACAAGTTTTGGCTGTCAAAAACAAATAAACTGGGTAGATACAAAATCAAGAGCTTATCCCAAATTGCCCTAATTTCAAGCTTGGCCTATCCTTAAATAAGCAATGGTGGAGACATTAGAGTTGGAATTGGGCCACACCCTTCATGTTATATGATGGACTTAGTCTAGCAGATGTGTTCACACATGTATCATATTTGTACATTATCTCTCTTATATGTTATTCCACTTACCTTTTTTGTCTTCCATGGGTGGCCTGGTCTAAATTGATCACTCACTTGACTTGCATTCCATGTGAGTATTTTCTTGATACTTGGTCAAGATGATCACTCTCACCAATTTTCCCCTACATAATGAAATATAATATAGTGTACAACATGTGTACAGTCTCGGCAATCTACCATTCATGCTTGTTTACTTGCTCTCTTGTTTCCTTTCTTGTAAGTGAATATTTGCATTGTTGGAACTCTTTTCCTCTCTTCAGTCCTCTGCCCCTTCTAAGGGTCAATCTAACAGTAGCAGGCATAAGTTCATAACACAATAGCACCCAGCACTACAGCTAGGACTTTAGAAAAAAAGAAACTATTGTTCTTATCACAGAATGTATGGTCTTTTTGATGATGAATGTCAGGTTCTATAAGTGAATGTCACCAAGATGGCACATACCCTCCTTGCTAAGCAACAACATCCAACCAGAGACACAAAGATGATGTCATCGAAACCACTTCCACGATCCTTGACTTGTCTTAAGGGACAAGGATTACACTGGTCATGATGAAAAAGCCTCATTTACACATATTTGTCTCGAGGGAAAACCCGCCTCCATCATTTTTGACAACAACAACCAAACGAATCTAGTGAATCAACAATTAGTAGAAGCTTTGAAGCTCCTAACCTTCACTGATCCCAATCCAAACTAGCTTGGATGAATCAAATAATGTGGAAAATCCATATTGATAACCTCAAAGGGCTCCATTACCATTGCTATTGGACACTTCCATAACTCATGGATGTGATGTCACTCTACTCTATTTTTCAAACCTGATTCTAAGAAAGCCAAACCAACTTGCCAGAAGGGCACAGTATGATAGACACTGTAGAAACTACAAGCTTCACAAGAACAATAAGGTGGACAACTTCACCTCTAGTTCTTCTCCTACTCAGCTTGTACTTTCTAGTAGACCAATTGTTAAGAAAGGCAATCAAAACAAGTTTATAACTCTATGCACTGTCATCCAAATCAAGGACAACAATAAAGGGACACTGCCTCCCTCAGATATTTAGTAAATCATCAACACATACACCGATGTCTTTGAAGAAACAAGGGGCTTGTTTCCCCTTAGGTCCATCCAGCATTCCACTGATCCAATTTCTTGGGTCTTCCCTTCCCAACTATGCTGCATGATGCACCTTATCTATGGACAATGCAGAGATGAAAAGGAAGACCACACAGTAGTTGGAGGACATCAAGATCTGGTGCAACACATAGCCATGTGGATCTCCTACCTTGGTTGTACGTAAGCAACAGCAAGAGCAGCAACTTTGCATAGACTATAGGGCCCTCGATAAGGTCACCATCAAGAATCAATATCTACTCCCTCAAATTTATGACCTTCCTGATAAGGTCAATGAGAGCAAATATTTCACCAAGCTGGACCTTGCCTCAGGACATCACCAAGTTTGTATGCAATCTAATCACATATAGAAAATAGCATTCAAGATGAAATTCAACATCTATGAATGGTTGGTCATGCCTTTTTTCCTGACTAATAATCCTGACACTTTTGCATGGATCATCAACAACATCTTTCACCCACGTCTTGCCAAGTTCGCGGTGGTCTACTTAAATGACATTCTGGTTTCTAGTAGAACTTGGGCAGGACATTTGCAGCAGATTCAAACAGTTTTGAACCTCCTCCACCAACATAAGTTGAAATCCAAGATCATTGCTCAACCACTTAATGAAATCAGCAAACAAAATACTCTTCACTGGACTCCCTAAGCAGACCGAACATTTCAGAAGTTGAAGGAAGCTCTCTGTTATGCCCTGGAGCCTTCTCTCCCAGATTTGCAATGCCATTTCAAGATCGAGAGAGATGCTTCTCAATATACCACAGGCATTATTCTTAAGCAGGGAGGACATCCAACCACCTACTAGTCGGAGACCTTATCCCAAGCCAAGCTCAACTATAACATTTGTGACAAGAGGAATTCTATGTGTTGGACCAAGCAATCAAGCAATGGTAGCACTACATCTTTGGCAAGGAAACTATCCTCCATACTGATCATCAACCTCTTCAATATTTATTCACGATTTAAAATTCAGAAACAAATACACTTAATATGGACTTCCTACATCCAGCAATTTCATATAGCCACTAAAGACAAGGAAGATAGCTTCAATAGAATGGTTGATTTACTCAGCAAACCTACTGCCAAGGCCGTTTACCTTTCAGATATAAGACGTTCAACATATGAAGAGTGGAAAGATCAATATTCCACTGACCCCTATTTTTTCTCATCATGAAATCCATCCAGCTGCACACAGTGGTTAACGAGGGTCCAGAGCCCTTTCCTCAACTACAAAATCCAAGCTGGGTTGCTATACAAGTTGATTTAATGTTGTGTCCCAACACCTTCTCAAGGAAGCCCACTCTTCATCAAATGGAAGCCATTTTGGTGTGCAAAAAACTTTGTTGCACCTACAGCAATACTTATTTTGGCCTTCCATGAGTAATTACATGGAACTTTGGAAGATTACATATAGAGATGTCAACATTGCAGCCAAAAGAAATCCATCTAATAAAAAGCTTGGCCTGTACCGACTTTTAGCAACTCCCTCATGATCAAGGAAATCACTTTTCATGGAATTCATTAGTGGTTTGTGTACCACTGAGGAGCGGCATCATTGCATCTTCATAGTAGTTTGAAAATTCCCTAAGAACAGTTTTCATCCCCTGCAACAAGACTATCGATGTGACGATGCCCATTATGTTGCAGTGTTATTCTTCCAGCATAATTGGAGCCATTTTGGCGAACTATTGACAATCATTATGATTATGACTCCAGGTTGCTAAATCACTTTTGGAAATCATGGTGGAAGCTTTTGGGTTTTCAAAGGAGGTTTTCCACCTCCTTCCATCCCCAAACTAATGGATAGACCAAGGTGTTGATGTAGTTGTAACTTCGGAATGTATTCACTTGTATATCTTATGTCTTGTACCCTGATGTTTATTCCGGGAAGTATCTGTAATGTATTTGAGTCATGTCATGCCTTGATGTTCCTATCGAGAGATTCAATAATGTAAACAAGTCATGTCAAATCATTGTGGGTAACCCTCCTATTGTTCAAGGGTTAAAGTCCCCGCAGTTTCGGGGCCCTAGGGTTATTAGACGCTCCTAGAGAAGTCGTCCCTAGTGAGTTATTGTCAAGTCGGGAATTAGTATAAATAGAGAGTGAGCCTCTCTATTTAACACACACTCACTCACACTCAGTTGTAGCGCATAGCTGAGAGAGAAGAAGTTGTTGGGGCTAGAAAGAAAGAGACTACTGCTGTCGGGAGATCATCTTACTGTTTTGGGGTTTTACTTTTGGTGTTGATTCTATCTCTGAGGAAGTTGCAGGGTTTTCTCCATTTATGGTTTCCCCGAGGAAAAACATTGTGTTCATTGTCTCTTGTGTTTGATTGGTGTGCTTGTTATTCTCTCAGTTAAAGATCCTAATATAATGCTAGCTTAAATGATAAAAATTTAACATGGTATCAGAGCTAACCTGAGAAGAAGACACTGTGCAGTTGCGGGAACTAGGGCTTCCTACTTTTTGGATCTCTCTCCACAGATTTTCAGCAAAAGAAGGTTGGGATGACTCTTCTCCCTAGGGCGCATCTTTCTGTCGAAGCAGAATCTAATTCTGAGCTTTTTCAGTTTTGGACCCGACACTACTGCCGAAAATTAGGGCTTTCCACAGAAGTGAAATTTTTTAGTGAGCCCGGGCCTAGATTGATGTCCTCCTCAAAATCGAAGTTTAGAGATCAAGATCAAAGCATTTGGTTGGACAGAACTCCGGAAAATCCAAACCCTAATCTGCTCCTGAACCAGCACTGCAGAAATTCAGCTCCAAATCCAAATCTGACATCTTGACCTGGTAAGATCTAAATCTTTTGTATTTCCATTTGAGGTTCTTAGTTAAGATGTCTCATCATACCAAGCTTGACGAAAAGCTTAAGGGAGTTGATAACTTTCGAGCCTGGAAGTATAGGATCTCCCTGGTCCTGGAAGAAAATGAGTTGGACTCCTATATCAATGAGGAGGTTCCAGTTCCAGAGGGAGATGAGGCTAAGGCCTTACACAAGAAGAAGTTGGTTATGGCTAAGAGGATTATTGCTGATTCAATCAAGGATCACCTCATACCACAGGTGTCCTCCCTAAAGACATCTAAAGCTATGTTTGATGCCCTAACCAAACTGTTTGAAGGGAAGAACATAAACCGAAAGATGACTCTGAGAAACCAACTGAAGAATGTAAAGATCCAGAATGCAGAGACCATACAGTCTTACTTTACAAGGGTCTCTCAAATCAAGGAATAGCTGGAAGCAGTAGATGAAGAAGTAGAGAATGCAGAGATTGTGATGACCACCTTGAATGGTCTACCTAGGGCATGGGACTCTTTCATTCAAGGAATCTGTGCCAGAAAGAAGTTAGTCAAGTTCAGCAGACTATGGGAAGAATGCTCTCAAGAAGAAGCTCGGATAGCATCTCGAGAAGAAAAGATGGGAAGTGAAGATCAAGCTCTCACAGCCCACACCAAGAAAACCAGAAGGGACCATCATCACTCCAAAGGTAAGATTTCACACTCTAGAAGAGATCTGTCTACTATTAGATGTTACACATGTGATGAGAAAGGTCACATATCCAAATACTGCCCTAACAAAGGGAACTCAAAGAAGAAAAGGGGAAACAAGAGAAGACATCATGCTAATGCTACAGAGAATGATGAACCTTCCACAAAGAGAATCAGACAAGAAAGTGATGATTCTTCAAGTGATGAAGAATTGTTGATCTCCGCTCTCACGAGAACTATCTCACATGGAAGCAATGATTGGCTTATAGACAGTGGTGCTTCCAAACATATGACGGGATTCAAAGAATCATTTGTGAAACTATCTGAACATGAGTCACCTCACAAGGTGAAACTTGGGGATGACTACCAGTATCCAATAAAAGGTAGTGGTGAATCCTCCTATAAGCTAGACTCTGGAAAGTCTATGAAGATGAAAAATGTATTGTTTGTACCAAGACTAAAGAAGAACCTTCTCTCCATATCTGCATTGGATGCAAAAGCAATGAGGATTGCTTTTGTAGATGGCCAAGTTCTTATGTGGCCAAAGGGAAAAGACTTTTGACGATGCAATAGTGATTGGGGAACAAGAAGGAGGTCTATACAAATTGAAGGGCCAACCAGAACAAGCTTTGGTTCATGACTCAGTAGAATCAAATGAACTTTGGCATAGAAGGCTTGCACATGTGCATTATAAAGCACTACCGCTTGCAAGCAAAGTTGTTGAAGGTCTTCCAGAAATGCAGACAAAACATGATGGTGTTGGCAAAGGATGTGCAAAAGGAAAGAACACAAAGAAGACATTTCCAAGTAGCGAGAGCAAGACAAAAGGAATCTTGGAAATCATCCACTCCGATGTATGCGGTCCGATGTCATCCAGTTCATTAAGCAGGTATGTATACTATGTTTCTTTTATTGATGATTTTTCTAGGAAGACATGGATATACTTTATGAAGAACAAAGATGAAGTATTCAGCAAGTTCAAGGAATTCAAAGCCTTGATCGAGAACCACACAGAAAAGAAGATCAAGATTTTTCGATCAGATAATGGCGAAGAATTCACTTCGAATGAATTCAAAGACTTATGCAAAGATTCAGGGATTAAGAGGGAGTTAACCACTCCATATAATCCACAACAGAATGGAGTTGCAGAAAGGAAGAATAGAACGATCATGGAAGCTGCAAGGACCACGCTTCATGATCAAGATCTTCCCATGCATCTATGGGCAGAAGCTGCAAGAACAGCGGTGTATGTACAGAACCGTACTCCACACAGAGTACTCGAGAATAAGACACCTGAAGAAGTCTTTTCCGGCAAGAAACCAGAAGTCAGCAATCTCAGAATATTCGGTTGTCCGATGTGCATACACATTCCGAAAGAAAAGAGGACAAAGTTAGATCCTTCAGGAAGGAAGGGTATATTTGTGGGATACTCTGAAAGCTCGAAGGCTTACAGAATATACTTCCCAGGATTCAAGAAGATCGACATCAACAGGGATGTGACATTTGACAAAGACTCAGCTTACAACAAATCCAGAAAGAGACCTGTTGAAGAACCTAAAGAAAAAGAAGCACCCAGAATTCATGACACAACCATGAACGAAGAATATCATGAAGAAGATCAAGAAATAGAAGAACCTCAAGAACCTGTAGATCCACCTCAGGAGAAGAATCCTCACAAGAGGAAACATGCTTGGGTACGAGAAGCTATCCAAGGTGCAGAAAGATATGGGGCTCCAGAAGAATCACACAGAGAAAGGAAAAGAACCAGGTCCTGTCCCAGTTATGTAGCCTTATTATGTGATTTCATTGATAAAGAACCTTCCAACTATGAAGAAGCAACAGAAAAGAAAGAATGGAAGGATGCTATGATCAAAGAATACCAATCGATCATGAAGAATGATGTTTGGGATGTTGTCCCAAGACCCAAGGGGAAGTCTGTAGTGACATCCAAATGGATCTACAAGATAAAGCATGCTGCAGATGGCAGCATAGAAAAATATAAAGCAAGATCCGTGGCTCGTGGCTTCTCCCAGAAAGAAGGAATAGATTATGAAGAAACTTTTGCACCTATAGCTAGATACAGTTCCATCAGATCAGTACTTGCTCTGGCTGCAATGATGAAATGGAAAATACACCAGATGGATGTCAAGACTGCTTTCTTGAATGGAGTAGTGGAAGAGAAAGTGCATGTGGAGCAACCACTCAGTTTTGAGACACATGACAAGGAGTCTCATGTATGTAGATTGAAGAAAGCACTGTATGGTTTGAAACAGGCACCCAGGACATGGTACGGCAGAATTGACAGCTTTCTATCCAGTTTGGGCTTTACCAAGAGTAAAGCAAATTCCAACCTTTACTACAAGGTTGAAGATGGCAACCCAGTGATGCTCCTACTGTATGTAGATTATCTGTTTGTAACAGGTATGGATGGGTTGATTGTTGATACGAAGAGAAAGCTTGCTGCCAAGTTCGAAATGAAGAACTTGGGTATGATGCATTATTTTCTAGGGATGGAGGTATGGCAGAATGCGGATGGAATCTTCCTCGGACAAGGGAAGTATGGAGTAGAGATCCTGAAGAGATTTGGGATGATGGACTACAAGGCCTTAACCACACCTATGGCATCGAACCTGAAGCTATTGAGTGATGCTTCATCTGAGTCGGTTGATGCCACGATGTATCATCAGATGATTGGGTCCTTGGTGTACCTAACGAATACGAGACCAGATATTTGCTTTCTTGTAAACACCTTGAGCCAGTTCCTGACAGATCCAAGACATGTTCACTTGATTGCTACAAAGCATATTCTGAGGTACCTAAAGGGTACATTTGATTATAGGCTCAAGTATAAGGCTGATCAGAAGATTAACCTGGAGGGCTATGTTGATTCAGATTGGGCAGGCAATGCCATCGATAGGAAGAGCACTTCAGGGTGCTGCTTCAGTATGGGATCAGGTGTGATCTCTTGGTTTAGCAGGAAGCAATCCTGTGTGGCACTGAGTACAGCTGAAGCAGAGTATGTCGCAGCTTGTTCAGCTAGTTGTGAGGCAGTATGGCTGAGGAAGCTACTATCTGATTTATTTGATCTCTAGTTAGATGCTACTTGTATATATTGCGACAACCAAAGTTGTGTGAAGTTGTCGAAGAACCCGATGTTCCATGACAAGTCGAAGTATATCGAGATCAAGTATCACTATATCAGGGATATGGTGCAGAGAGGAGCAGTGAAGCTCCAGTATGTTGCGACGGACGAACAGATAGATGATGTGTTGACTAAGCCATTGGCTAGGGTGAAGTTTGAGTACTTCAGGGAGAAGCTTGGTGTTCTCCAGAATGAGATTCCTCCCAAGAGGAAGTGATGAGTCCGTGCTGAGCCCTTCTGACATGGTAAGAGGATTGGTTCCTTCCATGGTCAGATGTAAGTGTTGTGCCTTTCTGACATGGTGAGAGGATTGGTTCCTTCCATGGTCAGATGCAAGTGCTGTGCCTTTCTAACATGGTGAGAGGATTGGTTCCTTCCATGGTCAGATGTAAGTGCTATGCTCTTCCGACATGGTGAGAGGATTGGTTCCTTCCATGGTCGGATGTAAGAGCTGTGACATGGTGAGAGGATTGGTTCCTTCTATTGTCAGATGTATGTGATGATCCCACATCTAGCATGAAAAAGGGTTGGCTCTGTGAAGACACATCTAGTATGAAAAAGGACTAGCTCTGTGTAGATCCCACATCCAGCATGAAAAAGGGCTGGCTCTGTGAAGACACATCCAGTATGAAAAAGGACTGGCTCTGTGTAGATCCCACATCCAACATGAAAAAGGGTTGGCTCTGTGTAGATCCCACATCCAGCATGAAAAAGGGCTGGCTCTGTGAAGACACATCCAGTATGAAAAATGACTGGCTCTGTGTAGATCCCACATCCAGCATGAAAAAGGGCTGGCTCTGTGAAGATCCCACATCCAGCATGAAAAAGGGCTGGCTCTGTGAAGACACATCCAGTATGAAAAATGACTGGCTCTGTGTAGATCCCACATCCAGCATGAAAAAGGACTGGCTCTGTGAAGACACATCCAGTATGAAAAATGACTGGCTCTGTGTAGATCCCACATCCAGCATGAAAAAGGGCTGGCTCTGTGAAGACACATCCAGTATGAAAAATGACTGGCTCTGTGTAGATCCCACATCTAGTATGAAAAGGGCTGGCTCTGTGAAGACTCATCCAGTATGAAAAAGGACTGGCTCTGTGTAGATCCCACATCTAGTATGAAAAAGGACTAGCTCTGTGAAGACTCATCCAATATGAAAAAGGACTGGCTCTGTGTAGATCCCACATCTAGTATGAAAAAGGACTAGCTCTGTGAAGACTCATCCAGTATGAAAAAGGACTGGCTCTGTGTAGATGCCTCATCTAGTATGAAAAAGGACTAGCTCTGTGATGACTCATCCAATCTGAAAAAGGACTGGCTCTGTAGATGTACATCCAGCATGAAAAAGGGCTAGCTCTGTAGAACTTCCTATGACGAGAAGAATCAAGAGATAGCACCCGTGATAATGACCCAATGATGATCTAGATCCAGTGATGATGATCTAGCAGTGATGATCCAGATCAAGATGAAGATGACGAGAACTCATCGATGATCCAGATGATACAGAGAAGAAGACCCATGCTGATAAATTGTGTCAAGAGAATACCTTCCTAGTTAAGAGGGAGTGTTGATGTATTTGTAACTTCGGAATGTATTCACTTGTATATCTTATGTCTTGTACCCCGATGTTTATTCCAGGAAGTATCTGTAATGTATTTGAGTCATGTCATGCCCCGATGTTCCTATCGGGAGATTCAATAATGTAAACAAGTCATGTCAACTCATTGTGGGTAACCCTCCTATTGTTCAAGGGTTGAAGTCCCCGCAGTTCCGGGGCCCTAGGATTATTAGACTGTAATGTCCTCTTCTGCTTAGGCATTGAGGACCAACCCGCTAACCTATGTGATTCCTATAGGTTCAAGCGGGTACTGACAGTCAAGAAATCAGCCGAAGACTGATGCCGTATATAGAAGATCTAGGGCATCAATATTATATCACCATTGAGTCGAAGAGGGCCACTAGAGCCAAAGGCCACCTGCATGCATGACATCCGGGCATTATTTAATGATGCATGCACCCGATTAAGTCTCCATGCACATGCATGCAAGTCAACTGCAAATTAGAAGATAAAGTGACCTAATTAGGTCAAAAGTTAGGGTTTTCGCAGTTGAGAGTTATAAAAGAAAGATAAAGTGAATGGAGAAGTGACTTATGTGATAATTGATTTGTGGAGTCAAATTGGAGAGCTCGACGAGCTAAGTTGGGGTTGAGCGCATGCTCAGCTAACTGGTGTATTTCGGCAGCGAAATCTATCTGCCCTAGTTCATCATCAGGTTGGATCATCCAGGTTCAACACTAGTTCATCATTAGGTTACATTCAGCAGTTATTCCAGGAGGTTGATTATTCATCCAGCCAGAGGGTTTCACCGTCACACCGTGTCACCGTGATTAGAGACAAAGCAATTCGTTTTTCTACCTACAGGGTTCAGAACTTCCGCATGCTACTTCCATCATCATCAGAGGGGTATTATAACCCTAGTGCACATCATCCGGGCTTCCAGCAGCAGCTTATTTATTATTCTGGAGCTTATATAGTTTGAGAGGAGGGCACATTCACCTGTGGAGAACGATTTGGTGTATCTCCTTATTCCTCCGGCAAAATCCTTGCATGCTGGGACCAGTCTCTTCACCATCAGCTGATCTATATACTGGTATGTACATGCATTGATTTCTCCTATTTTATAGCATCTCAGTATTTTTCGAGGGCACATATTTGCATGCAACTGCATGCATGCAAAGTTCAAGGTTTGCTTTCCTATTTGATTAAGGAGTAAGTCTATTAGTCATCTACAGTATACACATAAACAGGAAAATATCAGTTTGGGATATTACAGTGGTATCAGAGCTATTTTCCTTGCCAACTGTGGGCATGCAAAAATTATAAATGAATCCAGGAGACCCATACAACATTACTCACAGGAGACAGAGGTATAGAGACAGAGAAGAGGAGTTAGAGGACATAGATTTGGGGAACAGGGAGTATCAGTTTGAAAAAGGCAAAGAAACAATGGCCAATGATGATAAAATAGCTTTCAATAGTCTCATATCAGCCATAAAATAACTCACCACTGGGCAAAAAGAAATGATGAGCACCTTTAGGCAAATGACTGAGAAGAATTGGCCCACCCCACACAGTCCCTTATTTCCCAACAGTGATAGGGTATCCACCAGCAGTAGTAGGGAGCACTTACATACCAACATGCAGAGCCATCCCCATATATACAAGCCTTTCCGACCTACCATGCCTCAATTCTTAGATAGTCTAGCTGTAGTGCCTCTAGCACAAGCAGAACCAGAAGAACCCATGAGTGCCTATCTGAGAGAATATAGGGCTTTAGGAGAGGACTTCCATTCAGCCATGACCTTCACTAACTTCTGCCGCTTTAAAAGTAAGAACAAACCCAAAGCTTACAATAGGCCATTCACCCAAAACTATGAGTTACAACGCACCATAGGGAAACTAACTATCCCTACCTTTGAGGGCACCTGGGGTGGCCCAGCTAGGAATTGGGTGCAAAAGTTGGATACATACTTCCAGCTCAACCCCATGATTGAGACAGATGCCATTAAATTGGCTACTTTGCATTTAGACGGAGAAGCACATGAGTGGTGGTACCACGGGTTAGTGACACCAAGTCACAACACCATCACCTCATACACAGATTTTACACAGAGGCTCATTGAGCGGTTTGATCGGAAGGATCTAGAGGTACACTTTAGGGAGCTGGCACAGCTTAAGCAGACAGGGAGTGCAGATGCTTTTATTTCTGAGTTTCAGAGGATAGCAATCATGGTCACAGATATATCAGAGAGCAGGTTGATTATGTTGTTCACTGAGGCTCTCATTGAACCCTTACGGGGATGGGTCAAGTCTTATAGGCCCGCCACCCTAGCAGATGCCATCAGACGGACTAGAGACTTGCAGGATGCAGTGCCCAAAAATAGGTTTCCTCCCAGGACCAATGTTCCTATTAAAGATAAAGAAAGGAAACCATGGCCCAAGAAAGAATGGATGGACAATGATACCCGACGGGACCTTAGAAGAAAAAAGTTATGTTTCACTTGACAGGAACCATGGATACCAGGTCACAGATGTTCAGGAAAAGGAAAGGCCTACTACATAGAGGCTTATTCCGACAGTGAGGAGGATGAGGATTACCAGGGTCAGGAGCAAGGAGAGACAACAGAGATAGTTGCTGAGGGACGGGCCTCAGGAGGTACCATTGCTACCATGACAGGGGTTCCTAGATTCCACACTCTTCGGATCAGAGGTACCATGCAGGGCCACAGAGAGGGAGTACTGATAGATGGTGGGGCATCCCACAACTTCATTAATGATGCATGGGTTAAAAAGGGAGACATTCAGAATGAGAGCTTTGATGGGTTTTGGTAGCAGCAGCAGGTCACACCATGGAGTGTAGTCAGAGGATTCCTAAATTAAAGGTAACGCTTGGGAATTATACAATGATAGAGACATTCTATGTGGTAGATATACCTGACATGAATGTGGTACTAGGAGTTCAGTGGCTGTATTCCATGGGAAAGTATTCCACAAATTACCAGACCATGGAGATGGAGTTTACAGGAGCAGAAGGACAGAAGGTGGTATTGAGAGGGATGAATACCTATCCTCCCACAGCAGTGACATTACACAGGATGGAGGCAGTACTCCGACAGGGAGATATTGAGTGGGTTGCAGAGTGTATGGTTACCTTTAGGAAACCACCAGATGAGGCCACACAACATCCAGCAGATATAGAGGCCTTACTACAAAAGCACAAGGTAGTATTCGGAGACCTTCCAGCAGGTCGACCTCCAGATAGGGGATTTGAGCAAATTATTGAGTTAGAGGAGGGGACCCAAGCAGTTATCACCACTCCTTACAGACATCCCAAGAGGTATAAAGATGAGATCGAGAGTACAATCAAGGAACTACTCAAGTTGGGATACATCAAACCTAGCTCCAGTCCCTTTGCATCTTCAGTAGTACTAGTGAAGAAAAAGGATGGAACCTTATGCATGTGCATTGATTACAAGGCACTCAATAAGAAGACCATAAAGAATAGGTATCCCATCCCTAGGATTGATGAGTTAATGGATGAACTACAGGGGGCAAAGTACTTTTCCAAAATTGATCTCCGCTCAGGGTACCATCAAATTTGGGTCAGGGAACAGGATGTTCCAAAGACCGCTTTCCGTTGCCACTACAGACATTATGAGTTTCTAGTGATGCCATTTGGGATCACTAATGCACCAGCCAACGTTACCGAAACCGCGTTTTAAATCGCAATTCAACGATTAAAATCGGAATCGAGCAGGAAGCGAGCCGATTCAAACCTTCCCGATTTAAACTCGGACTGACCGATTTTTATCCGGTCAACGCGACTTTGACTCGCGATTTAAACCGCATGCGAGTTCAACTCGCGATTTGTTGGTTCCCGCGCCCGAAATTAGGGAAAAGGTTGATTTTTCCCTCCGCGTTTTCATCCCTTCGTGGTTAATATATTTGGGCGTCCCGCGTTTTCATCCCTTCGTGGTTAATATATTTGGGCGTCCCGCGTTTTCATCCCTTCATATTTGTTGTTGCTGTGACTGAGCCATGAGGTAACTGTTGCCGCGAACGCATTAAACCATGAACGAGGGCATTAAACCATGAACGCACTGAACCGTGAGATACGTGAGCTGAGGAGCTGAGGCGCGTGAGGTCTGGTAAAGGCAGTCGGGGTCTGATAAAGGCAGTCGTGGGTTGAGTCGTGACTGCGTGGATCGTGATTGTGCGCGGGTGCGTGTGAAGGAGCAGTCCGCGACACTGTTGAGGGGCAACGGGTGCGTGTGAAGGAGCAGTCCGCGGGTGCTGTGCAGGGGCAACAAGTGCGTGTGAAGGAGCAGTCCGCGGGTGCTGTGCAGGGACAACGAGCCGGTCTGCAAGGGCAACGAGCCGGTGGTCTGCTTCAAGCTTAAACGTTCGGGCCTGGAGGTAAGCCTGCGGGTCTGCAATGTAAATCATTTTTTAATTTTTGCTGTAATGTTTATTTTAAAGTTTAAACTTTAAAACTTCAAATAATTTAATAAATAATTTAATGTTAATAATTTAAACTTTAAATAATTTAATAATTTAATGTTTAATAATTTAAAAACATTAACATTTATAAGGCGCAGGCCCATTTGCATTTTTTTATTTTTTTTAGTTTTTAACTTGGTCTAAATTTAATATTTATTAAAAAAATGGTCTCACTCAGATTTTAATTTTACATTTTTATTTTACTTTGTGTTGCAGGCAACTAGCAAGGGTATTCCACGGCCTTACAAGTTACAAGTGACCAGTCACCAGTTGTGAAACTAAACATGCCAAGGGAGAAAGATTTTGCATGGTCTTAATGTGAAAAGGTTCCTGGTTCAATTAAGTTGTTGTGTAAATTTTGCAAGGATCAATGCAGCGGGGGCATTTTTAGATTCAAATTCCACCTTGCATGTATTCCCGGTCATGACATTGGCCCTTGTAAGCGTGTT
>LPNX010384153.1:28164-39799 GCA_001517045.1 Pseudotsuga menziesii | reverse complement strand
GAAAGGACCAAAATGTTGCCAGGTATTTTGTATTATGTTTTATAATTTATTATCTTGATTATTTTAAGTTTTAAGTTTTTTCATCTTCAATTATCACTCTTGAGTTTTGACTTATGAACCCCATTACACTTGTCAGGTCTTTGGTGGCAAAATTTCGGTAGTGATACGCCAGATCTAAAGAAATTTGCCACTAGAATCTTAAATCAAACATGCAGCACATCAGGTTGTGAGCGCAACTGGAGCATGTTTGAGAAGATTCATTCCAAGAAGCGCAACCGCTTGACACAAAAGCGCTTAAATGACCTTGTTTTTGTTCACTACAACCTTCGGCTTCGCAACAAGCAGATACTTGGTGAGAGACTTAAGTCTTAAAATTTAATGGCTTAATCATTTGTAATCTAAATTTGAAGGGTTGGTATAAATTTTCAATTCACATTTAATTCACATTTTCAATGTATCTTGATGTTCATAGGTTTGGATCATTCAGCAATTTCCTTGGACATGGAAGACCCAGAGCTAGAATTAAATCAAGATGGGGATCCTACATCTACTTGGATCCAATCAGGGGCTCCTCTTTTTAGACCCGAGGACTTAGAGACCCTTGAGGGTCAAGCTGAAGCAGTTGGAGACATAGGAGCATCTACTTCTTAGTTTTATGGTTCCTTACTTTTATGTATTTTGGATTTTGGACTCATCTTATGAATGAGAATGATATATTTGGAATTTTTGACATCTATTGATATCTATTGGACAACTATTGATAACTTGCAGTATTTGGGCATGGCTATTTGAATATCTATGAAAAATGTTTTTTTTTAATTCAAAATGTGTATATATTTAATTTTTTGTATTTGTCGATTTTTTCCCAATTTTTTCCCGATCCGATTCAAACTCTTCGCTCTTTTTCCTCGCCGATTTATTGCCGATTCCGATTCTGGCAACTTTGACACCAGCTACTTTCCAATCATGCATGAACCATATCTTCAGGACACAGTTGCGTAAATATATTCCGGTATTCTTCGACGACATATTGATATACAGTCGGACTTGGGAAGAACATTTGAGACATCTTGATGAAGTACTTGGTATTCTACTGGAGCAGTCACTATATGCCAAAATGTCCAAGTGTGAGTTCGGCATGTAGGAGATGTTGTACTTAGGACATGTGATAGGGGCCAACGGGGTCCAAGTGCACTTAGAGAAGATTCGGGCAATTTTGGATTGGCCTACACCTAAAAATGTGACAGAACTGAGGGGCTTTTTGGGCCTTTGCACCTACTACAGGAGGTATGTCAGCGGATTCTCACAAATGACCGCAATCCTCACAGATCTTACCAAGAAGGGAGCATTTAGTTGGTCGGAGGCAGCACAACAAACATTCGAGAAAATGAAGGAGGTAATGAGTTCATGCCCAGTATTAGCTTTACCAGACTTTTCTCAATCCTTTGTGTTAGAATGCGATGCTTCAGGAGAGAGAATTGGGGCAGTTTTGATGCAGAACAACCACCCCATTGCATTTGAGAGTAGGAAGCTCAAAAGACTATGAGCGCCACTATTCGATATATGACAAAGAGATGTTAGCTATCCTCCATGCGCTAACCAAGTTCAAGCAGTACTTAGTAGGTTCAAGGTTAAGACAGATCACAACAGCCTGAAATACTTCCTAGAGCAGAGAGAGCTAAATGAGAGACAACAGAAATGGGTAAGTAAAATTCAGGCTTATGACTTCGAGATTGAGTACGTAAAGAGGAAGAGCAATGTAGTGGCCGATGCACTTTCTAGACGACCAGCTACTTTATCCCTTATGAGCATCTCATCAGATTGGAGGTCTCATCTTTTGGTTGAGTACTCCAAAGATAAGTTTGCTTGCGAGCTATTGGATGGACAGATTCAGGATGATAGGTACAGGTTCATTGATGATTTCATATACTACAAAAACAAAATCTTCTTGGTTCCAGAGTCTCCCCTCAAGAAGAAAATGTTACAGGCATTGCACGATTAACCATTAGCAGGGCATCAAGGGTTTCTCAAGACCTACAGACAGATTAGAGAAAGGTTCTCATGGAAGGGCCTCAAGAAAGATGTGATACAACATGTGAGGGAGTGCAGCTTGTGCCAACAAAACAAAATAGAGCAGATCCACCCGACTGGTTTACTACTCCCTTATCGATTCCCGAGCAGAAATGGGAGAGCATTTCTATGGACTTCATTACTGGGCTGCCCAAGGTCCAAGGCAGAGACTGCTTGTATGTAGTAGTGAACAGATTGACTAAGTTTGCTCACTTCTTTGCCATATCATCAGATTATTCAGCAGCACAAGTAGCAGAACTATTTTTCAGAGAGGTATTTAGACTCCATGGGTTACCCAAGACCATTGTCAGTGACAGGGACAACAAATTCACAGGAGTCTTTTGGCAAGAGCTTTTCCGGTTAGTGGGGACCGAGTTAGCCATGAGCACAAGTTATCATCCGCAGAGTGACAGGCAAACAGAGATTGTTAATAAATGGATTGAGGGATACTTGAGAAATTATGTATCAGGTCAGCAGAGGACATGGATCAAATGGTTACACTTGGGTGAACATTGTTACAACACCACCTACCATATGACCATTAAGATGACCCCTTTCCGAGCCCTGTATGGGTATGATGCTTCCACTTTTGCAGACCGGATATTTGGCGATACCAAGGCCCCCAAGGCCAAGGAGTGGATTCAGGAGGGTCAAGATATCCTCAAGATACTCAAGGAGAACATACAGGCTGCTCAGAATCAACAGAAGATATATGCAGATAGGCACAGAGTTGAGCGCAGTTTTGAGGTGGGAGATTTCGTTTATTTATGCCTCCAGCCTTAACGACAGTCATCTCTTAAAAAGAAAGGAGCAGAAAAACTCCAACCTCGTTTCTATGGTCCATACAAGATAATTCAGAAGGTCGGAGAGGTAGCATATGAGCTAGAACTACCCCCAGAGAGAAAGATTCACAACGTATTTCATGTCTCCAATCTCAAGAAAGTGGTTGGTCAACAGATTGTTACATCTTCCGAGCTGCCTCCCCTTGATGACGAGGGGCAATTGGTTTTGATTCCAGAGCGCATCCTAGAGGTGCAAGAGCAGAAACTGAGGAACAGAATCATCAGAGATTACCTGGTTCAGTGGAAAGATCTGCCTATAGAGGAGGCTACTTGGGAGGCAGAACGGGTATTACAGCACCCAGCTTTACAGTTGCTTGAGGACAAGCAAATTCGAGAGAGGAGGACTATAATGTCCTCTTCTGCTTAGGCATTGAGGACCAACCCGCTAATCTATGTGATTCCTATAGGTTCGAGCGGGTACTGACAGTCAAGGAATCAACCGAAGACTGATGCCATATATAGAAGATCTAAGGCATCAATATTATATCACCATTGGGTCGAAGAGGGCCACTAGAGCCAAAGGCCACCTGCATGCATGACATCCGGGCATTATTTAATGATGCATGCACCCGATTAAATCTCCATGCGCATGCATGCAAGTCAACTGCAAATTAGAAGATAAAGTGACCTAATTAGGTCAAAAGTTAGGGTTTTCGCAGTTGAGAGTTATAAAAGAAAGATAAAGTGAATGGAGAAGTGACTTATGTGATAATTGATTTGTGGAGTCGAATTGGAGAGCTCGACGAGCTAAGTTGGGGTTGAGCGCATGCTCAGCTGACTGGTGTATTTCGGCAGCGAAATCTATCTGCCCTAGTTCATCATCAGGTTGGATCATCCAGGTTCAGCACTAGTTCATCATCAGGTTACATTCAGCAGTTATTCCGAGAGGTTGAGTATTCATCCAGCCAGAGGGTTTCACCGTCACACCGTGTCACCGCGATTAGAGACAAAGCAATTCGTTTTCCTACCTACAGGGTTCAAAACTTCCGCATGCTGCTTCCATCATCATCAGAGGGGTATTATAACCCTAGTGCACATCATCCGGACTTCCAGCAGCAGCTTATTTATTATTCTGGAGCTTATATAGTTTGAGAGGAGGGGGCATTCACCTATGGAGGACGATTTGGTGTATCTCCTTATTCCTCCGGCAGAATCCTTGCATGCTGGGACCAGTCTCTTCACCATCAGCTGATCTATATACCGGTATGTACATGCATTGATTTCTCCTATTTTATAGCATCTCAGTATTTTTCTAGGGCACATATTTGCATGCAATTGCATGCATGCAAAGTTCGGGGTTTGCTTTCCTATTTGATTAAGGAGTAAGTCTATTAGTCATCTACAGTATACACATAAACAGGAAAATATAAGTTTGGGATATTACATAGACTCTCCTAGAGAAGTCGGCCTAGTGAGTTATTGTCAAGTCAAAAATTAGTATAAATAGAGAGTGAGCCTCTCTATTTATCACACACTCACTCACACTCAGTTGTAGCGCATAGCTAAGAGAGAAGAAGTTGCTGGGGATAGAAAGAAAGAGGCTACTGCTGTCGGGAGATCATCTTACTGTTTTGGGGTTTTACTTTTGGTGTTGATTCTATCTCTGAGGAAGTTGCGGGGTTTTCTCCATTTATGGTTCCCCAAGGAAAAACATTGTGGTCATTGTCTCTTGTGTTTGATCGCTGTGCTTGTTATTCTCTCAGTTAAAGATCCTAATAAAATGCTAGCTTAAATGATAAAAATCTAACACAAGGTAGTTAACAAAACCTTGGCTCGTGCTCTCCTTATCTACCACCAGCAGAATAAACAGTGGGATCATTATCTACCCATTTTGCAACACAGCTACAACAGGGCGACCTATGTCTCCACAAAGCATTCCCCATCTGAGGTATGTTATGGCTTTTAGCCTCTTGCCACTTCTCAGATTACAGTTGCTCTCCAAACTCCATCCACATCCCACCAACAAAAGAAGCAAGACAAAGCTTCTTCCTTTGTGCAGAACTTGGCCAAGAACCACAACTAGGTCCAGAAATACTTCAACAAACACATGCCACATGCAAGGCAATGCATGACAGACATTGAATTGCGCCTCATTTTCAAGTTGGTGGACCACGATGGCACTTACCCACTCAAGCGAGGTCGTTGTCCTAGTTAGCATTTGAGTAGTAGTGTCCCCATCTGGCATCTACAATATAAGGACAATTTCCCCCGAGTAGAGAGGAATTAATGAGATGGTCTAATGAATGTGTTCACACATGTATCAAACTTGTACTTTACCTATTTCATTCCACTTACCTTTCTATCTTTTATGGGTAACTTGGTCTAAATCAATCAGTCACCTAACTTGTATTTTATATTTGCAATTCTCAGACTTCACCAAAAATGACCAATTTCCACCAATTTTGTACTACTGTATTATCTGAATACAATAGAGAGTGTACATCATGTGTACAATTTTGGCAATCTACCTTTTGTTCTTGCATACTTGCTCTCTTGTTTCCTTTCTTGTATGTGAGAATTCACATTACTATTACTTTGTTCATATCACAGTACAACCCATCAGAAGCATATCATTAGATGATCCAAGTTTCCAACCAATGCCAATAGAAGAGAAGATGAACAAAAAATGGAATTTATATGCTAGTTCTACTGCTGGATTCACAAATTTGCAAAGGTTGTCTTAACTTGGCTCCTGGTTTTTGAAGGTTTTGACCCTAGGACCCAAGCTAGTCAATATCACAGCACTGACAAGGAGGAATCCTCACAAACTTGTTAAGGCATTGCCCAAAGGCTCAAGCAATATGGCTTAGTGGCCAATTGTTGTACCTCGAAATGGACAGGACCAATGATTATATTTTTTGCTATGATTTTAGATATGCATGGCAACTTCTTACAATTGAAACAATATATTAGATATGTAGGCAACAAAACAATGCCATCTACAACCATTCTTCAGTATTGCCCCTTGTTCCATGTAGATAAAAAATCAAGTCAAAAAGGCAGCCATGGAGCTCAAGGACTTTCCTAGTCTAGTCATCCATTTGGACAAGACATCATGTACAACCTAGAAAATACCACCAAAGGAGGTTTGAGCAGAAAGAAGTCAAGACCCCGGCAGGTCTTAGTGTGTGCTCTCACAAGACAAGGGCACACTACCATTTCTAGGGGACTGACCATCAATTCAACCAGAGTAGCCAGTCCAACAA
Source organism: Pseudotsuga menziesii (assembly GCA_001517045.1). Taxonomy (NCBI): domain Eukaryota; kingdom Viridiplantae; phylum Streptophyta; class Pinopsida; order Pinales; family Pinaceae; genus Pseudotsuga; species Pseudotsuga menziesii. The sequence goes on along the minus strand of LPNX010384153.1, from coordinate 33,681 downwards.
GACAAATATCCCACTATCAAACTTGTCATCTATATTTCAAGTTGTCCAAAATAATATGCCGAGGACCAAGGTTGATGGCTAGGAACCCCCCAATCCCCAAGGCACCATTGAAGAATCCATGGGGGCAAGACCAGCACAATCAAGAGTTGCTAACAAGAAATTTGACTATGGTGAAAATCTAATGGCAACAGCCCCCATTGCCCCTAACATATTTTATGGGGATATGCACGTCATTGTTACAAATATCGCCGATATATCGGCGATATCGCGATATGATCCTCACGCCGATATTATCGGCAAAAATCGTGGAATATATCGGCGATTTTTTCTTTTCACAAATCGCGATTTTTAGCGATAAAATCGCGATATTTACTGATAAAATCGCGAGTCAAAAGGTTGCCGCCGCTGCGGTATGTCGGGGTTTTAAAAGTTAATTTGGGCGTTTTTTAACCTATTCCGCGTTCGCCGTTGGAGTGACAGTGTGCTGATTGCGTGCGCCGTGGAGCTCTCAGGTGCGTGGAGGAAGGAGGGATGTATTATGTAACTGCCTGCTTGCTCAGGGTATTTGTTTGGCCGAGTCCCGACGGACTGTGGGTAAGGTTTGGCTCTTTAAAACCCCCGCGCAGCGCGAACTGTCGGATGTTGGACTCCCCGCGGATTGTTGGACTAAGCTCTGCGAATAGTATATATATTATATACTATAATATATATTATGTATTATATATAATATATATTATATATAATACATAATACATATTATATCCCGCGCGGCGCGAACTGTTCCCCGCGGACTGTTGGACTAAGCTCTGCGAATAGTATATATTATATACTATAATATATATTATGTATTATACATAATATATATTATATACTATAATATATATTATGTATTATATATAATATATATTATATAATATATAATATATATTATATATAATACATAATACATATTATATTATATATAATATATAATATATATTATATATAATACATATTATATAATATGTATTATATATATTATATATTATATATTATATTATATATAATACATATTATATATTATAATATATAAACAATAACACAGTTAAGTTTTAAGTTTTTAACAAATTATAATTTATAATTATTAATTACAGTATAGTATTCAGGAGTAGGACTAGGACATGATCCATTTTGATGTGTGATGTATCTCTAGACATCTTATATATCTTATATATCAGTTTTCTTTCCATATTCATGTGGCAATGTGTTTATTTGATGTTATTGTTGCTTTAGATGTTTAAAAAATTGAAAAAAAATGAATATTTTTGTGTTTTTTAAGTTTGCCGATTTTTGCCGATGTTCTGCCGAGATATCCCGAGACGATGTTTCCTGGACCCTGCCGATTTCCGCGCCGCGCCGATATTTGTAACTTTGATGCACGTAGTCAAAGGGCCATTATTTTATAACCTTTGTTTCATGTCAATTTTTTTGGAAAGTTGTGGATATTTATGGTGGGAATGTAACTTCAAATGCATTTAGTACCTAAAATGGCATTTTGCTAATTTCACATGATTGCCAGTTTGATTAATGGTAGCTTTCCTATGATTTCCCCCGTTTTTATTGTAAAAATAGCGGTGTACATTAAGTAGCATCATTTTGATATTAATGAAAGTTATTAAATAATAAATATAAGAAACACAGTCTAAGGTTTTTCTTTATCCCCCACAGAAAGCACCCAAATTCCATCAATGTATTTCACAGGAATCATAATATCTTCATGCACATCACTACATACTAGGAAGACACAGCACAGGAATGGGGACAAAAGCTATACAAAAGAAAAAAAAACTGTCTGAAGTTTTTCCTTATTTCCCACAGGTATCATCCAACTTCCATCAGTGTGTTTCATCAGAATCACACCATTTTCACACAGTATTTCATACTTGTAAATTTATAATGACAATGCAACAAAATAGGGACCAAGGGCGATTTTGTAAACATTCACATTCTCTTTCAGATGCTGCATCATGATACAGCTGAAGTATATTTCCTGATCATATACAGTAGGCATATCCTGGCCATGTCAGGTGGTAAAAAAGGGTCCCACAGCAGAAATCTGGACCCATATCACTTAAAAACTCTTCAAAAAAAAACCTAAAATCCCTTAAGATAGAAAAAGCAAAAGTGAAATGAAAAGCTAAACCAGAATTGACTCGTTCTTCTTCCCTCTTTCCAAGCCTGCCCCGTCACTTTCTAATCTCACTTTGAAGATTTCTTATTTTAAAAACCCTAATAATGCCCTAACCCTGTACCCCAAATTTTAGAAAACAGAAAGCCGTGTCTGCATATGCACACGCTGGTATCAGGACACCTTGTAATATTAGAATATTAGACCATGTACTGTTGGTATAAAAAGCCAATAATGCTCATATATTGAATCTAAAAGATAATACAAGATCATGAACTTGGGAGTCCTTTATATCATATCAGAGAATATACCTGCATTATATTCCATCTATGAAGAGGATAAACAGCAATCACGTATTTTCTTTACCAGCGTTTAGTAAGTTCGATGAATTAGATACACACTACAACTTACAAAATTTCAAACTAAGATAAAGCATTCAGATAAGTGAAGAACATAACATGTAGAGATCTGAGACATTGAGAACACCAATCATGAAAGTATTGAGGAAACTATCACTCCTACAAAGCTTAGAACATGTTTCAACCCACTATGTCAACTCCAAAAACAATAACTTCCAACAGAACCTAACATCATTTATGAGAAAAAAAGGCAGACCTGTAAGTGACAATTGCAGGAATTCTTCTGGCTTTCAAAAGCGTATCCAAATCAACTCGAGGATTAAAGTTTCTCATATGATCAATGCGGAGCTCTACACAATCTGCGCCATGGCTTCGTGCCAGCTCCATTTGAGACAGCATCTCTTCCATAGACTGACCCACTAAGGGGATGCAGAGAAGACAACCATTTTGAATCATTTCTACCATTTTCAATGTAGAATGTCTGTCAACCAGCAGTTGATCACTAGCAACTTAATGCTCTTCCCCCTCCTTGATCACAAACTCTTCAAAGATATCCAATGCTTTTAGCGAAACATATGCTCCATAGTTCTAGCAAGATACAACAATAGCTAGATAATCATTTCTCGTTCATCTGTATCCTATGGAAATCAAGCAGACGAACCTGTTCCAAGCACAAACAAACAAACATTAAGACCCTTGATCCAATGTACTCAAGAAGCACTAGTTCTACCTTAGCATTTAAGACAATGATACATGTGCTTAAAATGTAACCAGAACAAGACTAGCAGCCCATATGATTCCAACAATGTAGATCTTAGATCTTGCAGTTCTTGAATGTAGCCAATTAAATATATCCAGTAACCCACACTGATCCTTTCAACCAGAGGTGATAAATCAATGGTCAGGGTGAAAATTAAGATACAGGAATCATCCCATAGCAGGCATTCGTTGAGATGTATTACATCATTCCACAGGTTATTTTTAGGACATTAGATGCAACAGATCACCTTGAGAACATGTCAAAGTGTTCTACATAACACACGACTGATTACCTTTACATGACACAGATCACACCCAATATCTTGAACATAAACAGGACAGGATAAATGTAATGAACATAAAAATATTACCCATTTCACCTGGTATTATCCTTTCTATTGAAATTCAAAAAAATTTCTGCAAGTTATATATTGACCCTGATGATGGCTTCAACTGCTTTGTCTAGATTTACTTGAACATATGGTCATCTCTCTGCACCCTCCTAAATCAAAAATATAAAAAACTGACCCAAATTGTGGATTAAGGCATTTGGATCTTACGAAGCCCATAAGACCGTGGACTTAGTGAGTGAAGAATAAAGCATGTAGCATGCAAAAAGACTATGAAATTAGGGATAAACAGAAAATACAGAGCATCGCCAAAAAAAATTAAGCAGACACAGAATGCAATGAATACGCATTGGACCATTTAAGATTAAATAACAAACACGCAAGTCAATGGTGAATGTAAAAATAATATTGCAGACACCCAAGCTCAGATCAAATGTAAGACAGGGCAAAGTTTAAATAAATACAGGCTAAGACATATAAATCTAGAACATTAAGCATAAGCATATATACTCTACCAGATATTCAATGCCAGTCTCGTGTTTTTCTTGTCTGAATTTCGACTGGAATGACATCGGACTCGACCATTTAAACGCCAAGGAGGAAGGATGCAGTTCTAGAAAAAACATATGTATTCACAACTACAGTCATTTGCATCAAAAATTGTAAATTTTAGAAATATTTTTTTATTATTTCTTTAAGGGATTAGGCAGCCACCAACTTCAGAGTTGGTGATGGTCAACCCTCTTTTCCACGTGTTGATGAATGCATTCCAGACGTTCTGGTCAGTGGGCATTGGCAACTTGAACCTCAAAGACCTTCGGTTTTTTCACTCTCCTGTATTTTATGACTTCGGGGCAATTTCAAGATATGCTCGTCAGACACGTCTTTAAAGATGATGGATGCCGCATATACACGGAAAGTCCCAATCACTTTCGAATTAAGAATATTTTTATTTCAGTTGCCGAAGTTCACGCCAGCAACTCTTCAATTTTTATTTGGAGAAAGATAGTAGTTTACGTTTAATTGAATATAGAAATATTTTCACGAAACATTTATTTATGATATTCTTTTTACATATATTTTTATTTAATTTTAAATTAAAACTATTAAAAATTGATTTTTTTTTATTGTTTTATGATAGATATAGATATAGATATGAATTACTTAACAAGCCTAGAATGGATGCTAAGAGCATTGGTTGTGATATTTTCTGCTTAGGTATAAATCTAGCTCGTGACATGTTATGATGGACATTGAAATACTTTGATTCTTCTTTTGTGGATCATAATTAAAAGAAAAAAGTATATAGAGCTTAAAATGGGTGGTTGGGAACATTGGTTGTGATATTCTCTACCTAATTTCAAATCTAGCTAGTAACATGCAAGGATGATTTTAAGGAACCATACTTATTTAAAAGTGTAGAAATGTTGGCGAATATTACCAATTCAAGAAATGCAAAATGGTGAATCTTTTTTGGGAGAAAAACATGGAAAAATAGCCCACTGAGCTAAAATTCGCCCCTAAAATTATCCCTGGTAACATGTTATGATGAATACTCCCCACCTAGGTTCAAATCTTGCTTGTGACATGTTATGATGAATAGCCTAGATTGGTTTGTTGGGAGCATTGGCTGTGATATTCCCCACCTAGGTTCAAATCTAGCTCAATTTTGCATGCATAACATGTGTATATTCTTCATCGATGAACCTCGCATATATATATATATTACAGTCGATAGTTCCTTTTTGGACAAGTTTGGATTAGACAATTTTTTTATGGCCATCATTTCTATGAGATGGGACCTTTGCTGGATGATTTTTTTTTTCACCACAGAAGCTTTACGCTATCATTGAAATGCACTTTGTATCAAGTGTATCTACAA
>LPNX010384153.1:0-27747 GCA_001517045.1 Pseudotsuga menziesii | reverse complement strand
GAGCAAGTATTTTTCTTGGAATTGACCAGTCTCACTCTTTCAAAATCAAACTGGGCTATGGTCTTAGCACAAACTCCAGGGCAGAATTACTTGCTCTTTGGGCCTTATTGTACTTCGTGATTGCTATTGGGATCCTCACTCTCCATGTTTTCGTAGACTCTTCTGTAGTTATCAACTGGGAAAATGACAAGGCTGCCATCTCAGCTCTTGACCTGGTCCACTAGTGCTACAACATCTCTATCTTGAAAGCCTCCTTTCTCTCACTTCAGTTCCAGCATGTCTACCAGGAACACAATAAGAAGGCAAATTGTTTATTCAAGGAGGCTCTCTCTATGGCCTATGGTCTCTTACCCTCCATAGAATTCTATGAAGGCAACATTATTGGGGGAGGTGAGATTCAGCTCTTCTAGGATCTCACTAAAGAAGTTTAAAACTCATGACCTTTGTGCATGCCTCTTGGCATTGATGGATGAATTCAGATGTCTTATGACTGCTTTGATGAAGAACATATCTTTATGATTAGTTGATCCCCTGGGTGCCTCCCTGGATAAACTATATAGGTTCTTCTTGCGTTCTTGTTGGACGTGTATGGTACTTTACCATGAGAATGGCAGTATTTTTTTTCTTCGACACTATGTGACTATGGTGGCTACTTTGTTGCCCTATTTGTAGTTGATATGTTATAAGTTGATACTTTTGATTTCACATTTAGGTAACCATTTCCTTTGATTCTCATGAATATCAAGAATAAATTATTTTTCTTCTGGAAAAAACAAACAAACAAAAACTTTGGGTTTAGGTTGAATGGTTTTGGGATGGAGTTTTATCCATGTAAGTGGCAGGTTAAAAACATGTGAATATACATTGTAAGTGGCATATTAAATTTATAATAAGTATATTATCGTAATGACTTTTTGTCTTGTTGTTGATTCCACTCCAACTGTAAAAATAAAAATAAAAAAACATAATGCATAACTTATTTTTTAAGATTGAACTTATTTATTATTGTAAATATGTAAAGATAAAAATATAATTCATAACTTATTTTTTAAGATTGAGTTTATTTATCATTCTAAATTATTTAGTTGTCAATATAAGAAATAGAATGATATATGAGCGCAAGGAGGAAGATTGCATCAAGATTTAATGAGTAGGTGGAAATGAGGATTGGTGGGGATGGTTGGTTAGGTAGATGTGAAGATAGATGGAAACATTTTAACCTTTGAAGAGTAGGTGGATGTTGAGAAAAGGGAGATTTATATAGTACAATATTTTATCAAATTTAGATTACATTTTGGAAATAAAATTATTTGCTACTTTACATTGGTTTAGTAACTTATAAATAAATTGATAGCTTAAAAAAGATATTTTTTTGAAGGTTCCTAAGAATCAAGTAGATGTTGAAAGAAGGAAGGTCACATAGTCCATTTTCATGGCAAATTTAGATCTCATAAACCTTTGGTGGACCTATTAATGGAGGAGGAAAGGGATTACAAAGTGATGTGGCCAAAGGGAGATTTTTAAGGTAAATGAAAGCACTAGAAAGTTATGTGGGCCAATGAGGCTTTTAGGTCCCACCATATTATTGATCAATATGCTTGATGTTCAATATTTTATTGAAAGGAAGCACATAAAGGAACTTTGTTATGATAATTGTAAAAAGTATCATAACATAATGATAATTTAAGGCAATATTGGTTCCACTTCATGTATATATGTATGTGGAAATGAATAAGACTCAATGGCATGTTTTGTTTGTTTGACATTCATTTTATGTCGGTGGTTAACATTGCAACATTTACATTCACGGAGGAGGAAAAGAATTTGGGATGGAGTTAGATTGTAAATTAAATAATTATTATAAATATTATATAATAATTATAATATATAATAATAATGAAATGGGAATTTTTTTAGGTAATTTGTTTATTTTGTTATTTTTTTATTAGTTAAAGTAAAAAAATTATTAAATTTTTTTAACTTGGTGTTTTAATTTAAAATTTATATTAAGGATTAGAATTTGGGATGGAGTTAGATTGTAAATTAAATAATTATTATAAATATTATATAATAATTATAATATATATAATAATAATGAAATGGGATTTTTTTTTAGGTAATTTGTTTATTTTGTTATTTTTTTATTAGTTAAAGTAAAAAAATTATTAAATTTTTTTAATTTGGTGTTTTAATTTAAAATTTATATTAAGGATATTTTTTGGTTTATTTTGAAATATTTTAGTGAAAATATTTTATGAAAAAAATTCAAGTGGTTCAAAATAAATTGAAGAGATATTAATTATTTTAACTTGAAATTTAACAATAATTATTTTTGGATTGATGGAATTATGGATATTAAATGTTAGCAATGCAGAATTTGGTTGTAATAGAGGTCTTCAAGGGTGTTGAATCCATTTTTGCATTAAAAATAACAATTTGATCAATCCAAAATTGCAATTTTGGCAAATTTGTGTGGTTGAATTCTAGTGATGACTAATCGGAAAAATTCAAATTCATAGAGCGATTAGCCTTCTGCTTTAAAAATTATACGAATTTTCAAATTTTCAAAATAAAAATGAAACAAAACAAACAAAAATCATCAAAAAAAACCTCACATAGTGTGTTAGAGGCGAGTGGAGTGCGAACAAATAGAATGGAAGCAGTGAAGATAGCATGTATTGGTGGGATAAAGCGACAAAGGGAGGAGGATTCGAGCGATCATAGTTTGATTAGGTCACGCCATACCACTCTAAAGCAAGGTGTGTGTGTTATGAATGCAACAAGTGAATAAAACCTTATCATTAACTCCAACAATGATGTGGAGGAGAAGTCTTAAAGCTTGGCTCATCACAAAGCAAAAATATAGAATAAAACTCAAAGTTTACAGCAACTAACACAATGAAATATGGTTGTTTGATTAGGCTCTAGAGATGGCAAGAAATTTGGAGGGTATCTTCACGAGGGAAAGCATTATGGTTTCTTCCATTGATCCATGGATCTCTGGGTCTCAACTAGGGCATCCCCATAAATGTAAGGATTCAACACCCATTGGGGCAGGGCCTTCATTAGGATGAAAAAGAGTTCCAAGCGTGATTTCCTCAACGACGGTTTATAGGGACCAATTCTCAAATAGTATAGAAAATGAAGTGGAATCCATGGAAAACAGGATTCGATTCAAGCATGACTATACTTTAAGTGTAAAGATTGATGAGGAAATTGAACCTTGGATCCTTTATATTGGTTTTCAAGAATTAGAGAAACTTAATATTCCAAAACAATTGACTTCTACTAGCACATAAAAGAACTCATAGTTTGTGCAATGGAAGGTAGAGGGGATCAAGATAATGAAGTCTTTAGTACAATGTACCAATTGGACAACAAATATGAAAGTCTTGTTAGTGTAATTTGAATGTCTAAGGCTGGCAGTGAGGACACTAAGGCAATAAGGGGAGAGGAAGAAGCAAGAGAAGAAGAGAAGGGAGTTGATATGAGAGCTAAAGAAGAAGTGGAAGAGGTTGTTGTTAGGCAATTATACCAGAGGATGAAGCTCAAACCCAAAATATAGCTCCACCACCACTTCCATTAGATATAAACTTGAACTCTCAAGATTGGTCTCCAATTCTCCTAAATCTTTTTATTTAAATTTATTTCAAATTTTAATGAATATTTTGAATCGAACCCTCAAAAATCTTTGTACAAATCTCATTTTTCAATCTAATTTACAATTCTATATAATAAAAAAGAAAGTACCTGAACTATATATATATATATAGTAATCTCCTTAAAAAACTACCCACAACTCAATGTGATTGTATTTGCTTATGTAAACAAGTAGCTATATATAAAAGAACCAACTCAACCCCTTCTAGGGACATAAAAAACAACAAAAGAATATTAAAACATCAAGTGATTTGATTTGGTGAAGGAAGTACCCCACAATATAGATAAACATCAAGTGATTTGATTTGGTGAAGAAAGTACCCCACAATATATATAAACATCAAGTGATTTGATTTGTTTTCACTAATAATATAAAACATAATTTAATAAGTGTATCCTTGCATTGGGTTAGTTAGGGAAGAATATTAAAACATCAAGTGATTTGATTTGGTGAAGAAAGTATCGCAATATATATCACGGGGGCTTCACTTGTTGACCAATATCCTATCACGTTAGTTCATATTGTGGGTTTTAAAATTATTAAAAATTGAACCAATATATTGCAAGTATTGGGGGGGATGAGGCGTTTAAGGTGGGGGTGGGTAGGGTGCTTTATAAGGATTGAGGTATAAAAAGGGGTGGGGAGGAGGTTTTAAGTATTGGGAGGGGGTTTCAACAAAAAGAGTTTGGGTCAATATCTCTAGAAATTAAGGGTATTCTTTAATATCCCACGATTGCACGTGCTATGTGAGATGTTCACTAAGTGAAGTCCCCGTGATATATATAAACATCAACATCAAGTGATGATTTGTTTCAATAATAATATAAAACATAATTTAATAAGTGTATCCTTGCAAGGGATTACAACAAGTGAACTAATCAAGGATTGAAGTGGTTTCCTGTGGTAACTTGGAATTCTTGTTGATTTTGTATGCAGGATTGGAGGACGCACTCCCTGGATCACAAAGCAATTGGAAATCTCATTGCCGGTGATCTGCAATAGGTCCTTCGAGGGCTGCATCTTCCAGGCCTCTGGCTGGGCTGTCGGATCTTCTAATTGGCTTTTGCTGAACCCGAGGCTGTCCTCACGCTGGCTCATGTGCTGAGAGATTTCTTTGGTGGGGCAGTCCGATGGTGACTGGGGTGGGCGGAGATTCGTCCCCAGATCTACACTTGGATGCCTTCGACCGCCTAATTTCCTCTCATATCAGGAGATCCAGCAAAGGACAACCCTCGAATTTCGTCAAAAGAATTGAAGATGTGCCGAAAGTTGCCCTCCTACCGGAAGAAACTATTCGGGTTGCTCTTTCTATGGCAGATCGAGCCCTGATCAGGAAATTCACGGGGCTATGGCCCTCTCCAAAAAGTACTGACAGCTAGGTCCAAAGAAACTGGAGACCTCTAATCTCCAAAAATGTTGCATTATACTCCGTCGGAAGGGGTTACTTTATTTTTGACTTCGAATCCAAGGAAGACAAAGATTTAATTTTAAGGAATGGGCCCTATTTCATGGGGCCGTAGGGTCTCTATCTTAACGGGTGGACTCCGGAATTCGACCCCGAGGCTGACACCCCTAAAGCAGTGCCAGTCTGGGTCAGACTCCCCAATCTCCCCATGCACTGCTGGAACCCTAAATATCTCCAAGCTATAGGGACAGTCCTGGGGAAATGCATTGACATGGCTAGTCCAAAGGACCAATATGCTTGCGCCTGCATATGCGTTGAGGTTGATCTTGAAGCTGGATTGCCAAAAGCTATAAAATTAACAGTGGGGAATTGGTCCCATTTCCAAAAGCTTGACTATGAACAGCTCCCTTTCAAGTGCAGAGGCTGCCATGAATATGGACACTTCATCCGTAACTACCCTAAAAAGCCCGAGATCCAACAAGATAAGGCGAAAGGATGGCAAAGGGTGAATAGATCTAAACGTAAAAATCAAAGTGGAATGGCTCCAAAGAAGGGTGAGGGGAATAAAGAAGCTAGGGTTATCCCTCTTGAAGGATCTCAAGAAACCTCCAAGACTAAAGAAACTAGTGAAGCAAGGGATGACTCCAATGAAGTCGAAGAGAAATCTAGTAATGGAGATAGTAAGGAACCCAAAGCAGAACTCTCAGTTCAGCAAATGAAAGATCAAGACGAAGACGTAGTAGTGATAAAAGTAGGAGAAAACATGGGGAAATCAAAGGAAGAATCTGAATCGAAAGAAGAAGAAGAGGAGGAAGGGGAAATAGAACTGACTACCCCAAGACTGACTAAGACCAAAGGAAGGAAATCCAAGAAAGAAGTAAGGGAACAAGCTACCTACAAGGATAAGCTGCAAGGCTCCTAGCTAACCCTGGAAAAGCTGCTGAAAAACACTAGTAACACCTGCCAGCAAGGGCATGCCCAGAAAGGGATGCCTTTAGTCACTAAAAGTAAGTAATGAAGGTCCTCTCCTGGAACTGCAGAGGTCTCGGTAGCAAAATCAAGGAAGAAGCTATGATAGATCTAATATCTTTACACCAACCGAACATCTTTCTGATCCAGGAGACTAAGATGGAGGAAGCCGCATTTCTCCATGTAAGTCTAAAATTTTGGAAAAAAAGACGTAAAGCTGCAATTAGTTCAAGGGGCGCATCCGGAGGCATTGGAACTCTATGGGATGACAAGAAATTTGAGGCTGTTGATATCAAGTACAGCTCTTGTTGGATCCTCACCCTGTTGAGGCAAAAAGACACTAATACTTTGGTAAGAATTTTCAATATTTATGCACCCAATTCTTATGCTGAAAAAAAAATCTGTTGGAGTCTCCTTCGCGAGGAAAGGAGAAATCTGCAAGGAAATGTAATTCTTGCGAGGGATCTAAACGTTATCCTCAGCCAAGATGAAAAAAGAGGGGGATCCCTAGTCAAAGACCCCATCAGAGAAACGGTTGATGAGATCATTTTGGAATGGGATCTCATGGATGTTAATCCCTCTACTGGTAAGTATACTTGGAATAATAAGAGGATTGGGCCAGGGCACATTGCTGCCAGACTTGATTGATTCCTGGTCCAGGACACTTTCCTCTTGATTGGTCTAAATTTGTCTTCTAAAATCTTACCATTTGGAGGATCGGATCACAAGCCTATTCTCCTTGAGATGGTAAATGATAAGAATTTGGACCCTATACCTTTCAGATTCAATCCTATGTGGGCCAATCACCCTGAATTTCGAAGGATTGTTGCTGATTCTTGGTCTCCCCCAGTTATAGGGTCTCCCTTCTTTGTATGGGAGGAGAAACTTAGAAGGATTAAGAAAGCTCTAAAAACATGGGCTAAGTCTATCCCCTCTCCAATTTAAAAAAAAACCCACGCTGCACTAGCGCTGGAGACCCACCAAGCCGGCATGGAGGATAAAATAGTGGATCACATCGACATCCAAATAGAGATTAAGCTATAATCGAACCTCCGTGCTGCCTGCATACAAGAATCCGAGTGGTGGAGGCTAAAATCAAGATGTAAATGGCTAAATGATGGCGACAAAAACACCGGCTTCTTCCACAAGCAGGCAGAGGCTAGAATTTTTTTTAATTGTGTGCTCGAAATTCAGGCTCAAGACAGACTTATCAGCAACTTCGAAGACATCAAAACTGAAGCGACCAGGCATTTTAGTGACTTGTTCAATGCCCAGCCTATCATTGAACATGTCGAGCTCGTGAACCTTGTTCCCAATACAATGAAAAATAATGATAATGAAATTTTGATACAGATTATCACTCTGGATGAAATCAAGAAGGTTGTCGATGGTATGGAGGACGATAGAGCTCCGGGTCTTGATGGGTATAATGCCAACTTCATAAAACTTTGCTGGGACATAATAAAAAATGACTTACTCAAAATGGTCAGCAAATCTCAGAGGTGTAGTAAAATTGGAGGCAGCACGAATTTTGCCTTTCTGGCTCTCATCCCCAAAGAGAAGGATGCTAAAGCTTTTGACAGATTCCAGCCTATATCCTTGTGCATCATAGGATATAAAATTATTACTAAGATTATGGCCAGTAGACTAAAACATATCATGCCTAACCTTATTCTGGAGAACCAAGGTGGATTTGTTAAAGGCAGGAAGATTTGGGATAATATTATTTTAGTTCAAGAGGCTATACATTATAGTCTGAAGAACGGTGACAAAGGACTGGTGGTGAAACTTGATCCAGCAAATGCCTTCGATAGAGTCAGCCATTCATTTCTCTTTCATGTAATGCGAAGATTTGGATTCGCTTCAGAATTTATCTCATGGGTCAAGGCCTGTATCAGCAAGCTGCGGATAGCCCCGCTAGTCAACGGAAGAGCTGCCCCCTTCTTTCAAGCTTCGAGAGGTCTGAGGCAAGGATGCTCGCTCTACCCTTTGCTTTATGCCATCCAGGCTTCAATTCTATTTTTTCAGCTGGAATATGCCAGGCAAGATTAGGATCTATCAGGCATTAGGATGGCTAGAGGCACAAAAGATATCAACCATGCGCAATTCGCAGATGATACTATCTTGCTTGGAGGAGCCAGTCAGATAATAGCCCGTCGTTTCAAGAATGAAATGAATCGTTACTGTCACGCCTCCGGAAGCAAAATCAATTTAAGGAAGAGTCAGATCTATGGATGGAATATAAACCCTAGGGAAATGCTAGATATTACTCAGGTTCTTAATATGGATGGTGTTGTTGCCTGGGAGTCCTTTAATTATCTAGGGATCCCTATTTTCAAATCAAAACCCAAGAGCTCAGCTTGAATCCTATTGTGGAAAAAATCAAAAGGAAAATCAAGGGATGGGGATCAATATGGTTAAATCTAGCTGGGAAGGTAGTATTAATAAAAGTTGTTTTGAACAGCTACCTGCTTTATCAGTGCTCTCTTCTTCTTGCTCCGGTCAAAATAATAACTCAGATTGAAGGCCTGGTTAGATCCTTTCTGTGGTAGCGTGGAAGTGTTGGGGGAGGCAAAAAAATTTCTTTGGTCAGTTGGAAAACAATTAAATTGCCTAGGTCGGAGGGCAATCTACAAATCAGAGATCTAAGAAATCAAAACTTGGCTATGGGAGCCAAGCTGCTCTGGAACTTGCTCGCCCCCAAACCTTCTTGGTGCAGTCGTGTGCTGAAAGGAAAATATTTCCAAGGTCCGAGGCTCAGATGTCTTGATGGGGATCATGAGATTAAGAATGGCTCTTCAATTTTTAACATATGTAATAAAGCGTTGCCTCAGTTCAAAGAAGAGTTGTATTGGATACTGGGCAATGGGAAATCGGTCAACCTGTGGCAAGACACGATTCTTGGAAAGCCACCTCCACAAATTCCACGTCTGTAGCACTGGATGGTAGCGATGGGTGTGAACACAGTCTGGGATATTTCCGAATGGGAGCTCGAGGAACCAAATTGCTGGGCTGGCTGGGTATTGTCGGAGTGCCCTGAAGAATTAGAAGATGAAAAAAATCTGCTGCTTAATCACTTGGATGGGCTAGCACCGATAGCTAAATTCAAGAAGGACCAGTGTGGCTGGGGAAGGGAATCTGGTAGCTATTCAACGTCTGAAGGATACCAAAGATTTGCAACAAATTATAATGTGCCTGTCAACCCACAAATTTGGAATTATCTGTGGAAATACAGCACGTTGTCGAAGATTGAGATGTTCATCTGGTCACTGATGCATGAGAGAGTGCTCACTGGTGAGAGCTTGGAGAAAAGGGGGCTCACTTGTCCATTTCGTTGCCCCTTATGTGTTGAAGCTTCCAAAAATATCAGCCATTTGTTTTTAAAGTGTCCCTGTGCCATTTCAGTTTGGAAGGATATGTTAAAGCGTTGGGGAGACGAAGTGCAATTGCCGGACAAAATTCAGGTATGTTTTCTTAACTGGGAAAAATTGTATCATGGAGAGATGAATCAGAAAAAAGGAGTGAGAGCTTGCTGGATGAAACTCCCTAAAATAATTTGCTGGTGCATTTGGAACGAAAGAAATCATAGAATCTTTCAGGACAGGATTCTGCCAATGTGGAAGACTGCTGTCAAAGTAAATGCTTTGTTCGAGGAGGTTGTTAGTATCTCAAAGATCCCAAATAATAAATAAAACCTTACGGACAATGAAAAAAATTGGATGCAAAGTCTTAATATCATGGCTGTAAATAACATGGCTGCTAAAAAGTTGGATGAATGGGACGTCAAGATGGACAAGTCTCGGTTTGAGAGCTGGCTAAGAGAAAGGAAAAATTTTAAATTGTTTTTCGACGGGGCCTCCAAAGGGAATCCTGGAAGAGCCGGGGGAGGAGGAGTTGTTATTGATCTAGGCAGGAAAGTCGAGATAGAATACTACTGGAACATTGGTTATGACTCTAATAATATGGCAGAGGCTTATGGGCTCTGGCAAGGTCTCAAGCAGTTGCAGAAGAAAGGAGTGGATGAGATCATGGTTTTTGGTGATTCCAGGTTAATTATTCAGGCATTGAATGGGGGAAGAAGGGGCAAGAATGAGCGGACAACAAGGCTGATTAATAGAATTAGGTCCAAGGCAAAAATGTTCAGGAAGGTTAAATTTTTTCATATTCTTAGGGAGCTAAATGTCTTGGCGGATCTTGCAGCCAATAAATCTATAGTTGTAGGTCTCAATGAACTTATTGTTAACTTGATTGTAAGCACTGCTATTCCTCCTTAGCTCCTTTGTAGGTTAATCGATTGGAGGAAGTAGAGCTTAGGTCGCTTATTGTAATGTGTTTCCGTTTCAGCGATTTCTTTGCTAAGATTTCAATATAACATAACCGCTCTTGTTAAAAAAAAAACATGTATCCTTGCAAGGGGTTGGTTTGGGTTGATTGACCATCGTTCTTAGATTATAACTATGGGGTATAGGAACTATGAATGTTGAATATGCTCAAAGTTTTGAAATTTAGAGGTAAGTAGTAATTCATTGTACTAATACATATTTTTCATAGAACATAAAAAAGATTCACCCCACTTATAATTATGTAGTCATTAAACAATACACATACATATTATGTCCTATTTGCAATTAGGATGTTATGACAACTTGAAATGCGGGTTGAAAATAAATACGCCTATATAATCCGTGGTATAGAGACAAGCATGATATAACAAAACCTAGGATGTACCATTAATATGGACCACCAACAAATCCTATTTATTATGTAAATTCTTTGCTTAGAATTTTGAATTGATAGTGATAAGTAAGATAAAAACATAATATTTGTCATAAAAATTCAATGATTTAGACTAGAAAGTTTTTTGTGTCGTAATTTGATGTTTTTTATTTTTGCAAAATTAGAATTTAACTATGTTTTAATTGCAATTTTGATAGTAGAAATGAATTCATCGCCCTTAAAAACCCTTGGGGCACCCAAAATTCCAGAATTTGACAACCGTAACCTTGAATTTAAAAAATTCCAACCGGATTTATCCAAAATTGTGTCAAAAAAATCCACCTATTTCAACCCAAATTGTCGAATTGTTTACTACGAGTAAAGGTTTTAGGTTTGAAAATTTGTAATCTTCTCAACGTATGTGATTATATTTAGGGGTGGACCAATCTAATTTAGCCATGGTTATTATCCTCTTTATAATGAGTGGTTCATGTAACAACTTCTCGATTAGATTTCTGACCTCATTTATGCCTCCTTGTTTTAGCACCTAGGTTTTATGCATATGACAAGTTAAATGAGCAGCAAAGATGCATATTCCCTGCAATTGAGTTTGTAAAGCTTCGAGAGTGCATCAATACGCAATCAATTGTGTGCTTAAACTTTATATGTGAGGGGATTTGTCCCTTGCTCTCTTGTAGGGTAGAGGGTTGTAATTGCTCTGAGAAACAACATGAACTAGCAAGCTACTCAACCTACTCGATCTAGAAGCGAGGAGGCTGTCAAAATCTTGAGTAAAGTTGTTCACGGAGTAAGTGATTGATATAAGCATATTGTATGTACTATAGCTATATTTATAACATATAACATAATAATTGTCCTTAACATATTCATGCTCTTATAAACTATAATATTAACATATTTTTACTTGTGGAATAACTGATAATATGCATCAGTCTACTACAAAGATCGTTCTTGCATGCTCGCTCGTTTGAAGAGGAGGGGAATCGAATGCATACCATTGAACCATAAAAAAACATTGATGATCACGCAAAATTACCACTACCTTGACATAAAGTATTTCCAACAAAAAGAACGATCTCAGCGGCGAGCATCATTTGTCCATTGTAGGCAGGAAAACATTAGGAAAATTACGTCTTCAAGATAATTTTGTGCTTTAGAGTAGATGGAGTTATGCTTGAGCAAATGCAAGTTATAACCATGAAGGATGGGATCATTTATGGTTGTCCATTCATGATCATCTTGGCTTGCGTTCACCGCGTTATGCGGTGCACTAGTTATAGTACTACTCATTTTCAATCGCGATGGTAAGACCATGCAAACAGGAATGATACACGAAGTTTATTTTGTTGTCATAGTCTTACAATTTCAATTCCAGTTGACTCTCTATAGGGACATAACTTCTCCTTGTAAGGTTTTAAAAGCCAATTTTGCAACCTACCATATGTGGACCACTGCTTCTGGTGTCTCAATGATATAATTCTACCAAATAGTATAGTAGTTAACATCTCATATTCATCAGAGCTACCTACAATCTTGCCTACCAGTTTAATATCCATAAGCTAATGAACCTATAACATTAAGGGAAATATATGAGCTAATCAACTAATATTAGTAATAAATCAAAGACTAGCATACACATAGTTGATCACATATAATAGAAACCTTGTTAAAGCAATAATTAATGATCATCCCAAATAAGATCATTATCCATAATAACCTTAGAACGTATTATATGGACCTATTAGTGTTGCTTAGTGATAATCTATGAGAGAATAGTGTATAGGTTTCTAAGGATGTCCACTCCATTATATTATGTGCAAAGGTTTCTTAGATATATACATAGTACTTTAAAATGTTTCTTAGAGTTTGGAATAGATTCCATGATCTTGAAGTTGGACTTTGATAAAAGTTTTTGATGTATATTTAGGGTTGAGAAAAGTTTTTTTTTTATGTATATTTGGCGGCGTGGGAACATTTTGTTAATCTTCAAAACTATTTGTTTAAGATTTAAACAAAACATAGATGTATATGTAGTATATGTGGATAAGTTTCATTGCAAAAAAATTTGGTATTAGAATGGAAATCCTTGTTTGAGAAATTAATATATGATAATCGTTATTACATGAGAGAATGGATTGGATCTCATTTAAAAGCACTAACAATGTCAACAATGGCATCATTGCAGAAATTGCCTCTATAACCTCATTGCTACTTGTAAATTCTTCACTCAATTGTTTCTTTAGTACCAAAACTCCAATACCAAGAGATTCAGAAATAATGCTCTCTATATCTCTTAAAATCCCAGGAGATAATACATTCTTATATGTCAAACGGACTCATAAATGTATATATATAATTTTTCAATACTTGTAACCTCATCATAGAAATACCATTAAAAACCATGATGCACAATCGTGTCCTCCAAAAACCATGATGCTTAGCTAAAAAATCTACTGACATGAAGCGAGGTGTGTAGTCCACTACCTAGCAATGCATTTGATAATTATTATATCATATTACTTCTTCAAAGTAAGAAATTTAGGAGAAATATAGAGTGTTTATAACTCTACTTTTTGGGATAAAATGGTCGCCAACTTTAAAGAGTCTAAAAATGCTTTTTGGAAATTGAGAGGGAGATAGGAACAACAAATCATCAATGTTATCTTGATGTGAAAGGCAAGGAAAGATTTGAAAATATTGGTAGAAATGAACCACTTACTTTTAAAATAACAAGTGAATAGGTTAAATGGGAGAAGAAATAGAGGTCAAATGTTTTCTAGCAAAGTTTCAAGCTTAAATTAAATTTAATAGAGATTGTTCCTATCCTGGGAACATGGGAACATGGACATTCTTTGGAGAGGAAAATAACAAAGGTTCAATGTTCAAACTTTATAAGCCCCAAATTCAACTTCAGAAGTAATGCTCTCTGAATCTCTTCAAATCCTATGAGATAGTGCTCTCCTATATGTAAAATAGACAAGGAAATGTTTATATATAACTTTTAAATACTAGTAACCTCATCATAGAAATACAATTAAAAATGTATAATTCAAATGAACTATAAATGAATTTATGCACAATCCAGTCCTCCAAAACCATTCTGCTTAGTTAATAAATCAAGCAATAGGTAGTGAGGTGTGCAATCGATTTCCTAGCGATGCAATTGATTGAGTAATAAATAAAATATTCATGCCCAAATGTCTTGTTTGCTAGACATTAGAAAATTTAATTAAAATTTTTACTTCAAGTTTAAAGAGTAAATTAAGTACAAGTGGGCCATTTTTTCTTTCCATCTATATAGAATCATATGACAAAGAAAAGCGAGCTGCCAACCCAAAGAATTCATAGTCCTCTAAGCTCTACAACATAAGCTACATGCTCCAGCTTGCTTGTAGGAAAGAGATGAAAGAACACTAGTACTTCTCTAACTCCACAAGATTTGAAAAGAGACAAAAGATTCAAAAAAAGGTTCTTATATATATAAATTTCAAGTGCTCTAAAATAAAGCTTCTAGCACATTCATTGTTTTCATTCCAGACCAAATTGGGCTCTACCAAATGTTGTTTTTTTACCATGAAAAACAAGAGCATACTACACTATAATTTTGGCGAACAAGGAAGCTAGCAATATTGCATTGCGATTTCTTTTCTCCCAAAGAGTTATGGCTATAATTACTAATAAACAAATAAACATAAATTAAAAATGCTCTTTTCATTTTTCTCTACCCATTCCCGAGTTCTCATCGCCTCCTGCACAGACTTCACATACAACACAACCCTTCTAAAGAACAACGCAGGAGTCTGGTACTGGAAAAATCTTGATGTAATAATCAACAACATTAACAAATACATAAATTGGAGATAATGTTATGTCTCGCTCACCTGTTATAGATTCATTAGACATATAATTGCAGAGCACCGTCGAAGTAGAGACATAATTGCAGATTAGGGAAGGGGCAAAGAAATTCGCCTCAGTTCACGAAAGAAAAATTGCCAAGATCTTCCCCGGTCACCTGAGTTCAAGCAGAACTATTATGGAGCAAAGCATAAGTGCAATTTATATTGGCCTAGATCGGTTGTTTACATTACAAGTGCACAACATGCAACTATGGGATTTGCATGGTTGTGTATGCGGCTACTCAATAGCTTTGGGATTTAAGTAGATTATAATCACCCATGTTTCAATTGTAGTTACATACATGTTGGTCGCTACATCGTTCAAACGGAAGAAGAGTCAGTGATCAACTGTAGAGACTGACCGGATTGAGGCATTTAGTTTCCAAGATTTGTCAGATATGAACAAATCACTTCATAAAAATAGCGAACAAGGTTACACACATTTTGAATTACTATCAATTACATAATTCCATGCATGGTAGGGAATAAAAAGGGTCATTGTCAACAATAGGTTTATTAGAGTAGTTGAGGGATTTATAACAATATCTTGTTTTCCACATGTTGACTTCATACAACCAAGTTATAATTTGTAAAAGTCGTAAATTTCCATGGTAAATGGAACATTGGGCCAAATTTGAAGTAATAAATTTACCTTATATATCGGTGCCAAGACCCATCACAACACTTCTATGGAGTAGGTGATGTCATGGGATTTCCAACAAGTTGTTGCATTCCTACCTTTGGTCTTTTGGTGACTAATATCATGTTGCTACCATTATAGTGAGTTTTGGCAAGGGGCCTCAATCTTGGTCTTCTAGCATTAAAACATAGTATTTGGACAACACAAAAATTAGGAACTAATGTTGTCATCATATCGCAGGCTCTTATATCTTTCCAACAACATGTTAAAAGAGCATGTTGGTGTCTCAAGTATGTTGCATTGTAGAAATTGTACAAGTCCATCTCTATTAGTTTAGATGTCATGGAAGTGTTGCATTTCACCATAGTTTATACTTTTTCCTTGGTCATTGTGAGAAACCTCCTGCAATAAATAATTAAAATGCACGATATAACAGAAATAATAGAACATAGAAGGAATTGTATTGATCGCACACCATTTCGAGGGGGGGACCTCCTTTGAGAAAGCTCAATACAAATAACTCATGGATTCCTTCATTGGCCTCAACATGTACTTAAATACTAAGTCTAATCTAAACAAATATTACTCCCCATGAATGTGGGATAATACAATATAATCAAGGGACAACTTACAAAGCGTACGTGTCCAACAACAATATACTAACAAAGTAAAGAGAAGGGTTTACACAGGTTCCTAACATCCCCTCACTCTTAGAAAAGCTTTGTCCTCAAGGCTTTATATGTGGAAATTGTTGTTGAATCTAAAGGAGTGGTTCCCATGTAGCATCCTCTGGATGCATGTCGTGCCATTGAATTAATACCTCTGTGATGGATCGAGAGTGAAGCTAACGAGTGCGCCTATTGAAGATGGCCTCCAACTCCAAAATGATGGGTCCTTCATTATCTAGTTCTGGCAAAATAGTTTGTGCTCTGTTGTTGGTGCAAGAACTTTCTTAAGATAAGAGACATGAAATACATGGTGAACAGAAGAAGAAGGGAGAAGTTCCAATTTATAAGTAACAGACCCAATCTTCTAAAGAACCTTATATGGCCAATAGAACTTTGGAGCCAACTTATGACGCCCTTTGAGTTTCAGGGAGGATTGCTTGTAAGGTTGTAGACGAAGAAAAATCATATCACCAACTTGAAAAGTGCGCTTAGAACGATGTTGATCGGCTTGTTGTTTCATTCGACTTCTTACCATGTGAAGATTGACCTGCAAAATGTAAAGAATTTGATCTAGATTTTGGAGAACCGTGTCAACTTCCTGAACTGATGAGCTGTTGGGGGTGTATGGAAGGAGCACTGGTGGTGCCTGACCATAAACTGCTTCATATGGAGTCATTTTAGAGGCAGTATGGTAGGAGGTATTGTACCACCATTCAGCAAGAGGGATCCATTTTCCCCACTGATGTTGTTGTTCAGAGGTGAAGCAATGAAGATAAGTTTCCAAACATTTGTTGATAAATTCAGTCTGTCCATCTGTTTATGGTTGATACCCTAAACTCATCTTCAGTTTGGTGCCAGTGTGGAGAAATAGTTCCGTCCAAAATTGATTTGTGAAGTCAGCAAAATCACTTTTGGGTCTTTAGCCATTTCTTGTTTTGGGCAGATGCAGTGGGTTGGCCAGCATTGTGGGCGACGACTTGGAGTTCCTCCCCTGTCAAAGGGGACTAGTACCAACCAAGATAAAAAGTGGGAATCAAGATTATTACAGTTGCCTTAGTCCTGGGTATTCTTTGTGTTTTTGGGTTACCAACCTGCATGCGTCGCTTCTACATTGCATTGTCCTTGTTTTTTATGTCTGCCCTCGTCAGCATTGACTTCTGGGTATATTTTGGTTCCCCCAGGGAATTAGGGTTCCATCCTTTTCTCGTCTAGGTTCTGTGGTTCTCTGCTCGTGCTCTCTGTCCTTTTCATTACTCCCTTTCTTTGTGATTATAGCGTTTTCCTGTCGGGCTTTTATCCTTGGGAGTTGGAGCTGGTTGCGAAGTCTTCACCGGGAGCAGGGGTTGTTACCTATTTGAGGATTGACTCCTTTTTTCCCTCTCTCTTCCGGTTTCTAGGGGTTTGCTGGGGTCCTTGTTCATAGGCTTTGAAACCATGGACTTTTCCTATCTGCTGGGGTCCATTCTTTTGCTATTCTCTCTTGTTTTACTGATTTTGGTAAAACCATAGGGTGTCATGAGTGGTTTTCACAGTCTGGGTTGACTCATGTCTTTGCCTGTTTCTGGGTTCTGGTAATTCATGAGTGTTAGGGTTTTAGTGGTTTTCCTTTTCGGCTAGTGCTAGTTTACTTGCTGTGGTCCTCCCCATGGATGACAGAAAGGCTCCTGTAGGCCATCGACGTAAGCGGAATGCTAAAAATATTAAAACTCTCGAGGGGAAATTTCGCTTTCTTCTCGGTCATGACGTTTATATGGATTGTGTGACTTCCCTGTGCTCACGGGCTTTGGTGGGAAGGTTGGAATACTATCATATGGGTAAGAAAGCTTGGGTGGATTTGGATTCAGAACACTGGAAATCGTTGCTTTCCTACATCCCGACTATTAGTCTGCTCGCAAATGGTTGGATTGTCTTTGTCTTTCTCGAAGCTAAACATGCATTAGTCATTCTGGATACAATCTGGAGAATCGAACATAGGTCTTTGGTTTTGGGGTGTTGGCATACCCACTTCGACCCACTCAAGGAAAGGGTGACAAAGCACCACCTATGGGTACTTTTGCCTTCACTACCCTTTCCTCTATGGAACAAGAGCATCCTTGAAGGCATTGCTAATACAATGGGCAGATTTGTGGCGGTAGACGAAGATTTCCATCTCTCCTTCGATAAAATATTAGCAAGGGTGCTTGTGGAGATGGATGTCTCTCTTGGTTTACCAGCTGAGGTTGAAATACTCTGCAAGGAGACACTTCTGATCCAAAGACTTGATTACCTCCATGTTTCATTTAGATGCAGCAAGTGCCATGAAACGGGACACCTTCATAGAACATGTCCACTTCTCTTGCACTATCAGTCTAGCTCTAGCCAGGGGGGCTCTCCTATATTGTGTGGTCCATCTTCTTCATTTGAAAAAGTGCACCCAAAAACAGGTATTTATGCCCAATCTCTCTCTCTCTTTGAAGATATTTTGGGTTCTATGCTTGAGGCTATTAATGTTTTGGACTTCGAGCCTTTGCTTGCTCCTTCCATGGACTGTGCTACCATGGTTACCACTCATTTGGTTTCTTCTGTTCTTCCTTCTTCCCCCTTCCCTGTTTTCTCTCACTCTCCTATGCTCGACTCGTCAAGCCTTATTTCCTTGCCACCTTCCCCCAACTCTAGCCTGATCCCCTCTCCCCCTGTTCCCCCCTTGGCTTCCTTTGAGGATTTTCCGCCTCTCCCATCTCATGTCACTCCTCCTTCACTTGTCCCCTCGCCACCTAGCCCTGTCATTTCTCCCTCTTTTTTTGATCCCTCATTACAGAAATCACTATCGATCTTCACTGCCAAAACTCCCTCGTCTCCTTCAACCCTCCATTTGAACTCTATTCGTTTTGAAAATGTGACGTTGAGGAAGAAGAAAAAGGATAAATGTGAACCTCTGAAGGGCCTTTCATTCACTTCACCTCCTTACACTCCTCTCTCATCTCGCATTAAAAATGCTGCTAGGGGGAACCCTCATCGAGGACTTAGAGCTTCGTCTCCCCTTCCACCTGTTCTCTAATGAAGATCTTGTCCCTTAATGTCAGAGGTCTGGGAGGCAAGACCAAAAATTGTATCCTTCGGTCACTTTTTCACTCTGTTGCCCCTGACATGATCCTCCTTCAGGAGACCATGTGTAGCACTTATCCTGCTCTCCTTGCTTTCTCCAAATATTTGCCTAGATGGGAATTCTGTGCCATTGATGCTTCGAGCCTTTTGGGGGGCTTGCTTACTCCCTGGAACCCACTTTCAGTTAGATGTCATGCCTTTGAGACTACTATTGGTATCCTTGTAAAGGCAAACTTTTGTGGTATGACCTCTCCTCTAGCTATCCTCAATTGATATGGACCGTATTAGAACATGGAACATTTCTGGGATATGATTCTTAGAGGCGGTCTTCTCACTATTCCAAACCTAATCTTGGGAGGGGACCTTAACTTAACTTTGAATGCCTCTGAAACCTGGGGTGAAAGGGCTATTCTTGACCCTCTTGCTACTCATTTCAAACTCTTGTTCGATTTGGTCGATCTAGTAGATGTTGCTCTTCTTGAGCCGGGCCCCACTTAGAGAAATGGGAGAGTGGGGGATGAAGGTATCAGTAAAAGACTCGACTGTTTCTTACTCTCTTCTTCTCTGATCCTTGTACTCAATTTCCATCGTGTTTGGGCTATCCCTATTGATAAATTTGATTATTTTCCAATTTGCCTTGAGTGGAAAAAGTTGGATGGCTCCTGTAACTTCCCTTTCAAATTCAACATATCTTGTCTCACTGATCCTGAGTTTAACCTCTAGGTCTCCCAAAGGTGGCCCGATCTGCTTCCCCTGTCTTCTGAAAATGATTTGGATCTCCTCTCCCACAAGCTCTGTTTACTCAAGAAAGAGGTTAAGCCTTGGACCAAAGAAAAAGGCTCCATTTTGGAGTCCGATTCACATAAGATTGACGAGGAAATTGGGGTCCTTCTCTCTGAATCTTCTTCTGGCATCCTATCCCTTGAGGACCAGTTAACTCTAGACCTTCTTCATTCCAAAAAAAAGAAGAAGCTGTTGGACCATTACCTTCTCACTTGGAAGCTTAAAAGCAGAGCCAAATGGGCTTTATATGGTGACTCCAATACCAAGTTTTTTCATGCCTGGCTTTGGGTAGAAAAAATCATAATGCGATCTGATCTTTGAAAGATAATGATGGCAACAGTGTTGAGGAGGAGGAAGCTTTGAAGGAACTAGGCCGTAATCACTTCTCTCATATTTTCTGTGATGACAAACAAACATGTTTACTTGCCCAACTCAAAGTTGTCATGCTTTATCCCATTATGATCCCTCCCGATGAGGCTCATGGTCTCATTGATCTTCTCACCTTATCAGAGATTGAGGGTGCTCTTAAATATTTCAAAAGGATAGGAGCCCTGGTCCTAATGGCTGGCCTGTGGAGTTCTTTATTCACTTTTTTGATTTGTTAGGGAAGGATTTACTTTCTGCTGTTGATTGTGCTAGATTGTCTAGTCTTATCACTCCATCTATAAACTCCACTTTCCTAGCCTTGATTCCTAAAAGGGATAAGCCTGTCTCCTTTGTTGATTTTAGACCGATCTCTCTGTGTAATATGGTTTATAATCTAATCTCCAAGATTATCGCTGTTAGATTAAAACCTTTCTTGGACTCACACATATCAAGAGAGCAGTTTGGGTTTCTAAAAAACCAGCAAATTGTCGAGCCTATAGGCATTACTCAAGAGACCCTACATTCCGTTAAAACCAAAAATACTTGTGCTCTCATTCTCAAACTGGATCTGGTGAAAGCTTTTGACAGAGTGAATTGGTATTATATTAGGCTCATTCTTATTGAAATTGGGGTTCCTCTCCTAGGAGTCAATTGGATTATTGGTTGTCTTACTTCAGCAAAATTTGCTATGCTGATTAATGGAACCCCTTCCAAATTCTTCAATGCCTCCAGAGCTATCAGACAAGGCTGTCCCTTATCCCCCCTGCTTTTCATTATTGTTATTGAAGGGCTCAGTCTCTTGATTAAAGATGCTAGGGAGAATGGACTCATCAGAGGTATTAAAATCTCCTCTTCCTTGGCTCTTACCCACCTCCTCTTTGTGGATGATGTTATTCTGCTCGGAACTGGTACCTTGCTGTAGTGAACGACATTTGAAGTTATTCTTAGTACTTTCTGCAAAGCCTCTGGGATGTGTACCAGCATGGATAAATATGTCTTCCTTTATAATAATATTGAAAATGATACTCTTCTTGATATCTCCAGGATTATGCCCTACAAGATGGATCCCTTATCCACTGGTTTCAAGTATCTTGGGTATTTTCTCAAACCTAAGGCGTACAGGATTAGTGACTAGCATTGGTTGATTCAGAAATATGAAAAAAGAATTTACCATTGGTCTCATAAGTATCTCTCTCTTGGTGGTCGTCTGGTCCTTGTCCAAGCTGTTTTGTCCAGTCTCCCAGTCTACTGGATGGGACTTGCTCCTATTCCTATCTCTGTCCTTAATAAGCTAAGAGGATTAACCTTTGCATTCTTATGGGGCTCTTCTAGGGACAAACACATGTACCATTTGACGAGTTGGGAGCACCTCTCCTGGCCAAAAGATTCAGGTGGTTGGGGCATCAAAAATATCCATTAGTTCAGTATTGCATTGAGGGCCAAGAATTTTTGAATGGTCCTTCAAAATAGCGGTCTTTGGCATGATCAAGTCCTAATCAACAAGTATTTAAAGAACCAATCTGTTGTGGCATGGCTTAGGAAAAAAAAATCTCTGTTTAGGAAGCTTCTTTAATCTGGAAAGGGTTCTTGCACACTCTTCCTTGGTTGGGAAAGTGTCTTGCTTGGCAGGTGGGTAACGGGCAAGACATACTCCTGGGTATTGACCCGATTATTGGCTCACATTCTATATCATGGCTACCTTCAGATCTTAGATAATACCTTGTGGACTTGGGTATCTCTACTCTTTCTCAGGCACACAATATACT
The DNA here is from genome assembly GCA_001517045.1 of Pseudotsuga menziesii. Lineage (NCBI taxonomy): Eukaryota > Viridiplantae > Streptophyta > Pinopsida > Pinales > Pinaceae > Pseudotsuga > Pseudotsuga menziesii. The sequence goes on along the minus strand of LPNX010384153.1, from coordinate 5,772 downwards.
TTCGGGTCAGCACCATTCTTGGTACACTGTTGAGGATTTAAATATTGCTGGGGAATGGAAATTAGTTTGGGAAAGCTTCACGAGAAGTCTGGAACATGCGAGGATCAGACTTAGCTCACGATCTGATTTCTTGATTTGGGACTATAATAAATCTGATGGCTCTGTTTTGGAAGAGTTGGTTTATGACTTTATTGTACACTCATCTTCTACCCCGACTGGCAGCTCATTACATGCCTTGATCTGGTATGGCGTTCTTCTAGAAAAAAATCAATTGTTTCGTCTGGCTAGCTTTGGCAAATAAAATCCTGACTTGGGAAAATCTTCAAAAAAGAGGATAGATTGGGCCGAGCTATTGTGCTCTTTGTGGCTTAGGTGAAGATAGTGTTCAGCATTTATTTTCTTCTTCAAGTGCTATGTGGAAGAATGTCATTGTTAATCTCAGTGATCAATATCACTTTCTTCCTCCCCAGTCAAGCAAAAATCTCAGTACCTTTTTGGGTATTTGGATTGCAAGTTTCTCCAAGCATTTAGTTTGCTGCTATCTTCCCTTTTTTGCTCTAAGGGTTGTATGGAAAAAAAGGAATCGGGCTGTCTTTGAAGGAAAAAAGGCTTCACTTTTGAGCATGCCATTTAGCAAATTGCATATTTTTCACAGATGTATAAGCCTTCTGGTATAAAGGTTAAAAAACCTAGAGTTGTTGGTCCTGGTCCTGTCTTTGTTTTCCCCTATGGTTTTTTTGATGGGGCAGCTGTCAATAACTCTGGTGGAGTCGGTTTCTGTTTATACCTGAATGAGTCCCATTCATTTGAGTTTGCTCTGGGGGCAGGTACTTGTACAAATAACAAAGCAGAACTGATAGTGCTTTGGGCACTGATGCACATCACTCAGATGATGGGGATTCCACTACTGAACATTTTTGGGGACTTTGCTGTCATCATCAACTGGGCAATGGGTAATGCTGCCCTGAATCCGCCTATTCTCAGTCATTGGTGTATGGACACAAGAAGACTCATCTCTTGTTTCCATCACCTTTCCTTTAGCCATATTTTTCGTGAACACAACCAGCTAGCAGACAGACTATCAAAATCTGCCCTGTCTTTGGCTCCAGGATGTGGTAATTACTCTGAATTTATTGATGGCCTTTTGGCGTCTCATGACACATTTCAGCTCTTTTGAGCTTGGTGCAGGAGCTCGATCTCCTTTATTTTTTTGTAGGCACATGTTTGATGATTATGGAGCGGGCACCTTTTGATAGCAGCTCTGTGCTGTTGTGTTCTCGGTTTGTTATGGTTAATTGAGTTGGTCTTCCCCTGCTTTATTCATGGTATGATGGTTTGGTTGTTGCATTGTTAGGTCTCCCCCCCTGTCAGCTCTTGTGATGTGGGACTCATTCTTGGTATATGCAGATATGATCTCCTCTATGACATTCCTTGACTGTAACCCTATGAAAGGGATGGCACATCAGATGCCCTTTGATTCAACTTAATGAATAACAAGGACATGCTTTTTTCTTCCTGAAAAAAAAAAGTTCCCAGTAAAAGAACGAGACTATAACGATTTAGGAATGATTTTAACAAAAAATAAATAGCATTATAAGTACCTCTTATCCCACTCAAAAAAATACCACCATTCTCATTTTAAACATTTAATATATAAATAAATAAATAACTATAACTATCTCTATATATATATTCCTTTGTAAAAAAAAACAAACATTAATCAAATAATTACATTCTTTTAGCCTAATATTTTATTTCATATCAATGACCCAACACCAAAAGTATGGAAGATAATTTCAATAGGTTTACAAGATTGATTTCATTAGGTTTAGAAACCTAATTCTCATTGACTAGGTGAAGCGAGGGTTGGTCCCAATGGTGGGTAGGTTGGGTCAGATGTGATGAAGAGAAGGACCCACGGGAGGCTACCAAGAGGCAGCCACACCTAAAGACTGTAGAAATTTGATTTGATGTGACTCTTAACCTAAAAAGTTTTAAAAAGGTAAAAGAATGAGTCTTAGTTTCGTGGCAATGACATCTTTGTTTTGAGATTCAATATAATAAAAAATTTATTATAAATATAATAATGTTTAACATTCCCTCACCAACAAGATTACATATTCACCATTCATAAGTTGAGAAAAAAAAAAAACATGATGTTGAGTTGAGATTTTTGAGCACCTGCCACTACTCGAGTCTACCCGTTTCTCTCATGTTGGTTGGTCCCTTTTAATATCCATTCCCAAAGTTGCTTTTTCAAGTGTTTTCCATTATGGAACTTCCTTCTAGCTCAAGAAGATGTATTATAAAATATAATTTTTTTATATTTAAATTTGTTAATATAAATAAATAATTTATATTTTTGTGTTGAGAGATGTATTTTAGAGTCTAGATAAAAGAAAATAATTTGAATATAACACAAATTGGTAGGCTTGATAAAAATAAAATAAATATCAAAACATAATAAAAAATAAAGTCAATTATAAATTCATATATGAAGCTTCTTAAGATTCACATTTCTTCAACACGCTTCAACTTTCATTTTAAAACTAACTAAATCACATAAACAGTTTCTTAAAAAAAATTACAAAAACTTTCTTTTGATAAAGAAATCTCAGTGTATAAACACACTTATTATTAATGTGATAATTTCAATTAACTCAAATTAAAAATGAAACACTAACCCAAACTAAATCTTTATTATTACAATTACAATCTATTCATTGATGTTCTTATTAATTATTTTGCAAAAACAAATTTGCATCAACTACAATCTTTGTATTAATTTTCTTTTAAAACATAAAACACTTAGAGTGTTAAGTTTAAAAAAATAATATTAAGTCAAGTTTTTAAATTTAATATTCCTCTTTAAGTTTAATATTGGCTTCATTGGGCTAAGAGGCCCCCAGTAGGGGGATGTGTAACTCATTTCGTGCTTATCATTGACTCAATTAAAAATACAAACTAAAATAAAATAATTTGAATATACCCAAAAATAAATATCGAAACATAATACAAAAATAGAACCAATTATAAATTCATATATGAAGCATGTTGAGGTTCACATTTTTTCAACACCCATAAGCTTTCATTTTTAAAACTAACTAAATAAATCTCACAATTACTATTCTCTCTTTTCTTGTGATAATTTTACTTAATCCAAATTAAAAATGAAGTATTAACCCAACGAAATCTTTATTATTACAATTACAATTTATTCATTGATGTTCTTATTAATTATTTTGCAAAAACAAATTTGCATCAACCACAATCTTTGTTNTATTAACCCAACGAAATCTTTATTATTACAATTACAATTTATTCATTGATGTTCTTATTAATTATTTTGCAAAAACAAATTTGCATCAACCACAATCTTTCTTTTAACTTTATTTTAAAACAAAAAATTCTTATAGTGTTGAGTTTAAAAAAATGATATTAAATCAAGTTTTTAAATCTAATATTCTTCTTTAAGTTTAATATTCGCATCATATGGTTTCATATTATTGGCTTTACCAAATATGGTTCCATATTAAGAACAATTTGGTTTAAGAACGTTTCAGATGATTACACAGTAAACAATAATTCTATTGGCTTTACCAAATATGGTTCCATGTTAAGAACAATTTGGTTTAAGAACGTTTCAGATGGTTAGATAGTAAACAATAATTCTATTTCTATTATGACCGAATTTCATGCATAAATTTCTTTGCTTTGGAAAAATTTAATAAGACAATGTTGTTTTCTTTTTTCAATAAATCCAACTACTATTTGTTTTTCACATAGTTGTTTTCATTTTTTCTACTTCTCATTATTACATATCATTAATAAGATTATGCTCTTATTAAAATTTTAATGTACAGTTAAAATTTGCAAAGATTGTCATTTTCACATTATAACATTTTAAAAACTAACACTGAAGTTAAAAGCTAAATTAAAAAAAAAATCAACTCCTTTAGGTTAAATTTGATAACTAAATTCTACCTAAACTACATTAACCATTGTTTTGGATATTTTCAAACTCTTCAATATATATTTAAGAGGTAGTAGTATTGTGGTTATTTTTCAAACTTTTAAAAATATTTTTATTTTTATTTATTTTAAAATATTGTTTTTTTTTTTATATTGTAAATCATGCACATTAATTAATATGTTTTATATTAGAGTTCTCAATTTCACATTTCAAGTCACTCTATCACACTAACTACTCAACCTTTTATCATTCACTCATGAACATCATATACAAAATATTGAACTCCCGTTAAATCATTTCTCTTAAATCCCTTGTAATAATTGCTTAATATTTAAAACCATAAATATTAAAGCATTCAAATGTTATAACCATATTCAAACATTACTATCATGTTGAAACTGGAGTTAGGGTTGTTTAAAGTGGTTTAAACATATTCTCCATTTGCGTGCATAAAAAGAATACCTGCAAATAATAGATGAGTTTTCCATTTGTTGCAGTGAAAAATATATCAACCAACTATGTAATGCAAATAATACCCGCACTATCTAGATATATTGTAATGCAAACACAATATATCAATGTAATGCAAATAATACTTGAGCATTCAGATAATTGATAATTAATGATATGATACAAATATTACCTGCCAGTTCACTGCAACAATATTATTATTTTCAGTGGATGCATAGACTGCAACAACATGGATTAATACATGGGAGATACAAATACTTAATGCCCTAATACAAACATTACCTTCCCTCCTGACTGCAACAATATTATCATTTCTAATGTTTCCAGAGACTATAAGAATATGCATAAATACATGCGCCATCCACTGCAACAGTTAATTTATGGGGATATGGAACTAATTTGCGCAGGTAACAAATTGATTTGCAGAGGTAATGAGAGTATTAATACAATTCCATAACAATATGATACTAATTACCACAAATGTTACTTGCACTATCAAATATATGAAGTGATACCCTTTCACGTATCATCCATCACAGTGTGCAATGATGTGTAGGGATACCCCGTAGCATGATAATCCATGGCAACTTGTCTTACAATTACACATTATGTTGAAGACACGATTTTAACGATAAAATGGGTGATTATTAGATTCGATAGAGGGGAAAGGGTTTGCACCTTGAGAGATTTGATCCCTCTCGACACTTGGTAGAGCCACCTTTAAGATCTATGCTGGTTTAAAATAATCTTAGGAGGTTTTAAAGTTGTGTTGAAAGACACTAATTCTATAGCTAAATATCATATAGTTGTCATATGGGCAATGTTAACAATATCATATGTTGGACTTAAACAATATGAGAAGGTGGATGAGTGTTGTTTAAGGTTGTTTTCATAAAAAAATTGAAGCTAGATGCTATAGTATATTGTAGTATATTGTCTCGTATATAGGATTCAAGCTAGATGCTATTAAAAAACATATGACCCAACTAGAGATAGCCTCAACAATGACCACAAGGGACATTGACTTTCTTGTGGTTACTATTTTGTTCAAAACCACCTTGTCGTCTTGGAGTATGACTTGAAGATGCTTATGACTGGGTAAGAGCTTGTCTTCCTCGGGTGTAAGGAAACAAGCTAATGACCCAAGACCCAGAGGTATTTGGTAGGAGTGGTAGTCTGCCTCGTTACAAACCACCAATGTGTTATTTCAAGTGGCCAACTCTGTCTATGTATAATGATGTAAGTGCATATCGACATCTTCAAATTGTATCAACAAAAACTAATTTGGTAGCCTTAGATATTCTTGATTTTTTCTCGCCCTTAAAGAA
>LPNX010384134.1:0-12002 GCA_001517045.1 Pseudotsuga menziesii | reverse complement strand
ACTAGAGTAATACAAAATCCCAAGCAATGCTACTTGATGCCACTATTAGTATACTAATACATAGTAGAAGTTTTTTGAATTATAAGCGACTGCTAGCTTAACGACTACTAGCTTTCCTTTTAGCATAAGCATTTCCTTCTAACATAAGCACACATGCTTATGCTAGAAGGAAAGCTAGCACTCATTAGCTTTCCAATAGAAAAACCCTAGGCATGATGATTGGTGGTTGCTAGGTTATACCTTGATCTTGTGCCATGTGCTCTATTTTGAAATAAGCACATGGCACAAGATCAAGGAAAGCTAGCGACTGCTAGCTTTCCTTCTAGCCTAAGCATTTCCTTGTAGCATAAGCATGTGTTCCTTCTAGCCTAAGCATTTCCTTGTAGCATAAGCACACATGCTTATGCTAGAATGAAAGCTAGTAGTCGCTAGCTTTCCAATAGAAAAACCATGGGCATGGTGATTGGTGGTTGCTAGCTTATACCTTCAGCTTGTGCCATGAGCTCTATTTTGAAAGAAGCACATGGCACAAGATCAAGGAAAACTAGCAATTGCTAGCTTTCTTTCTAACATAGGCATTTCCTTCTAGCATAAGCACACATGCTTATGTTAGAAGGAAAGCTATCAGTTGCTATCTTTCCAATAAAAAAACCCTATCCATGGTGATTGGTGGTTGCTAGATTATACCTTGATCTTGTGCCATGTGCTCTATTTTGAAATAAGCACATGGCACAAGATCAAGGAAAGCTAGCGACTGCTAGCTTTCCTTCTAACATAAGCATTTCCTTCTGGCATAGGCACACATGCTTATGCTAGAAGGAAAGCTAGTAGTCGCTAGCTTCCAATAGAAAAACCCTGGGCATGGTGATTGGTGGTTACTAGCTTATACCTTGAACTTGTGTCATGTACTCTATTTTGAAAAAAACATGTGGCACAAGATCAAGGAAAGCTAGCGACTACTAGCTTTCCTTCTAACATAAGCATTTCCTTCTTACATAAACACACATGCTGATGCTAGAAGGAAAGGTAGCAGTTGTTAGCTTTCCAATAGAAAAACCCTGAGCATGGTGATTGGTGGTTGCTAGCTTATACCTTGAGATTGTGCCATGTGCTCTATTTTGAAATAAGCACATGGCACAAAATCAAGGAAAGCTAGCGACTGCTAGCTTTCCTTCTAGCATAAGCATTTCCTTCTAGCATAATAACACATGCTTATGCTAGAATGAAATCTATCAGTCGCTAGCTTTCCAATAGAAAAACTTTGGCATGGTGATTGGTGGTTGCTTGCTTATACCTTGATCTTCTGCCATGTAATCTATTTAGAAATAAGCACATGGCAAAACATCAAGGAAATCTAGCAACTACTAGCTTTCCTTCTAGCATAAGCACACATGCTTATGCTAGAAGGAAAACTAGCAGTCGCTAGCTTTCCAATAGAAAAACCCTGGCCATGGTGATTGGTGGTTACTAGCTTATACCTTGTTCTTGTGCCATGTGCTCTATTTTGAAATCAGCACATGGCATAAGATCAAGGAAAGCTAGCAACTGCTAGCTTTCCTTTGAGTGCTAGCTTTCCTTTGAGCATAAGCATTTCCTTCTAGCATAAGAACACATGCTTATGCTAGAAGGAAAGCGCTAGATTTCCAATAGAAAAACTCTGGCATGGTGATTGGTAGTTGCTAGCTTATACCTTGATCTTGTGCCATGTGCTCTATTTTGAAATAAGCACATGGCATAAGCTCAAAAAAAGCTAGCAACTGTTAGCTTTCCTTCTAGCATAAGCACACATGCTTATGCTTGAAGGAAAGCTAGCAGTAGCTAGCTTTCTAGTAGAAAAACCCTAGACATGGTGATTGGTGGTTGCTAGCTTATACCTTGAGCTTGTGCCATGTAATCTATTTTGAAATAAGCACATGGCACCAAATCAAGGAAAGCTAACGATTGCTAGCTTTCCTTCTAACCTAAGCATTTCCTTCTAGCATAAGCAAACATGCTTACACTAGAAGGAAAGCTAGCAGTTGCTAGCTTTCCAATAGAAAAACCCTGGCCACAGTGATTGGTGGTTGCTAGCTTAAACCTGGAGCTTGTGCCATGTGCTCTATTTTGAAATAAGCACATGGCACTAAATAAAGGAAAGCTAGCGACTGCTAGCTTTCCTTCAAGCATAAGCACACATGCTTATGCTTGAAGCAAAGCTAGCAGTTGCTTGTTTTCCAATAGAAAAACCCTGGCCATGGTGATTGGTGGTTGCTAGCTTATACGTTGATCTTGTGCCATGTACTTTATTTTTAAATAAGCACATGGCACAAGATCAAGGAAAGCTAGCGACTGCTAGCTTTCCTTCTAGCATAAACATTTCCTTATAGCATAAGCAAACATGCTTATGCTAGAAGAAAAGCTAGCAGTCGCTAGCTTTCCATTAGAAAAACCCTGGTCATGGTGATTGGTGGTTGTTGGCTTAGGCCTTGATCTTGTGCCACGTGCTCTATTTTGAAATAAGAGCATGGCACAAGATCAAGGAAAGCTAGCAACTGCTAGCTTTCCTCCTAGCATAAGCATTTCTTCTAGCATAAGCACACATGCTTATGCTAGAAGGAAAGCTATCAGTCTCTAGCTTTCTAGTAGAAAAAACCTGGTCATGGTGATTAGTGGTTGCTAGCTTATAGCTTGAGCTTATGCCATGTGCTCTATTTTGAAACAAGCACATGGCACCAGATCAAGGAAAGCTAGCGACTATTAACTTTCCTTCTAGCATAAGCATTTCCTTCTAACATAAGCACACATGCTTATGCTAGAAGGAAAGCTATCAGTCGCTAACTTTCCAGTAGAAAAATCTTGGTCATGGTGATTGGTGGTTGCTAGCTTATACCTTGATCTTGTGCCATGTGCTCTATTTTGAAATAAGCACATGGCACAAGATCAAGGAAAAACATCAACTGTTAGCTTTCCTTCTAGCATAAGCACACATTCTTATGCTAGAAGGAAAGCTAGCAATCGCTAGCTTTCGAGTAGAAAAACCCTGGGCATGGTGATTGGTGGTTGCTATATTATACCTTGAGCTTGTGCCATGTGCTCTATTTTGAAATAAGCACATGGCATCAGATCAAGGAAAGCTAGCGACTGCTAGCGTTCCTTCTAGCAAAAGCATTTCCTTCTAGGATAATAACACATACTTATGCTAGAAAAAAAGCTAGCAGTTGCTAGCTTTCCAATGGAAAAATCCTGTCCATGGTGACTGGTGGTTGCTAGCTTATACCTTGAGCTTGTGCCATGTGCTCTATTTTGAAATAAGAACATGGAAAAATATCAAGGAAAGCTAGCGACTGCTAGCTTTCCTTGTAGCATAAGCATTTCCTTCTAGCATAAACACACATGCTTAACAGTCACTAGCTTTCCAATACAAAAACTCTGTCCATGGTGATTGGTGGTTGCTAGCTTATACCTTGAGCTTGTGCCATGTGCTCTATTTTGAAATAAGAACATGGCAAAAGATCAAGGAAAGCTAGCGACTGCTAGCTTTCCTTGTAACATAAGCATTTCCTTCTAGCATAAACACACATGCTTATGCTAGAAAAAAGCTAACAGTCGCTAGCTTTCCAATACAAAAACCCTGTCCATGGTGATTGGTCGTTGCTAGCTTATACCTTGAGCTTGTGCAATGTACTATATTTTGAACGAATGCTACATTTCCTTCTAGCATAAGCATTTCTTCTAGCATGACACACATGCTTATGTTAGAAGGAAAGCTAGCAGTCGCTAGCTTTCCAAGATGTAATTCCTATAATGACATTAAAGGGGTTAAATTTGACAAACACCCCTATCCAAGATGTAATTCCTATAATGACATTTGATAGAGATATCATATTTATTTTTGCCAACATGTAATTCCTATAATGACGTTAAAGAGAGACAGTACAAAGCAGCGGCCTATCCATAAAATAATGATAGTTGTTCTGAGTCGTCATTGTTATGTATGGATATTGATCAGTGTATTGTTTTGATGATCCATTTAGATGAAGTTGTAAAGACAATAGTTTGATATATGGGCCACGGAACTTGTGAGAAGTGCCCTGGTAAAACAAGACTATTTAACTTGAGACTGGACTTTGAAGGTAGATGGCACGCTTGTCTGACTCCGGTAAGTATTGTTCCTTTCAAACTTGAAAATTTGCTATAATTACTTTCTTTCGAGTATTGAACATATATATGCAGATGAATAAAACTCATCCGTTATATATTCACATGAACTATTGGTTGTCCTTTGATCTATCAATGGGAGCGTCGAGTACCATGATCAGTCTTAATGGTCCCATTTCTAAGATTTGAAAATCTATTATACAACAATATTTAATCTACCAAGAGCTTGAAATTCAATTCATGCTCTAGGCCGGGCATTGCCAAGCATTATTAGTGCACAGTTCCTATGTTGACTATTCTTCGACCTATGGCCTGACTTTATTATTATCAATCTTTTTATTACAAGGCGATGATCACTAGTTGAAATCATTGTATAGGGAGTACTCAAATCCTTTCCTTTCTGTCGGCGTACTCTGTCCAGAACTGAAATATGTTATTTTTTCTTTGATCTAAAAACTTTCTTCCACAGGGATGATTGATTTCTTATGCAGATTGAATATTTGTTGAACATATATATAGAATATTCAATTTTACCGAGCACACTGGGAAATAAAAAGATTTAGAGCATCTTCTTTAGGTTTGGATATTGCTGTCAAAATAATAATGCAATGATCAAACTAACTTGCAAAATCAGATCATTATAAGCCCAAAATTTAACTTGTAAGACCAAGACTATATTTGTGAATGGTTGCTATGGATGTTTCCTTTTTCCTGCATGTTGAGAATATCATTACCAGGCTTTACGATTTTGTATTGTTATTGGCACTCAGACCCCACATTATTCCATTCAATTCAACGCAGTGACTACGTTTATTTTCAAAGTAAATAATTAGTAGACATATTTTCTTTCGTTTGTACTGCCAATCTGCTAGAAGACCGACCACTGCTCACTGATTCCTGGGTGCATTCCTGGTTGAAAAACTAAAGAGATTGAGCTGTATTGGAAGATGAGAAACCTAAGTACTGTACTTCCTTGAATCCTGTACCAAGTCGCTTAAGTAGTCCTAGTCCCCTTATTGTTACAACTATGTTTGAAATTCATGCAGGCAAGCATTCTTTGACATTGGTGTTCGTGGAAACAAAAAAGGGATCTGATTCATTGGAATACTGGTTGTGTTCCAATAGGTTTCCACTGTTCCAGCAACCAGTATTCATGGAGACAGAAGCCAAAAGAGCGTGAGAAAACATTGGGGTCTTTCAATATTGGGCTCACTCCTATTCTTGTTGCTACAGATGTTGTTGCTCGTGGTCTTGATTTTCCACAAGTTGCTCATGTTCTTAGTTTTGATTTGCCAAATGACATTGATGATTATGTGCATCGCATAGGGCATACAGGTCGTGATTTGTTTATTGCCTTCCTCCATGAAGGTAATTTTAATATAGCTAAGTCTCTTGCTGAGCTTACGCAAGAATCAAACCAAGAGGTACCTTCATGGTTTTCAGCTTATGCTTCAAGATGTGGAATTACAGAGCTGAATGGCTGGGAAGAGAGAGCTGGAATAGTAGAGCAGAATAGTTTACAGAGAGGCAGAGTTTACAGAACGGAACAACATAGATGAAACAGAGAAGAACAAAATGGAACAGGACGGGACGAAACAGAGCACACAACTCTTCAATTTAATTCTCATTAGCATAATCAAAATTAATATAATACAATCATACATAAGAGATGTCTCGTTAAGCGAGAGACTCAACAATTACACCTGTCATATGTCAGTGATGCAACTTCATGCATTCAATACCAATAATTTAGAAGACCAAAGAGAAAGATCCAACGCTCTTACTAAAGAATCACAGAATATCGTAGGCATGGCAGATCATATTTGTCTCCTTACGAATCTGATATTGCAGAAAGATGGATGTCAAGTCATTTCCCTTGTGGGTATGGGGGGGCTCGGTAAAACCCTTCTGGCTCAAAATCTATTCAAAAGCGAAAGGGTCCAACACGGTTTTGACTACTTGGTATGGCTGGATTTATCACACAGCTTTGTAGTTGAACAAGTGTTGCTGGAGATGTGCAGCCAAATCAAACTTCGAGTGAATGAAAATCAAGATCAGACAGAGGATGTTATAAAAAAAATTCATCAACATTTAAAAGACCGCCGTTGTTTAATTGTTCTGGATGACTTGTGGCACAGGGATGTTTTGGAGAAAATTGGTTTGCCATTGGAAAAGGAATCTAAAATGAATATCCTGCTCACGACACGTAATAGAAAAGTTGCAGAAGCTATGCCGCCTCCTTATGACATCCAAACCCTAGAGTCTTTATCCTCGGAAGACAGCATGAAGCTGTTTTGCATTCATGCTTTCCCTGAACGGTGTGTAGACAAGAGTCCTCCAAATGAGCTGAGCAGCTTAGCCCTCAGAATTGTAGAAAAATGTGCCGGATTACCCCTGGCTATTAAAACAATAGCAGCTTCTATGGAAAAAGTAAGGAGGCTTCCAAATGACTGGGAAAGGACCTTGAATCGTCTACTTGTAGTAGATGCGATGAGCGAGAGCGTTATGGCGTCCCTCAGGTTAAGTTATCAAATTTTTCCCAATCATCTTAAGCTTTGTTTTGTTTACTTCTCAGTCTTTCCTAAAAATACTCAAATAAAGTTCGACTATTTACTGCATGCTTGGACATCTGAGGGGTTTACTCCAGAAAGAAGAGAAGAAGCATTCGATGTAGCACGCTCATACATCGACGAAGTTATTGATCGATGCCTCCTTGAGGTTTCAAAGGTTAGTGGGGATGGGCGAGTGAAATATTGCAAAATGCATGATTTATTGCACGATTTAGCCATTTTCGAATCCCACAAGCAAGCCAAATGTCTGTTAATGCCAGGAAAGGAATTTTGAATGAATTGCCACTAAGTGAGTGTGTGGACCTCCGTAGGATTTCATTGATTAAAAATAGTATATCAACAATCAATGGAACCCTCCAGTGTCCAGGGCTCCGCACTTTTTTGCTATGGAATAATACCCATCTTAGATCAATTTCTGCAAGTTTTTTTAACTAATGTGAAATATCTAGCTGTATTAGATTTAAGCCAGACTTCTATTGCTTCATTGTCGGAAAGTGTAGGGAATTTGAAACATTTGAGATTCTTGAATTTATCCTAGACAGAGATAGAGAAGTTACCTAAATCATTGGCTCATGTACCAAGCCTCCTGTTTCTTGATGTTAGTGGGTGCAAACATCTATGTGAGCTGCATTCGGGCATAGGTGAACATAAGTCGATGCTTGTCGATGACCCTTTCCATGTGTATAGAGATGTTCGAGATAGTCGTTATGTATTGATGATATCTAGATGCATTTCAATTGATGATGATGATGCCTCCCTAGCTAAGAGGGACTGGTGTTGTAGTAGTCGTGTGAGGCTCATCCTCACAAGTCGACCCTAAAAGAGAACACAAGTCGGCCCAAAAAAGAGACAAAACAAGTCAAGTCAACCCCAAATGAAAAATTAAATTGTTGGCAACTTACACTATAAATAGGAGGCGCCTCACTTCATTTTCACATCAAGCGCTCAAGCAAGTTCACTCAAGTGAGGAGAGAAATTCACTACAGCTAGGAGAAGACTAATTTTGGGGATCTTCAATCTTGGAGAAGTTTCTCTTTGTGTTTCTTGGTTTTATGCTACTATCATCCGAATGTACATCTATCTCTAAACGATTTATCTCTCTTGGTATGGCGAGCTCAGGGGTGACATTATTTTGTCTATGGTTGGGAGATGATCTTTGATCATCATGGTTAAACAAGCTCCACATTCGTTTTGTTTCTAGTCTTTGTCTTTCTTTTAGTGATCCTAGGTATGCAGATGTCAAAATCTAACATAGACAACTACAAAGAAAGAGAGGAACGTGAAGCGCTGAGCAAAGGTCAAATGCTTTTTTTTCCTAACATTAATGGAGATTCATTTTGTAGATTCAAAATTCTCCCGACCTCAAGGAGATTTATGAGGCAATTAATAGTATGATGGAGAAAATCAAAGATGGTATTTGTCAAAAGGATCCTACGTTGGCCTTCTTCAAACAAATCCAAGTTACTTTATAAAATAAGGGGGATAAGTTGAATACCCTTTTTACCTAGCTACAACTACATCCCACCCAAAATGGTATGTGGAGATATTGGCAAGAGTGCCACCTATACATGATTCTACAACAAATGAGGGGTTCAAAAATACATCTCCAATATGTATACTCTATAAAGGAGGAGACAGTAATCCAATAATAGATAAAAGATTTTTTTTTAAATCAGCAAAGGAACTCCTAAAGTACATTAGTACATTAGAGACCAAGGAAGATACTCTGATCTGCCTAAGAGGAACTATTAGATTGTCGAAGATGCTTTGAGATGGAACTCCAAATATTTGCCATATTGCAATCAAATTATTCTCAAGGATGGTTAGTTCCTAAACTATTGAGAGGAGTTGGTAACAAGTTTGATTTACCTCACTATAACTACATGAGATTTGAGTTATGTAGTTGCAATTGTGTCATGATTTATAGCAAGTCCCAAAGATGTTCACTTGAAAGCAACAAAGAAAATCTAAAGGTATGTCAATGGGATTGAATATGTGCAGGGTAATGTCATCAAATTGGTTGGATACATGTATTCAAATCAAGCGAGTTACATAGAGGAAAGAAAGTCTACCATACCTTACTCTTTTAGCATGGGATCAAGAGAAATTTCAAGAATTAGTAAGAAGCAACTAATAATCATAGTGTCCCCCACATAGAAAAATACGAGGCAATAGTCCATGCATCATGTGAAACAAGGGGTTTTAGCTATTTGGAATCTTCAAGAGATCCAATCCACACCCCTTCAACACCCCTTCATTCTAAAAGCTAGTGTTTGATTTAACTCGAGAAGAATTTGATGTTCCATGAAAGAACCAAGTATATAAAGATACAATGCCTCTCCATCCAGTCTGAGGTGCAAAACTAAGAGATTGATGTCTTTACTGCATAACAATATCAGCATTCAAGCCTCTTCATGAAAGCATGGATAGGGAGAAATTTTAAAAAATTAGAGAAAAAGCCTATGTAAAAGAAAATAATAAAGGCATTAAAAGGGGTGTTTAAGGTGCAACTCCCATTTCAGTTGCGTAACCTACTTTTCTATACTTCACAACAAGGTCAAATTTTTGAGTCTTTACAACTCTAAGGGGTGCAATCTATTTTTGGGTTAGCATATTTTTGGTTAAGGCTAAAACTCGCCCTTGGTTGTACATTTCTAGGAAAAAAATTGTGGAAAAAAATGTATCACATATGCTATTTGTACTGTACAAGTTTTTGGGAATCTCTCGTCTTATAGATTGTGCTCTAATAAATGTAACAACTTCCAATTCTGTTATATGATGTTCTTGCCCTTTTGCAGATTTGTTGCTAGATTGTAGATTCTTGTTTTTATCCTTTAGAGTTTCTAACTCGATAATCCCTGTCACTCCCATTCAAGGACATGGCACTTCAAACCTGAAAAGAGCCCTGTGAACTTTGCTTGGCTACAAAGGTGGATAACACCCATAACAAGACAAATGGAACTCTCAGGGAAACTTGCAACAGGATTTTCTTCATATACTTGGAAACCCTAGAGTCTAATGCTTATCAATTAAAAAGAAATGGTGAGATTCAATCACCTATCTGAGGGAAAACCCATCCTGACAACTTCTATTTTTTGCATTTAAACTTGCAGCAGAGTGCATCTTATTGAAAATATTTCAATTTCACTGTTTAAATGGAGCTAAGAGTTGGGGAAGAATTAACTCTAATATTCTGTCACGTAATCGAGCATGGTAATAGTTTAGATATACATGTTTCAACCTTCTCTGTTTAGATAACTGAATAGATAGATAATTAGGATGATAGTCGGAGCCAAAAATCTGTAAAGGCTTGGAGCGACAACTCTGCCTAGGGACAGTTAAGGGAGTTGACGGTTTTTCTTTCTTTCACATCCTACATCCTTTGAAATTCGTTTGTCCAATTGACATTTTTAGACAAATTTGTCTTCATTATGGTGATGGTAATAATTACCTCAACTCAAAATTTTTGTCTTCATTGAATTTGCTGATCAGAAATCCATTTTCTATATTCTATTGTATAACAACAGGGATATAGATAAGCCTGTTGATGGACAAACATAATAGTAATGCAGAGAAAAAACACTCCAAGAATTAGAAGGTAAGAATTTGAGTGAGAACTTCAACTTTCTAAGATACTGTGCAAAGATTTTTCAATCAATCTATATCATGTGTCCGTTTTTATCAGGAGCCTAATAAGGAAAGTTTTTTCTACACTAAAAATGTCTCTACCTACAAAATTCCAGGTTGATTGAAAACTGTTGATCAAGAGTTGGCTTTTACCTCAAACTTTGTACCAAACCATATTTTACCTAATTTGGCGGGGGTAATAGTCGTTTTTCCTCTGACAAAATGTTTAGATCCTCTGAAGAAACATTCATTTCAAACATACCATGTTCTACTAGCAGTGAGAAATATATGCATACAAAACAAATGGGGAAGACAATTTTCTTAATGCCAAATTTTGTGTACCATTAGTTGCATTGGAATGTCCTTTACAATAATCCATGCATTTCTGCAATTTCAATTGAGCTCCTTCAGGGTCACATTTTCCTGATCTTAGAATTTTGCATTTAAACACAAATACCCCAAAAGGTGGGTACTGTCATAACTTATAAGTAGACAGTAATGGGTAACACTTACAAAATAACAATAGAATGCCTACTATAATATTGATTTTAATAATGTTAATAAGTTATTCTTTGCTATGCTTTAAATCTATGGTTTGTTAACATTACAGTCTAGAAAATTGATCTGCTTTCTCTTTAATACAAGCCAAAAATTTCTGGTTGTTAGTTTTGACATGAGCTTATAATATGAAAGACATAGTTGTTTGCCTAGCAATGTTGTCATCATACAATTAAGTTCACTGAAACTCTTTACGAGTTGTTGCCTGTGAGTTCTATGCAAAGTCCTGGCTAGCAATATGAATAGATTATACCCTTGGGAGGCCAAGCTATATCCATTAAAGCACATTATAGTGTATAGTTCAATCATGTTACATGAGTAGCTATAATTTCTTCACTAGTAAATATTTTTTCAAAATGCTTGCAAAATGCCATATGCCAACCTCTACTTGTTCCAAAGCTGACAGGCTAAACTGGAAAGTCATCAAAGGTCTTTTAATACTAACTGAATGCACAAAAAACTGACTTGTTGTAAAGACATAAAAAAATTAATCCATCATTAAATATATATCCTCTTTCAAAGCACTTCACAAAACATTTACAGCCAAACAGGTTTGTCATTTATAAACTTGTTTTCAATATTTCCAAACTCCTAAAACATGTAGTAGGTTTGTGCAACCAAGCAATACAATCAAATCATCAAAAGCCCGTAACAGCCCTTCTGTGCCAAATTCTAACTTCAGTCCATCAGATTAAAGCCGCACCTGATGTTCCAGAAATACATTTGTTGCTTTGTTGCTTTTCTTTTTGCAGTGGCTGTTTTATTGAAATGTTGTAACTTGGTTATACTATAGTAGTGACATGTATCAAACGATGACCAAAATAACTCACTTCAGCACCCAAAAGTAGAATTTATGCATGGGATGAGGCACTCTGGCTTCCTTTGCATCTCAACTTCTGTAACTCATACAAGGTTTGCATGAGGAAGACAGAAAATAGAGTTTGCTGCCTAAGTTTGTAGCAATAGAAAAAACAAAAGGCAGCACTTCTGACTTATGCCATAAAATGGCTCCACTTCTTTCTTAGTTAGCAGTCTCAACACTATCGTTCCCACAAACTCTTTGTAGGTTGCATTTCTTGTGCAGTCTCAAATTATTAAGTAGAACCAAAC
>LPNX010384133.1:3988-176383 GCA_001517045.1 Pseudotsuga menziesii | reverse complement strand
TATACAAAAAGTGGATCATCATCCATCAAAATGCCCTAAAACTAAGCCTGCCCGCCATGGCCACTGGGACCTCCTTGGTCCCCGTGATCTCTGTGCCCCTTGGCTTCCTCAGCCTCCTCAGCTTCGGCAGCCTCCACCGCATCCCTGTATACACATACTGCTCTAGCTACTCGTCTGAAAAAACATAGCCAGGCCGGTGGAACCCCAACTACTGACTCTTGCATGGCTACAGGGAGATGTTCTATCCGTATCGTAGGTACTTGCTTGGTCAGCCTGCCTAGCTTCTCCTCGAGTACTCTGATCAATCCTGGGTCTCCCCCTGCAACAGGACATACGAAGGTACGTGGGTGCCCTTCAGGGCGGACTGGTCCAATATCTGCATTTTGACACATAAATAGGGTTTAGACTTGTGCATATGTATATATCCTATCATTTGAAAATCCATAAAAATTTGATAATGATAAAAAATAAAAAATGACTTACCCATCTCTCCCCATTCTCCTCCTGGAGGGAGGACTAGGTCGGGATCACCTCGGAAATCTAACCCGGCGTATGGAAACTGCTCCAACACCGGCACCTACCGTTCCCACCATGTATAGAAATCATCATCATACATGCTATGTACTACATCTCCTCCTCCTTGATGGAGGAAGATATCTCCCCACCGGCTCAGCCTCGGCTGTCGTGGATGATGGACCTGTAATGGTACAGCAGAGCTCATAGCTGGCACCCTCTCAAAGAAGAATGCTACTAGTATACTACCATAGCCAAATTTCTTCTGTCTTCCCCTCCCACAGTCAGATAATTACCTCTTCATGATGGGGTAAATTCCCGTACACCAATCAAAGAGAGTACCTCTAAAGCAGTCCACCGCCACTCTCATTTGAGTCTTGGTGGCCATGTGTAACCCTGTTGACCCTGAAAGTCTGACAATAGTACTGGCCAATACCTGAAGTGTAAGATCCTAAATATCTGTAATGAGAACACTGCTGCCTTTCTTTTGAGTACCAGGCCTGCAGAATACATCGACATAGTTCTGGACACTCAAGGGGTCTCCACCCCTGCCAATGCCTTCCAGGTTCACCAGTGCTCCTAGATGTGACAACCTGGTTATGAAGTAGATGTCTTGTGTGGTAAGCTCCAAAGTCTCACCTTGGATATTGAACATCCCCAGGTCATGGTCCCAGTAATGGACTAAGAACTCTAATATGCAGACATTGGCCCGCATGGGCAATGTGCAAAAGAACTTGAGAAGCTCACTAGTCCTCAATGCTTGGATAGTAGGTGGGATTTGGAGAGCCTCTTGATCCATCGCTTCATGTTCCCTCTCTCTCCACTCCAGCACCATGTTTTTCCTGACAAAAACATACAATTTGATTCAGTATTCCATAATAAAATTTAAATTTTTTTGACTATTCTTAAAACATTTGACCTATCACGCAGCATTCGCGACTGTCCATTGGGACAAGTCGCGATCCATTCGCGACTTTCCTATTTAGCAACTCGCGAATGGAACTCATATTCGCGACTATTATGCTTAGCAACCCGCTAATACATTTTGCCACATTTTAGGTTGATGAAAAATACTGAATTAACCACTAAATTAAAAATTTGTTTGGATAAAATTGAAGAGCTAAGGCTGTAGATTTATCTGAAGCTGACGGTTTCTGAATCCGACGGTTTCTGAATCCGACGGTCCAATTGTCCACAGCGATCAATCAAATATAGAGGGTAAACTTTCCTTTTTGGTTCAAAAAGTGCAAATGGTATGAAATGTTTTGATTTTCAAACTATTTATAGAAATAAAATTTTGTAAAGTGGGTCTTTTTATATAGTTTGAAATGACAATTGATTAATATCACCTTCTTTGTACCTTGGAACAAGTTTACCAACTTTTACAAAGTGTTGATGCTTCTATAGGGTGGTTTTTTATCTTTCCAACACATGTTGGCATCTTATCACTCCACATTAACCTTAGTAATCAACATTTTTGCCACGGACTATGGTATTTTAAGCCATTAGTCCCTTGTCTCTACCATTGTTCTTCCGTGGCTAGGATCCCTTTTCATGAGTATCATTCTTATATGCCATTTCCATCCTTTGGTACTCATTCCGTCACTGTTTCAGGCCCAGGGGTTTCCTCATAGCTATTTTTCACGCCAAATAGAGCTTCTTATGAATCTCTTTTTATAAGCTATCCCTTTATAGGACTCCCCAACCTTATGGAGTTTCTTTAGGCCCAGGTCTGACTCCTTCAAAACAGACTTGACTGCCGAGTTATCTCTTTCTTGGACCATGTGGAATAATATGAGAAAGGATCACTCTCTTTTCTTCGGAATTGAGAAGAGTATTCTCAGGTATAGGTTTATCACTTTTCTGGACCTGAGGGACTAAATTTACATAAAAGGAACACCCGGTTTGAGCTTAGTTTTCTCTTTTTTGTGCTCTGGACCCAAACATGAAAAATATTCCGAGTGTACTTTGTGTCTTTGTCATGCTCATTAAACACTAAAGAACAAAGCAACAAGTTTATTGTTGTAAGCCCCATTTCTCGTAACCAAATGGATCTTCCCGAGTGATCTTGCTTTCCTTCACACTCATAAAACTCAATATATTTTATGCTGTTTTGGAAGGAGCATTGGGTAGGTGGTAATTTAACCTTTTTCAAACCTTCCGGACTAAGTACGAAAAAGGTTCACCTTTTCTTTTTCAGAAGTTAAGAGAGTTCTTCTGTGGTTTGTTTTATACTTTTTCGGCCTCAGGAGACTAAATTGGACAAAAAAGGACCCCCCTAGAGTCTTCTTTGGCATTTTCAGACTCTCAAAATGTGAAAATACTGAATGAGCATGTACTAGTTCGGGATCATTAAATCCACGGATCAGTGTATCAAGCATTATTTTCCCATCTCTTTAAGCTTGTTAACAAATGAAGAGGGAACAAAGTTTACTTTCTTGGACTCGTTAAAAATTAACAGGGAAGGTAAGGAAGAAGTTTTCTCTTGTTTTCAGTAATGGCAGCATGTCATCCTTGAACATAGCACTCTTTGCTTTCTGATATCCATGTTTCAGTATACACTTGTTTTCAGCTATCACTTTGAGTTTTGACTCCTCCTCTTGTCCATTATACCTGGGGAATCTACTCATGTCTCCTACATGACAGATAAGTCTAGTTGTTCTATCTATCCGTTGTCTGCTGCCTTGGGTCATCTCTGTGTCGTGCTCACTGTTCAAGGATTATACCTAATGTCTGATCTATCACCTGATCCCATCACTGTTATATCTGTTATCCATTTACTTGTGTCTCCCTTCTTTTGCCCAGTTCCTAGTCACTCTTGTGATTCGTTGGAGGATCCATTGCCTTCCTTATCACAGTATGGTTTTGTTTCAGCATCTCCTGATGATGAAGACCTAGATTTTTGACGATAGTACCTCTGGATTCACTTTCATCATTGGTGAACTCATTTGCTTCAGTTGTCAATTATCACTTATTGGTTGACAAACTGTTGAATCCTCTCCATGTTCGACTTCAGCTTACCCTTATTCACATGGCTTGGATTGTACTGGTTCTTTGGGATCATTTATGAAGACCTTAGTCCCTCATTTTGGGCTAAGTTGCGTAAGACCATGTTTTATTCTGATATCCAGCTCCCATATCTTTGAAGACTCATCATTATTTTATTGTGGCTTTGATCCACCTTTGTAATATACATGGTTTCTACCCGTATCATATGATGTAATCAAATATTGTAAAGGAGCTAGTGTTCCAGTAAATTGAACATAGTATCCTCAGATGTAACTTTGTATATCACATTATTATGTATTGGTTTCTGGTACTCTCTCTGCTCCATTGGATTTCTGAGTTTCTCCGGAGTTAAAGATTATAATGTATTTCGGCCATCGTTCCCCTCTGACCTCACACATTAGGGGACATCTGTCATACACCTGAGTGGCACCTCTCCGTCCGAGTGCTGATATCCCTCATGTCGGCACACAAAAGGACACTTATGGATAGAAGTTTTCCCTTAACACTATAGCTTAGCTTGTCATGAAATACATTCTACCTTCATCCAGCTAGTTACTTTGCCATTTAGCCATGTTGGGATGTATTCGCGACCCTCATTCTAGACAATTCGCGAGTCATTCGCGAGTCTCCTTCACAGCAAGTCGCGAATCCTTGTATTCGTGGGTTGCGTTTATACAGAGTCACGAGTCATTCGTGGGTTTCTCTACTACATACCCGTGAATGTGCTCCTTAACATGAAAACACAAAATCACGCGCTAATGGGAGTTTAGTTAAGTCATTTTACTTAATCTCCCTAACTTCTACAACTTCCCCAACCTTCGAGAACTGTCTTATTTCACCCATATAAATACAGGCCTTGGGGAGGGTTGTAGGGACTTACACTTTTGGAACAAAAGTTATGCTGGTGGATTGTTTACAGAAGTCTTTGGAGCGGTGAAACTCAGAATCCTTTGGTGACAGAGGAGTCCTTGTCTCAGACGTTTGGTTGTACTCTGAACTTTCTCATTATTGATAATAAAGAGATTACTTCTTCCACATGTGTCTTATATATATTGGTTTGATAATTGTTTATGCTTCAGTATTTCATATTTGAATTATCTAACCTGCTAACATATATATATGAATCATTCTATATCTGGAAGATTGTCTCTGAACAAGTGAAAGAGGAGTGAACCTTGGAGACTTTGGAAGTGGAGCATATTGGAAGAGGACTAGCAAGGATCGAACGCCCTTTAACAAGTAAGTTCCTTTAACCCTCCTATTTCCTATTCTGCACTTTTGAAGTCAATTGTCTGCAAGTGTTTGAGTATGTTGGTAACCCCCAACCTACGATTATTAGGTGAATAATCCCTTACAATAGAATTTGTGTGGTTTTCTCCATTTATGGTTTCCCTGAGGAAAAACACTATGTTCATTGTCTCTTGTGTTTTACTGATGTGCTTGTTATTCTCTCAGTTAAAGATCCTAATATAATGCTAGCTTAAAGTTAAAAATCTAACATGGGATTAGAGCTAACCTAAGAAGAAGACACTGTGCAGCTGCAGGAACTAGGGCTTCCTACTTTGTGGATCTCTCTCCATATATTTTTAGCAAAAGAAGGTTGGATTAACTCTCCTCCCTAGGGTGCATCTTTTTGTTGAAGCATAATCCAATTCTAAGGTTTTTTAGTTTTGGACCCGACAAAACTGTCGAAAATTAGGACTATTTACAAAAGTGGAATTTTCCAGTGAGCCTAGGCCTGGATTGATCTCCTCCTCAAAATCAAAGTTAGGGATAAAAATCAAATAATTTGGTTGGATAGAACTCTGGAAAAGAAAAACCCTAATCTTCTCCTAAACCAACACTGCAGAATTTCAGCTCCAAATCCAAATCTGACATCCTAACCTGGTAATATCTAAATCTTTTCTATTTCCATTTCAGGTTCTTAGTTAAGATGTCT
Source organism: Pseudotsuga menziesii (assembly GCA_001517045.1). Lineage (NCBI taxonomy): Eukaryota > Viridiplantae > Streptophyta > Pinopsida > Pinales > Pinaceae > Pseudotsuga > Pseudotsuga menziesii. Next base: position 170,922 of record LPNX010384133.1, on the reverse strand, counting down.
CATCATAATAAGATTGATGAAACGATTGAGGGAGCTGATAACTTCCGAGCTTGGAAGTATAGGATCTCCCTGGTTCTAGAAGAAAATGAGTTGGAATCCTATATCAATGAGGAGGTTCCAGTTCCAGAGGGAGATGAGGCCAAGGCCTTACATAAGAAGAAGTTGGTTATGGAAAAAGAGGATCATTGCTGATTCTATCAAAGATCACCTCATACCACAGGTGTCCTCCTTAAATACACCTAAAGCCATGTTTGATTCCCTAACCAAACTATTTGAAGGGAAGAACATCAACCAGAATACGACTCTAAGGAACTAGTTGAAGAATGTAAAGATCCAGAATGAGGAGACCATCCAGTCGTACTTCACAAGGGTCTCCCAGATCAAGGAACAACTTGAAGCAGTAGATGAATAAATGGAGAATGTAGAAATTATGATGACAACCTTGAATGGTCTCCCTAGGTCATGGGATTCTTTCATCCAAGGAATCTGTGCTAGGAAGAAGTTAGTCAAGTTTAGTAGACTGTGGGAAGAATATTTACAAGAAGAAGCTCGAATAGCAGCTCGAGAAGAAAAGATGGGAAGTGAAGATCAAGATCTCACAGTACACTCCAGGAGAGGAAGAAGGGAAAATCATCATCACCAAGGAAGAAAGTAAGACAAGAAAGTGAAGATTCTTCAAGTGATGAAGAATATGTTCTGATCTTCGCTCTCACAGGATTTGTCACTCATGGAAGCAAAGATTGGATTATTGACAGTGGGGCTTCCATACACATGATAGGTTTCAAGGAATATTTTGAGAAACTATCTGAACATAATTCACCCCATAAGGTGAAACTTGGGGATGATTGTTATACAAAAATCCTATCACCATCATGTGATAAGACCTTTGACATACCTACTTGCCCTAAATCCTAGCCTTTGGAGTGAAGACTAAATGGTTTCTTATAAGTCTATCATACAAATTCCCTGCACTGCTCATCCTCCCTTATCCAGGAATGGTACCCCTGTTCACACCACTTTTCATCAGTTGTCCACAAGTGGTGCCACCACCTGTTACCTTTGGTACATAGGCGGTTATTACCAGTACCACTCTGGCATAGAAGGAGAAGCGTGATACCCTACATAAAAAGGGAAAAAAAGAAGCTTCTCAAATATTCTAGATGATAATCTTTGAGATATCCCTTATCCCTACTACTATGGGTTGGTTGAGCTGAAAATCCCTCATCCTAGGATAATAGAGGCCACCTCACCCACTAATTTATCAACCATCTCTATCCATTAAATCCCTATAAATATGAGCTCATAGCCATGGTTGAGTAGAGAACATTGAAGGTATTGTTATGCTGCTGGACTGATTCTTGTCCCAAGATCATTTGGAGAGAGCATAAAGAGCTAGAGTCGGAGCTTTTGGGGATGAAGAGCTGGTTTCATGGAGATGCATGTCAACACTAAGGCTCAGTTGTAAACTTCTTCATATTTCTAATGAAAGCTGATTTTCTGTCCCATATATATTGTTGATGTTTGATTTCAGATATATATTGCTAGATTCCTTAGTCACTAGCATAGATTAGTAGATTATATTCTGGTTGCTTTGATCTATTTCGTGTTGAACTCTTTTGCAGGTACACATGTGAACTATCAAAGCCTTGTATTCCAGATATCTATAGCATCTAGGGAAAGTTATCAACCTCTGTGATCTATTTGTTCTGGATCTGAACCATTCAGACCTGCGGAACACCTTGCTATCCACAGGAGGTGAAATATTTCGATCAACAAATATGGTGACTCTGCATGGGAGCAGTTGTATTCAATCATTCTGATCATGCTCAGTCTGCAACTCTTATCTGAATCCAGGCTCCATTTTCTTCAACTCTTTATAGTCATATCTACTTTCTGATTTGTATTATTTGGGTTTGAAATTTCAAGATCTGTTCATATCTGATTTATTTCAGTTTTTATGCTCCGTTACCATATTCAATTCAATAGTATTCACCTTGATCTAGTCTGTTTTTTATCTGATCCATTGTTCTCTTTTTGTTTTGGCCGTCTACAGGGAACAATAGCAATGCTTTGTGCAAGGAGCGGTGCCACTTCTTGAACATAGTGGACAGTAAGCAGTGCCACCACCTATATCCGGTTAGTGAGGAGTGGTGCTACTTTGGAAACCCTCTTACAACACCTACGAAGCATGGTACCAGAAAGGCATTAGTCCAAAACCCTTTTTCCTCATTTTTCTTTGTAAAAATTTGGAATTTTGATTGCTTTTAGTTCTATTATCAGGCTTGTGTTATTGAATTTGATGTGTGTGGCTTGCTTATTTAATGGTTCAAGATTGATTTTGAGTGGAATTTCAAAAATTTGTTTAGTCTTTTTTATTGTTCATCTGTTTCTTGCTCATTGGTTGTGTTTAAAGAAGGATTTCTTGGGTTTTGAAAGTTAGGGTGCTCATTGAACTCTCTTTTCATTGCATATACTGAAAGAAGAACATTAGATTAGCTTCTAGATTTCATTTCTTGCTTGCATAGTAAACTTCTTTTTCTTCCCTTCAAAAAAGAAAAGTTTTTCCTGAGGTTAGGACATCATATTTGAGCGTTGGATTTGGGTTTTCTGATAAGCTTCGTAAGCTTTCAGGACCTTTACTATCTTTCGTCTCTCATGCATATAGGACTATCTCGATCAAAATAAAAAAAATGGTAGTTTTAAGTTAGATTTGCTTATGTTTTTAAGAAATTTGAAAAGTTAGAGTGCATTGGCATATAGGTGTGCTTGGTGTTGTTCTTTTAGGAAAAGAGATTCTCACCCTTCCCATTTGCTTTCGGAAAGAAGAATTTGGTTTGTAGAAGTATTTGCTTGTCTTTGATTTGATGTTCATGACTGTTGATTGGAATAATTTTTTGGTTTTGAAACAAAAAGAAAAACACTCTCTTCCCTCCCGTAAGTAGGCATATTGAACGGTAAAGTTAACATTTGTACAAGAATACTGCATGGTTTTACTTTTCTGTCAGAACATCATGCATTCACCTAACCATACAAATTAAAATCAACGATAGTTGTAGGTTAAAATTTGCGTAGTAACTTTAGTGATAGGTTAGAGATGTGTTTGGGCGTCATAAAACATAGGAGCTATTGTTATTTGTCAGCATTACATTCCAGGACTCGCGCAGTTCTTCCACATACCGTCGGTATATTGAACGGCCTTTCACGTACCCTTGAGGTATATAGAAAGGTACTTCATGTACTTGATTGTATTTCAGAAGGCCCCTTGTGTATGGTTATGCATTAGACATCACTACTATTGATTTGAGCTCCCACGTACCTTGAGTATATCAGGAGACCCCACTAGGGTACCTTATCGATCTGAGAAAATCCCTTTGGCCGTTTTGTTTGGAGCCATACATCGAAAACAACATTTGGGGAGATTACTATGCATGTACCCTCGAGGTATATCGTGAGTGGCACTAGCTTGACAATCCTAGTGAGAGACTTGACTTTTGAACTCCTTATGTCATTTTAAGTCTGCTTGTTTTGACCTATAGTTTGAGTAGGGAAGACTTTTGGTGTGTTTTTTCTAGATTTTAAAATGCTAGGTTAGATAAGAATTGTACACATTGGCTGAGTTAAGACAGTCCAGGAGAGTACGAGGCTTTCCATTTGATTTTACTTCTGTTTCAGAAGGAAATCCAATGGAAGCTATCGACCAAGGAGCTGCTACCACCTCCCAAGTGGAAGATCATGTGGTGGAAGAAAGTGGAGTACCATATTATTCACACTCACCTCCCTTGGTCCAATAGCCTTCCCATGAGAATTCATCGCTCCATCCTCCCACAGAAGATCATGTTGATGATACCTATCCAGACTTTGGTCCTAATGCTCCTTTTTAGGAGACACCTATCAGACAGGCCATTGCCTCATTTGGAACTCATGTAAGTTCTCCTGAAAGTGAAGAAGAACATAGGAAATATTGTGTTGCTATCCTCCATTCGCAGGAGGTAGAAAAACAGATTGACAACCTATTAGGCCCTTCACCAGTTTGTTCCATATTCCTTCCTGTGGGATATTGTTCACTAGCCAACTCTATGAGACCCATTGAACTGATTATAGATCGTCCATTAACAACCCACAACCTAGTTCAAATTTCCACCCCTCTCACCTCTTATGTTATGTCTGATCCAAATCCACCCAGATCTTTTGCATCTCGGGCCCAACCTTCAATTCCTGTGTCTTCAGTAACTTTGAATGCCAAGGGGCAACCCCTGGTATGACCTACATTATCTGATCCCGGAGTTCTACCTAGTCAAGAGAAAACCTCTAACATAGAAAAATCTACAGTTTTTGTCTCTCCCACCCTCACTAATGTGGTAAATCCCCCATGTAGTTCAGGTCAGCGCTTGGGGGCACAACCTGTTGCCATTCAATATTCTAGTGGTTATGGTTATAAAATACCTATAGGTAATCATCCATCTAATCCTAGTGGAATTCCATTCCATAGCAACACTTTTACGCCATGGGGGAAACCCAACTGGTCTTACATGCCAGCTATGGGAGGGATACCCATACATACTGTGGGAGGTGCTGGAGAACCGCCTTATGGAGGTCCTCCCCCTGGGGGACCTAATGGTCCTAGAGGGCCTGGAGGCCCTCCTCATGGCCTTGGTAGTCCTAGTGTTTTTGGGAGACCTGGCGGCTTTCTTCCTTATGGCTTGGAAGGGTCTGGTGGCCCTCCACCTAGTGGTTTCGGTGGCTCTGGAGGTTTTCCACCTCCTAGAGGTTTTAGAGGGTTTGGTGGTCTGCCTCCTGGTGGTCCTGGTGGTCTCGATGGTCCTGGAGGTCCTAGTGGCTCTGGAAGTCCTCCTCCTGGACGCCCTGGTGGTCCTAGTGGTCCTAATTCTAGAAATCAACCCCACATGGGTGGATTTGTCGGTAGTTCTTCCTTACAACCACCTGTTTTTTAGTCAACCTATGGCCCTACTTGTAATTTCATGCCATATCAATATTACCAGTATGTGCATCCCAATAGACAATTACCTTTCCTTGCAAATTTGGAATTTCCTGATTTGTCAAAGTGTATTAATGATCCCATTTGACACAATCCCTCGTGGCCTTCCATTCTAGTAAAGTTACCATCGGGCATTCCAAAATTCGATGGGAAGCAGGGTGAAGATCCGTGGAACCATGTTATGACTTTTCATTTGTGGTGTTCCTCGAGCTCGCTCATGGATGATTCCGTTTGGTTACGAATCTTTCACGAAATTTGACCGGTAGTGCCGTGAAGTGGTATATTGAACTCCCACAACATTCATTTGTTTATTTTGGCTTGTCGGCAACTGTATTTCTTATGGACTTTTGTTGGGGCTCCGACCCTAAAGGTCCTTAGTTTTGGTAACTCCGTGGTTTTTGAGGAAGTGTAAGTGGAGTTACAACCTAAAATAGTCTTAGGGGTGTTGTGGGTGCGTCAAACCCCCTTTTTGTAACTAACCCTTGGGTTAAATCCAGGGTTAGGGTTTTGGGCACCCATGGTGTAAATCCATGGTTTTGTAACGGTGCGCTATATAAATAGGCACTTATGTAAAGAAGTAGGGTTAGGTATTGAATGATTATCTTATGAAGCTAATGTAATGCGAAGATAAGAGATTGTATAAGGGTTTTTTGTAAGAAGGTTAAGTCCCAGCTGTGTGTGTGGACGACCTCTGCAGCTGTGTGCGCAGAGGGGTTTTGTTGGTGAAAAGGAATATCTCCAGCTGTGTGCGCAGAGGCCTGCTGCTGTGTGCGCGGCTTTGAGTACTGAAGGGATCTGCAGCTGAGTGCGCATATCAAAACTATCATTTTAGTTGTAAAGAGTTAAATAAAGTGCAGTTCTGTGGACGTAACCCCTACACTGGGGGTGAACCACGTGACATCTGGTGTTGTGGTTCATTTGTGTGATTTGTTATTATATTTTATGCATTGTTAAGTAATTAACTGATAAAGTAATATTGTTGTTAATAACTAGCTTTGCTGTGAATTCCCAGATAAGGGCTGTGCAAGTAACTGTCTATTTATCTAATCGCGAAGCTTCATAATTGATAATACAAGCATTGTGTTAAGTGATTATTAATAGTTAAAGACTAAATGTACAGTAAGATTCTCTCTTCTGCTTGCAGAAACCTGATTCTGTGGCACCCCATAGCTGTTTCGGGTGAGACTGTAGCCTGTTCGCAGGCTGCTACCGAAAGGGCCAACACTGTGGGTCTTTTGTTGGTGTGAAGTTAAAGGTGAAACCCGGGTCTGCCCATTTAGCCCAACAAATTGGTTCCATTTCTGGTTGAACTCAGTATCTGTTGAAGGGAGATCTACGTCTTACCTCGAGGGCTATGTTTTAGCGATGCTCTATAAAATAAATTGGTGATTGGATCGAAGCGACCTATTTGAAGTTTGCAGAACAGGAAAATAAAGATCCCCGTCGTAGCGCGGAACAATTTTTGCAAAGGTACATTTTTTCTGATGTTCATGAAATTTTCTTTGGTACTATACACATAGAGCTGCACCAGTGGTTATCCAGGTTAATAGAAAGGAGGACGAACTTCAAAGAAAACCAGTTTCCTCCCTAGACCCCCGCAAGAATCACTATCTTGAAAAGAGTGAACAATGCGATCTCGCGAGCTGTGGATTTTCGGATTGCGCGAACTCTCGAAGCATTTGTGACGGAGTTCGCCATTGACACAAGTACCTCCTTTAGCGAAGCTGAATGACACTTTTTCAAAGGACCAAGGGGTAAGTACTTGAACCTATTTAGTTTGAATATTAAAATACTATTGGCTGAAAAAGGAATCTTTCTTATAGAATCAGATTGTTAGATCTAGTATTGTTAACCTATGATTGGAAGTGACTGGGACTTCGACGAGCAAAGTGGTTTGCTGTGAAACAACAAAAGATATAAGAGAGATCTCAGCTCCTCCACTGAGTATACCCCTTTAATCTCTGAAACCTCTGATTCCGCCAAGGTCCCCTCTGTTAGAAACCCTCCGATAACCCCGCAGCAAAGACCTATTATCCCAGAGATCTTGTCGCAGTCTGAAAGTAACCCTAGCTCGAGTATCCATGTCACAGGTCAGTCTTCCACTGGTAGTTCAAACCCTTCCTCCCCCCCTAAATCCCAGATGGCCCATGTTCATGATGACATCAAACTACCGGTGTTTAAAGGAATCGGGTTAGAAGACCAAGAGCAGTTCTGGTTTCTATGCGAAGCTGTGTGGACCGCTAAGAATATTACGGACATAGATGTTCGACAAGCGCAGCTGATCACTTCTTTCAGAGACCGAGCCCTAACTTGGTTTATGAATTTTTCTAGCACGCAGAATCCTGTCTTGGCTGACATCAAAGCAGCACTGATCCGAGAATTTAAGAAACCTAAATCCGAGTCACAGTGCATCACTGAGTTAAAAGAGATTCAGCAGTGGCGAGGCGAATCTGTGTGGGACTTTGATCAGAGATTCAAAGTTCTGCTTGACCAAGTTAGCTTCACGATTGGACCAACACAACATAAGGAGTGGTTTATTGCAGCATTATTACCTCACATCAGAGCCCCACTCATGCAACAGAAGGTTGCTGATCAGCAAGAGGCCTTAGAAATTGCCATAAAGCTTGAAACTGCACCTGTCAAAGATAATTCTGGCATAGCTCAAATTCAAGCGCAGCTCGTGGAGATGGCTTTAGAGCTTCACGACATGAAAAAAGGGAAGTCCACCCGTGAAGAGGTATGGTGTATACGTTGTCGAACAGAAGGCCACGACAAGGACTAGTGCCCGACACTGAGAAACTATTTGAATACTGACGCACCAAACCTGTTGAATCCTAGTGTTCTGTACTATGAGATCTATCGAACTACTGGCTAGCATTGACCAGAAGAATGCTATCTACTATAGAGGTATGTTCAAGTCTCGAAGAAACCTTACTGTAAACTATGTAAGTCAGTAGGCCACAATGAATATGAATGTTGCAACTTCAACCTCATGAGGGAACAAACCTACGACACTTATAGGATCTACCTGGATGCACAAGGAAATGATGGATATGGTTACCGAGGTGGTCGAGGTAGATTTAGAGGTCATGTTCGTGGTATGCATGGAGGAGTTTGAGGTCAATTTATTTTCTATAACTGCAATCAGGCAGGACATCTAGCTTGAGACTGTCAAAACCCAACCACGACATGCCAATACTACAGAGCAGTTGATCATGTCATCGAGCAGTGCCCACAGGTACTAGCTAAAATCCAAGAAAGAAACAACAAACCTAGTCTGAGTGTCCAGTTGATTGCTGTCGAGCCACGATCGATCCCAGCTGTTAATGTTGTTACAAGAAGTGGATCTACGACAGAGGCGCAGTGTCAGGTGAAGCAGCCTGACGAAGCTTGGGTCCGCAAGGACATAGAGAACACTCCAGCATTTGATGTTCGACGACAAAAAGAAACTTTTTTGGAGGCCAGACAAGACTTTGTTGATTCAGATTTACCAGCACCAAACAAGCAGCATCAACAGCTGCAATCCCAGGAAGACTCACAAGGCAAAGTAAGTACTCTGTCATTGTTTTTACAGAGTTGCATCAAATTGTGAAGAAATCAGAATGCCTTAAATGAATTACAAAAAGTTATTCAGTCTTGTGAACCTCATCAAAGTCCTGATAGAAAAAGAGTTGTTAGTAGAGTTAGAAGAACTGGAAGAGAGATGAGACTACATGCTCAGGTAGGAGAGTATGACATGAAGGATATTATTTTATATCTGGGTTCTGAATTCAATATTTTAACTAAGAAAACATGGGAACAAATGGGAAAACCTACCCTTGATTGGTCCCCTATACAGTTGAGACTAGCCAATTAGCAGAGGATTGTACCCTTAGGAAGATTTCCTCGGGTACCAGTGGATATAGATGGAGTCAGTACTGTAGCAGATTTTGAAGTTATTGAGATCATTGATGACAGTAACCCCTATGCAGCTTTGCTAGGAATTGAGTGGGAAATAGATAGTGATGTAGTTATCAATCTTAAAAAGAGGCAAATGACTTTTGAAGGGAAGGGATTGAGAGCTATACTACCATTGGATCCTTCTCAAGGAGAAAGATATACGGATCCAGTCAGAGAGGAAGATCAGGATATTCTGGACCACATCTATAATATCACAGCTAAAGAATAAGATTATGTCGAGCCTAATGCCGAAGGTGTAATGGATTGGCAATGTGATAGCTCCTGCATGTTTGACTCAAATGATGGTCTAGAGAGTTGGAAAAATTGACTATATGAGCTACATGGCCATTGGTGCACACGAATTACCAAATCTCTTAGATGCCTTAGTGCACAGGCCAGAGACTTTCCTACATATGATGGGTTGACAGATCTAGGAAAATTCATTGCGCAGTTCTTAGAACAAGTGCCAGAATCACAGAGAATGCAGACTCTAGAAGTAGCATTGAGAGCTACAGCAGCGAGATGGTGGAAAGGCCACAGGAAGTATATTCACAGTTGGGAAGCTTCCCAGAAATTTCTACGCCTCCGATTCCTAGACCAATCTAAAGAGGTGCGACGCAAGTTCAATGGGCAGAATAGTACTCAGGAACATTTGAAGCAATGTTATGAAGCATGGGAACATGTACCTCACAAGGAATGGGTGCATAAGTTTGTGCACACGTTGGAACCTATAGCAAAAAACTGGTATACGGAGGTCGAGCTTCAACACGGTACTGTAAGTTGGGATGATCTTGTTGATAGTTTTATACTTACATTTTCTATTAACGAAGTTTGTCCTGATTTAGATGCAGCTATTAGATTGATCCATACTAAGATATTTGATGACCAAGAAATAGGGGAATACCAAACCGATTGGGCAGCACAAGAAGCTAATGCAGTTGAATGTTACAACCTCGCAATTGACGAGGATGACGATCTGTGTAACATTAATATTTTGGATTCAGAAGGAAACTGCGAAGTACGCGGACCAGTGGTCGAAGCACCTGAAGTGACTCAGCCTTTGAAGATGCGGACCGTAAACATTGGGTAAGAAGAAAACCCCAAGTATGCTACAATTGGAGATTATTGGGATGATGAAATCGTAAGCAAAGTGACCCAACTTCTCCACGAGTATCAAGACCTATTTCCAACAAAGTTTTCTGAGATGAAGGGTATCCTTGGTGATATAGGAGTCATAAAGATCCCATTGAAACCTGATGCGAAGCCTATGAAATAGCGCCCGTATAGGCTCAACCCCAAGTATAAGGAAAAAGTTAGACTGGAGTTAGATAAGATGCTTGCCGTGGGAATTATTGAGCCTGTTGAAGAGTCCGAATGGGTCAGTCCGATGGTAGTCCAAGAAAAGAAGACTAAGGGTGAAATCCGAATCTGTGTTGATTTAAGGAAGCTGAAGGATGCGTGCCTACATGACCCCTTTCCTACTCCTTTTACAGATGAAGTTCTTGATAATGTTGGAGGTCAAGAAGTATACTCTTTTATTGATGGATTTTCAGGTTACCATCATATCAGAATTGCTCCAGAGGATCGACATAAGACAACATTTGCTACAGAAATGGGATCCTTTCAGTACATAGTTATGCCTTTTGGATTAAAGAATGCACCAGCCATGTTTTCTCAAGTCGTAATTTGTGCATTTAAAGACTTTATACATAAATTATTAGAAGTGTATTTTGATGACTGGACTATTTTTGGGTTACTAAAAGACCACATAACTAGTTTAATACTTATGCTGGAAAAGTGTAGACAGCATCAGATTTCTTTGAACTTAAAAAAGTGCATCTTCTGTGCACCCTTTCAAATCTTGTTGGGTCATATTGTTTGTAAGCAAGGATTGATGGTGGATCCGACGAAGATAGCAATTATCGTGAACTTTCCACCTCCGAAGTTAGTCAAGCAACTGCGCACTACACTTGGTCACACTGGGTACTACAGGAAGTTTATTAAAGGTTACGCCTAGATCACAGCTCCAATGGAGAAACCGTTGAAGAAAGAGATTAAATTTGAATGGACACCTGAGTGTCAAGAAAGCTTGGACATCCTAAAAGAAAAGATGGTAACTGCCCCTATCCTAGTGTTTCTTGATTAGAATAAGGAGTTTCATGTGCATGTCGATGCTTCCTCGATTGCTTTGCGCATAGTACTGGATCAGATAGGCGAAGGTAATATTGACCACCCTATTGCCTTTACAAGTTGCAAATTATCCATAGCAGAACAAAACTATACTACGACAGAAAGGGAAGGTTTAGCTATGGTATATGCTTTGCAAAAGTTCCGACATTATGTGTTAGGTTCTCACTTTAAAATGTTCACTAACCACTCTTCTTTGAAATACTTGGTTAACAAGCCTGTGTTGGGAGGAAGAATATGTCGATGGCTAATATTGTTCCAGGAATATGACTTTGAGATTATAGTTAAGCCAGGAAGACTTAACTTGGGACCTGACCATCTATCGAGGCTCGAATCATGGGAAGAGCCTACTAGCTTAGATGAAGGTCTTCTTGATGCTCAATTATTCGCTATTCAGATGGTCGATGACTACTTTCAGGACATTTTTCAGTATTTGGCTACAGGGTTTGCACCCTTGGAGATGACAACACAGCAGAAGAAGCAGTTGGTGGTTCGAGATGCTGATTTTACACTGATAGTAGGAGAACTATACAAGATCGGACCAGATGAAATCCTGCACAGATGAGTCTTGGAGCATGAAAAACCCTTGATTTTGGCTGAGGCACATTCTAGCGCAGCGGGAGGACATTATGTAGGGAAAGCTAAAACATAGAAGATTCTTGCAGCAGGGTTATGGTGGCCTACACTTCATAAGGATGCCAAGGAGTACTGCCACAGCTGTGACATCTGTCAGAGTACAGGCAAACCATCCAGGAGGGATGAGATGCCTCTCATTCCACAGGTAACCCTACAGGCCTTTGAAAAGTGGGCTATTGATTTTGTCGGACCTATAAATCCCCCTACAAAGAAATCTGGAGCAAGGTATATTATTACAGCAACTGAATACCTTACTTGTTGGGATGAAGCTCAACCGGTCAAATATTGTAGTGCTGCTACAGCTGTGAAGTTCATATTTGACAATATCTTAACAAGGTTTGGATGTCCTAGAATTCTTATGAGTGACCAAGGGTCACACTTTTTGAATAAAACTATTGAAGCATTGATCGAAGAATTTCAGTTATATCACCAGAAGAGTACTGCGTACCATCCTCAAGCAAATGGAACTGTGGAAGCCTTCAATAAGATTCTTGAGCAGGTTCTGACCAAGGTTTGTAATATTAATAGAAATGATTGGGATCTCAGAATCCCGGCAGTGTTATGGGCTTATAGAACCACTTGCAAGAAGTTGACAGGTCACACACCTTTTAGGCTAGTTTACGGGAAAGAAGCAGTTATGCGAATGGAGTATATTGTTCCTAGTCTCAGAATAGCTGCTTTCACAGAAATGGATGACCCAGGTATGTTGAATAAAAGGCTAGCCAAGATAACAGAACTAGAAGAAGACAGATTCATTGCAGGGTTCCAGCAGCAAGTGCAGAAGGCTAGAGAAAAAGCATGGCATGACAAGCATATTAAAAAGAAGCAATTCCAGGTAGGTGACCTTGTGCTCTTATACGACAGCAAATTCATGAAATTCCCAAGTAAGTTCAAGACACATTGGAAAGGACCGTACATAGTACAGAAAGTTACTGATGGTGGCACAGTGCAGCTAGCTAAGTTGGATGGAGAAATTTTACCCTTGATGGTAAATGGCAGTCATCTGAAGAAGTATAGGGACAGGTTGGGACCCCCTAATCAGCAGCAGCTCTAAGCAGGACAGTCTGACCCCCAAGAACAGTTGAAATGTGGGTATCGCATGGGGTAGTAAGGAGCAAGGGTTAATATTCTGTCGCAGTTGTGGGTAGTTGTTATGTCGAAGGTCCAAGGTGTGTCGCAGCTTAAAATGTGATGGATGGGACAAAATAAATTTGGTGGCACCGGCATGAGCACTACTCTCCATACCTGTAATAATGAGATTTTGGGGGAAATCCTGGCGCCATGTGGACAATATTTCCGGCATTCCGTCGGATTTGGTGTCATTAATGCACCATGATGACATATTCTATTACAGGATTCTATAAAACACTGCGTCGGCCTGCGACTCCCGCATTAAGCACTTCTTTGAGTTGCTCAGTTGGAACCATGTCAAATAATTGTGAAGTCTAGGAGTTAGTACGAGAGTTCAAAGAGAGAGGGTTGCAGAACCTTTTGAGTAATGCACCAGTACAGTCCTATCTGACTAAGGTACAAAGGAAGGCATAATTTTGCTCTAATTTGGACGAAGGAAGGCAGAAGTTCTCTCTAACGAGGAGCAATGAAAGGCACAAGGCCTCATAATAAGACTCTAGAGGATCCCTCCATGTCTTTTCCTGGTCTGACAGAGCCAAGGTGGTTGTTTTTCTTATGCAGCTTGACACACAATTTTCGGGACCCTTAGTTGTGGATGGTCAAGTGTTCGGCAGACAGAGTAACAAGTGGGGTTGCAGATGGATCCGGAAGACCTTCTTCATCATAAAAAGTACGAAGGATGGAAGCGAGCAGCCGACAACATTAGGGAGGGAATCAATAAGCAGCGCACTAGGTTTCTCCAACCACCAGAACAGCAACAGAGTGCCCCGGGACGGGCCACAAGTGAGTCTTAGGGACCTGTTGGGGCTCCGACCCTAAAGGTCCTTAGTTTTGGTAACTCCACGGTTTTTGAGGAAGTGTAAGTAGAGTTACAACCTAAAATAGTCTTAGGGGTGTCGCGGGTGGGTCGAACCCCCTTTTTGTAATTAACCCTTGGGTTAAATCTAGGGTTAGGGTTTTGGGCACCCATGGTGTAAATCCATGGTTTTGTAATAGTGCGCTATATAAATAGGCACTTATGTAAAGAAGTAGGGTTAGGTCTTGAATGAATATCTTATGAAGCTAATGTAATGCGAAGATAAGAGATTGTATAAGGGTTTTTGTAAGAAGGTTAAGTCCCAGCTGTGTGCATGGACGACCTCTGCAGCTGTGTGCACAGAGGGGTTTTGTTGGTGAAAAGGAAGATCTGCAGCTATGTGCGCAGAGGCCTGCTGCTGTGTGCGCGGCTTTGAGGACTGAAGGGATTTGCAGTTGAGTGCACAGATTAGAACTGTCATTTTAGTTGTAAAGAGTTAAATAAAGCGCAATTCTGTGGACGTAACCCCTACACTGGAGGTGAACCACGTGACATCTGGTGTTGTGGTTCATTTGTGTGATTTGTTATTATATTTTATGCGCTCTTCCCAAGCTTGCATTTTTCTAGTGAGCTTTCTATCGAGAGATGGAGGATTGAAGTGGTGGAGGCCCAAGTGGGGGATTCAGTTTCTCTGGTTCGTAGACGTGCCGTCAGAGGTTGTATCTTGTAATCTCTGATTTATATTAATAGAAATATCTTTTCCTATCCAATGATGTGTATTTGAATGAATATTTTATCCATGGGATTATGTCAAATGATTTTACATTATTGATTATATATGCTATAATAGATCTAACACCATGATATATAGTATGCTTGTATTGTTTACTTGTTGTTGAGGAAGTGTTATAGAAATTCAAGTTGAAGATTGGAAAGCTCAACGGGGATCTACTTCAACTGTCCAGAATAAGGTATGAGGCCTGATCCTTATTTACTCTGCACCACCAGCAGGAAAGGAGTCCAGAATAAATGTAGATAAAAGAGACACTGTCTATGTAATTTCTATTTGTACCCTGACCAATCTGTACTCATGATAAAGATATGTATCTTGACCAATGGATGTGTTCAGATGTGTCTCTTACCGCTGGTGGGCGTGCCCCTAACCAATGCTCAGGGCTGATCAAAGAGCTCTGCGATAACCTGACCTCCTTCCCTCCCTTTCCTTCTAGGAGTTCCTAGTCATTTTTCCTTTGGGGGTTTTTATCGGTACAATGGGCTTGATATTATTGACTTTCTCTTTGTTTCTCCTTGTTTCTGGGTTGCATTTTATTGTATGTTCATCCATTGACACTCCCCTTTATTTATTTGACCCTTGGCCTGCTTTTTACCACTGCCTTCTCTGTATACGCATGTTTTTGGCCAAAAGTCGCGTACATATGCCTATATACGTAGGTTTTTGGCCAAAATTCATGTACATATGCCTATACACGTAGGTTTTTGGCCAAAATTCACATATATATGCAGCTGCTCTTTAAACAGTCACGTACATCCTCCCTTTTGGTGAGTTTGATGTTATGGGAAGCTGTTGGGTGGGTTGTGAGTGTGGTTGGGTCTTCCTTGGGTCTGATGTTGTCTGTTGGATCCTTCTTTTGTGACCAGAGACCACTTGTTCATTGATTTTTCTTTGAAAGTAGTTTTAGTCATTTATCCTTTTTGTTTTGCCATTAATGCATTACTCTTTTTTTCTCGGTGTCTTCCTGGGCTTGTATTTTATACTTGCTACAGAGACTGATAGTTTTAGATGACTTTTACTACGTTTTTCATTCTTTTATATTGAAAAATACAAAGTAGTTGCACTCTTAGTTGCATCTTAGGTATGGATTTGAGGAGTTAATTGCATTGGATTGCTTGGATGAGAGTTGTATTTAGACTTTCATATAGGAAGGATTGCATTGGCATTAGGAAAAGAAATATATATTTATGCATCTCATGTAGTGGCATACCCTATTTTTCATTTGACAAAAATGGAACTTAGCATTGTTTGTTATGGTGTGCACTTTTATTTCATTGCCGAGTCTTCATATCACTAGTTGCACGATCATTTCCCTTCGAGTAATTACAGCCATCTAAAATCAACGCATAATTTAAAATGAATTACACTCTTTTCTTTTATAGGGTGCACCAACAAGCTTAGGTTTTAGGATCTTGGAATAGTTCATTGTAAGTCAATTCTCCAAGATCACTAAACAACAACATCTAGGTGTCTGTCCAGGTGAGTGTGTGAAATCCTTGGTATAACCATTGTTCTCAGGATCCTCCTCTCAAATGAGAGTTATGCACGCGGTAATGTGAGCGGTTATTGATTGGGATGACCCCTGGTCATAACTGAGTAGCACCGGAGATATTTCCAAGATTGTATTCGTATCTGGGGGCTCTTTCGAGAGTTTTGGGCTTTGCTACCCTGCCCATATGATCAATCCCACCTACGACTGTCTGCCTGAGCATTGATTATATTGAGGTGACCTTAGTTTCCTTACCTAGGTTATCTAGGGGTTACTTGCAGAGGTTATTCTGTGAGTGTCCTGGCTAGGTAGAGGTCGGACAGCATAGTCGCTTTATGCGTTGAAGCTGAGGGCCACTATAATTGGTTACGTACCTCCACTTGTAGTGTATGGGAGTTTCGAGCCTCTCCGATGCGAGACATACCTACTACATTTGGAATCTCACATATCCTCCCCTTGGTTTGCTTGTATTTTGGGTGTATATTTTCTTAGGAGTGTGCTCTTTGTGTGCTAGTTGGCCTTTGGGATCGCGGTTACTTGCATATATTTATGCTCTCTTGAGTTCAGGTCCTTTTATTTTCGTCATGCCTGGTATCCTATCACCCATCCTTGATCCTAGTATGGACCCTGGTGTCAGACTTCAGGGCATCAAAGCCCCTTACCCTGCTCGTAGATTTGAAGTGGTCACATTCTTCCCTCTACTCCATTTGTGGAGGATTTTGACTCCCTTCTCTCGGTATTTAGACTAGTGGTCACCCTCATGGGGGTGGTAGTGGATGTGTGAACGTTGGGTATACACCTTACATTTCTTTTCATGCCCTATCGTTCACCATACTATTTCCTTTAGGTGCGGTTTTCATGATCATTCCTCCCTATATCCTACAGTGTGGATTCTTTATTGACTATTTTGGGTTGTTTTGGTCTAATATGGTTCTCATGTAGGATCCAGTTTTTGTACACTCTCTTCGAGTTTTCGACCCGTTCATGCCTATCACAGGTATTATGTCTGAACTGGCATATAGGTAAGGTTTCACCACCGTTGCATTTTGCATGACCTTATGAACATATCACCATGACCTTAGGTACGAACCCAATCTATTATGTCACGGAACCTTCTTGCTGCTTTAGAAGTGGCATGATACGAGTGGTAGAGCTTCACCTTACATGGGTACCCTAGTTAGCGCCTTATTTGCATTTGGTTCCCATGCCGACGTTTTCTCCTTTAGGGTGTGGGATTCCGTTGTATAGTACTGCCATGACATTTCGCAAGAGCCTCATACTCCTCTTGATCTTATGCTGGCCTATTTCCCTCAGGACTCCCTTATGTCAAGTTGTGAATGCATTATCATGAGCTTTGCCTGCCTTATTGAGCTTTATGCCGGTTCCCCTGACATTGCGTTTCAACCATATAGCCCGAGCTTGTCTCATGTCTAGCCATGCAGAACCATTTTTTGTATCCTTCGCAGCTTGATTCCCTTTTTACCGGGAGGGGATTTTCCCTCGAGTGTCGATATCCTACACATGTATCCTTGCATTGAGCATATGTATGTTCCATTGCTTGGAACTAGTTTGTTTTCCCTTGTGACACTCGTCTCCTCCTATTTTGTAACTATAAAGCTATTTTATTCTTTTTTCAAGCTTTTCAAATAACTGAAAAAGTCCAAAAAAATAAAAAAACCAAAAAGACGGACAAGGAAAGATGTTATCTTTGGCAGCTGTCGAGTCGTGTCACCTTCGAACAGAGCACTTTATATCACATCCATTGGTTGGGTTATAGTTTGAATTTAGGAGTTGTACTCATTTATCTGAGTTTATCTCCACTGATTGGTTAAGCTTCCAGATCCTATGGAGCCTCTATTGATGCCTCCTATGTCACAGAGATGTCCCAGTTTGTATATCGAGTTTATGCTGCCTTCATTCTGTCACCATATGTTGTTATGCTCTTGTTCGAAGGAAGTTGAAACTTCTATCGGCCATTCCTCAGTTATCTTGACTTTGCATGTCGGCCATTCCTAGTACAGTTACTGGTTCATGCACTTTATGATCGAGTCCTTCCATATTATACAGCCTTGCTGAGTAGCTCGTGTTGGATGATGGGGGATCCCTTAATGCCCTCCTTTCAGTGGATTTCATCCCATCGACTTCAGATCATTTATTCTAGGATTGGAATCTAGAGTCATGTTGAGTGCCTTGAGACATGCAGTCATCAGTGGGAGGTTCTCTCGCCATCGACAGTTTCTTGGGAATACATCAATGTCCCCTAATCGATGGATCCTCTCAAGTGTTCGACCTCAACACATTTATTCACACTTGTTAGTTTGCACTCTAGTACCTTGATTCCCATTTTCATTATTAGTGGGTGATCTCGCGTCTTTTAACGATATACATTAATGACCGGTAATCAGACGATGGACTACTATGTTCAACCTCGACACCTCTATTTGCATAGTAGGACATGTACTCGTAGCGGTTTGTGTAGAATACTTTCCAGATTGGTGGCATCTCTTATATGCTACATCCTTGATCGTGCCAGTGTTCATGAGATTTCAGCTCTCGTGACTTGATTCCAGTATATTTCAGACATTTCCAGTCACTATGGAGATCTTGCTCTGTTATATATCTTCAGCCATTTTGGAGATCATGGTCCTTTTTATATCTTCATCATGGAGATTCTGATCTATGTATATTGTATGTGGATATGACCACATATGTGACATCATGTATCATGCCTATTCATGGACATTGTACTCTTATGTATCCGGGACTGCTATATGTACTTTCAGTTATGTATAGAGTTGTATTATTGTACTATGCTGATTGGGTGGATGGTCTTCCATTTGGGATCCTTCATCACTCCACTTCTGGGATGGACTTATAATGTATTTCGGCCATCGTATAACCCCTCTGACCTCACACATTAGGGGGCATCTATTAAAACATATTTCACCACTCTAAGTGAATCACACTTTGTATGGCCTTCCCCTGTCCTGCTGCAGACTCATTAGACCCTATGGACCACTTTTTGTCCTTTGATGTTTCCTTGATCATCCCCGCGAACATATGAAAAATGATATACGCGTATTTTAAACCTATAACCACGTACATACACGGGTTTGACCCATATAACCACGTACATCGGGATGTGTGCATAATCCAAATCCTTTTGGAGTTTTCCTTGACATGGATCTGACTCATTTGACTCCTGGCCTTCCCTATGCCTTTAGATCGCTCGGATTTGACCTTTCATTCTCCCTTTGAAAGCTATATAAGGAACCCCTTGGTACATTGAAGGCATAAGAGAGAATTGAGAGCAAAGAAACTATAGTCCGTTGTTGCTGGAACTTATGCTTGAGTCTGCATCCCTTTGTCCCTTGGAGCACTTTTGTGTTCTTCCCAAGCTTGTCTTTTGCTAGTGAGCTTGCTATTGAGAGATGGAGGATTGAAGTGGTGGAGGCCCAAGTGGGAGATTCAGTTTCTTTGGTTCACAGACGTGCCGTCAGAGGTTGTATCTTGTAATCTCTTATTTATATTAATAGAAATATCTTTTCCTGTCCAATGATGTGTATTTGAATGAATATTTTATCCATGGGATTATGTCAAATGCTTTTACATTATTGATTATATATGCTAGAATAGATATAACACCATGATATATAGTATGCTTGTATTGTTTACTTGTTGTTGAGGAAGTGTTATAGCAATTCAAGCTGAACATTGGAAAGCTCAACGGGGATCTACTTCAACCGTCCAAAATAAGGTATGAGGTCTGATCCTTTAGTGTTAGACATTTAATTTCTATTGCATATTGGAAAGGATTGATTTCTGGAGTCAAGCTGTCTATTGTGGTACCCCAAGCCATAGGAATTTCTCTCTGTAACACCTACTACCCGAGATGTGGCCATGGGTGGTGCTATTACCAAAGAGTAGGCTATTAGTTAGGCTCAGTACCTAGACTTGGTTTATTCCCAGTCCGAGACTCTTTCTGATCTGATTCCTCAAGCTCCTCGCCCCAGCACTGACCCTGACAAGCCATCAGCAGAAGTAGTTGTTGACGAGATTTTTGGTTCAATCCAGTCCCCATCCATTGCAAAACCTACCAAGCAAACCCAACCTATTACTCCTTCGACTCCCAAGGTTTCTGCCAAGGTCAATTCTATTCAAAGTACTCAAACATTGGGTAGTAAAAAGAAAGGTAAAAATCGAAATAAAAAACCTGGAAACTAGCAGGAGGCCCCACAATCAACCCATAATGACAACAACATAGGGAAAAGGAAGGCTAAATACCCTTGTCTGTTATGTGGTGGTGACCACTTCTCCAAGGAGTGTCCCTGTCGAGACGAAATCTCCCAATTTTTGAAGTCTAATCCCCCACCTGCAGTACTTATGGATACTTTCCCTGCTTAACAACAGCTGGTAGACCACATGTCGAACCAGGGTAACTCTAGTTCATCAGAGGAAATTCGTATGATGTCCTCAGATACCATCCATATACAAACTTGAAGCCAAAATTATGATAAACCCGCAGATAAGAAAGAATATCAATCTTCTTCAGGGAAATCTCCCTCCACTAGTTCTCCAGAATCCTCATCTACTATTCCCTTATCTATCGAGAATCCTACTCTCGACATGATTTTGCACCCACCAAAGAGTACTCTTCGAAAGGATTTCTTTAATCCCAATGCCCAAGCTGCTCAATTCTATAATGTGGTTGAAGATCTCGCTCAGGCACCTTATGCGATGTCTACCTTAGAAGTACTCCAAAGTTGCCCTACAGAGCGCAAGAACTTGTTGATTGCATTAGGAGTTGTAGACCCGGATAACAATAACTTGATTCACTTCAATGTTGAGAACTATAAACCTATATTACTGCATAAACTTGCTTTTTAGATCATTATGAAAGTAGTGGGAAAGAAAGTCTTTCGAACGGTACTAGATGAAGGAGCTTAGACCTCAGTGTTATCTCTGACTTGTTGGAAAGCTCTTGGCTCTCCCGAGCTTGTTACATCACCTACGACCCTTAAAGCCTTTGATGGACAGGGTTTCCAACCCCATGGCCTCATATCAGCTGGGGGGAAAAATCATTTCCATCCAAGTAGAAGTGGTAGATGCCCCTTTAGATTATAACCTCCTTTTAGGAATGAATTGGTTCTATGCCATGAATGTTGTTGATTCAACAGTATTTTGAATGGTCCAATTCCCGCATCTCGGGAGAATTGTTACTATTGACCAGCTTGATTTCTGTACACCTGATGTTACTACCTCCACGGCCAATAACATCCCCATGTTAGGTCAATTCCCTCCTCCTTACCAGTCGATTGGGGTAGGTATGTTGAAGGATTCATCCCTTATGGGGATTTTTCCCTCTACTCCTCCTAGCATGGATACCGCAACAGTACATATGATTGCTTCATTTGACATTGAGCCCCTAGCCACAAATGTTGTTGAGTCCACCTCATTGATTCTGCATGAAGCTATGTATGAAAACATTCAAACTTGCTCTGATGATCACACTAATGACATTCATTTAGTGGATTTGGATCCTTACCATTTACCATACTAGTGAGAACCTTTTATTTCGGTCCTAGAATATCTCTCCGCAACTTTTCTTTCTCACGAGTCCTCTATAGAGATCATGAATATGGAGGAGCCCATTTGGGAGGATCACCATCATAGATCCATGTTCCTCCCCCATACCAGTTCGGGAAGCTATGATTTTGCATCCTTGTTTCCTACTAATATTGTCAATGTTTTGCAAAGTCCTATATTGTTGCAAGATACAGATTCTAAAGGAAACCATTGCAACATTACTCAAACGAACCCAATTGACATATTAGCCAAACCTGATGTTATTGAACATGTTCATGTTTGGCAGAACTACTCCATAGATGAATCTGAAGCATATAAGGCACTTTTTAAGGAATTCCGTGATAATTTTACCTGGTCCTGTGAAGAGATGCCAGGGATTGACCATTCAATTGTTGTCCACGAGATTAAAACTTATCCCACAACTAAACCTGTCAGGCAGAAACTTAGGCAAGTGCATCCTAGGAAAGATGCAACTATTAAAGCTAAGATTGAAAAGCTTCTGAAAGATGGTTTTATTTATCCTATACCTCTGACAGAATGGGTATCGAACGTTGTCCCTATCAATAAAAAGCAGGGTACCATTAGAGTCTGTATCGAATTTAGGGATTTAAATAAATCTTGTCCTAAAGACAACTTTCCTACCCCGCACATCGATCAGATTATCGACAACTGTGCTGTAAGTGTCATCTTTTCATTCATGGATGGCTTCTCTGGATATAATTAGATTGAGATATTTCCCACTGATCAGCATAAGACAACATTCATTTTCCCATGGGGAACCTTTGCGTATAAGAAGTTACCTTTCATCTTGAAAAATGCTGATGCCACATTCCAGCATGTGCTATCCTATGTGTTTCACGACATTAAACATATTGTTGAACCATACCTTGACGACCTCCCTGCTCATTTATAGCGACGGGAGGACCATCCCAGTCATCTTAGAGACATATTCCTGAGATGTCATCAATCCGTATAAATGTGTTTTTTGCGTTGAGAGGGGACATTTGCTTGGCTTTGTGGTATCCAAAGATGGCATCCGGATCGATCCTTTGAATATTTCTGCCATCATTAATCTACCAGCCCCAACCACAATCCTTGAACTCCAAAGTTTGCAGGGGAAGGAAAACTTTATCCATCGTTTTGTGTGAAATTTCATTGGCAAAACACATGGTTATATGCATCTCCTCAAGAAGAACACTCCATTCTTCTGGGATGACTAGGCCCAACCCGCATTTGATAGTGTTAAGCATGTTATGACTCATTCACCCGTGATACACTGCCCGGACTATTCAAAGGATTTTATCTTGTATACTATTGCCTTCGCTACTACCATCACCATGGTTTTAGTGAAGGACAATATCCATGGTCAGGAGCAGGTGATTTATTACACCAGTAAGAATCTTATTGATTCTGAAACCCATTATTGACATGTGGAGAAGCTATATTTGGCCACGGTCATTGCTGTCCAAAAAAATTTTCACTACATTCTGCTTTGCACTACCACCGTATTGGCAGACCAGAACCCGATGTACTACATTCTGACTCGTCAGGTACTCGGGGTAAGTACTCCCGTTGGATCGTCATCCTTTAGGAGTTTGATCTTGAGTTTTCCAAGGCTACATCAAAGAAATCCTTGGTTTTTTCCGAGCTTATATGTGACCTTCCCTGTGCTACCATGGAACCTGAGCCCAGTGATTCATTTTCAGATGAATTCCTGTTCTTAATTAGCACTACTGATCCTTGGTAAGGATATTTTTTCATTTATCTCCAAACCCAACATTTTCAGCCGCATCTATCTCATGATGATCATCACCGCATTCGTTGCCACGCGAAATACTACCTTATCTTGCATGATACCTTGTATAGATGTGGGGTTGACTCCATTCTCCAGCGATGCCTCACTCATGAGGAGACTGAACACGTGCTAAATGATTGCCACTCTGGAGCATGTGGAGGTCATTTATCTGGGATGGCTATAGTGCAAAAAATCCTTTGTGCTGGCTATTTCTGGTCTTCTATCTTTAAATACTATCATGAGGTTATTAAGAAATCCCCACCATGCCAACATTTTTATACAAAAAAGCGCACCCATTCTACTCTGCTTCACCCCGTCATTGTCATTGGCCCTTTTTCCAAATGGGGGATTGACTTCATGGATTGTAAACCTACCTTAGCCGGGGGGCATGGTTACATCATCGTAGTCGTGGATAAATTTACAAAATGGGCTGAGGCCATGCCTACATATGCAAAATATGGTAAGACTGCCACTCTCTTCTTGTTCAATCATATCATAGCTAGATTTGGAGTTCCACAGTCCATCGTCACCGATCACAGATCCCATTTTTGTAATCAAATGATGGAGGAATTGAGTGCCAAGCTAGGTTTTTGCCATGAAAACTCTACACCGTCTTATCCGCAAGCTAATGGTCAGGAAGAGGACATTAACAAGGTTTTCAAAACTATGCTTCGTCAGATGGTTGGAGATCATAAATCCAATTGGTATTTCGCTCTTTTTTCCTCTCTTTGGGATTATCAGACTTCCATGAAAAAATCTATTGGTTTCACGCCATTCCATCTTGTCTATGGACTTGAAGCTGTCTTGCCTATCCAATGTTAGATTCCATCTTTACAACTTGTCATCAAACTTCTCCCAAACACTTCCGCAGAGGAAGCGAGATTCTTGTACTTGAATAACCTTGATGAGACTCGTAGAGATGCTGCCTTGGCTAATGAGGCACATAAGAAATGCATCAAGGCGTAGTATGATAAATCTGTCCAGCCTCGTGTTTTCAACGAGGGTGACCTAGTTTTGACTTATGACCAGCGATATGACAAGCTAGGAAAGGGTGAGTTTGAGTCTATGTGGTATGGACCTTTCGTTATTTCCAAGGTGTTAGAGAAAGGAGCCTATGAGTTGGTAGATTATGATGGAATCCCTTTTGGGAAACCTCGCAATGCGTTGTACCTGAAAAGGTACTATGCCTAGGTCTTCTTGGATGGTATCTTGTATATATCTATATTGATTGACTTTCAGTGTGTTTTCAGTATTTTCAAGATGGTTTTGAGTTTTGGTGCCCGCATCTGTTTATACCATGTTTTGGTCATGCAGATGGCTTTCTACAGCTTCACTTATGGTGCTTGCCACCACACCTTGAATCTAGCCTCGGCTGCTTGGGTTCTCTATTCCCCAGCTGAAGATTTGGTCAGTTTAGGAGCAGTTTGCTTAGGTCCTAGGATGTCCGTGATGTAGTAGTTTTGATGGATTCTCAGCTTGTGGTTTGTCATTTAAACCATGTCTACACCATTAGGAACCCGGTGCTCCTCTACCTCTTTCGGAGGGTACGTTTGTTAGAAATATCATTTGGAACCATTACATATAGGCATATCCCTAGGGAAAATAATGTAGTTGTTGATTCATTGGCTAATTACATCCTACACTGGCATATTTCCCATTCATGATGTTAATCAAACATGGTACATTGTAAATAAACATTTAAAGACACATAAAACTCATATAAAATGCATTCATCCATTTGAAACGTATAAACATAATGTAAAAGTTTGTATATATATATACGAAAAATGTTACAAAAAATAGGTCCCAAGAATTCATCTGAAGCACATAGGATTTCAGGAAAAATCATCATACAAAATCCTGAAGCTATCAGCTTTTAGTATACATGTCTCATCCACTAGTGGTGCTCATGATAGCACATCAATGCTTGATCCACCTTGTGAAGTAGCCTACTAAATCGGTCTAGTACTCCCACCGTAGATCTCTAATATCTAGTGGGGAAGTCATCTATGTCAGCATCTAGGATGTCCAGAGTCCACCTCTCAAGGTTCTCCTCCATCTCCCCAGTGATATCATCACCCTCTGGCATGAAGCGAGCTCCGGCTCACCTATCTAATGGAGATGCTCCTCCAGGCCTTGCTGCTCAACATCTGCATGAAGACAAACAAGTCTCGTCACTTATCATAAAAAATATAAAATATAAAAAACATAAAAAAAAAATTCATCTATAGGGTTTCTTGTTTCTTACCAATGTCTCCCCACTACCCTACAAGTGAGAGTGGTAGGTTGTGATCACCTATAAAATATGTGCCCACATAGGCATAGTCCTCAACCATGAGCATCTGATCCCACAACCATCTGAAGAACGTGTCACCAAACTTCACTCTGCCCCTACTTGCTCAGCATGCAGGGGTCTTGTGCTCTCAGACTCTGAAAATTCACCTGGGGCCTCATCTGGGGGACTTGCTCAAAGAAGAAACAATCTAAGATGGAACCAAAGCCTAATTGCTTTAGCTCTCCCTGCCAACATTTAGTCAGCTGATCCTTGAAGATTGGAAGCAATGCTTCCACCTAGTTGAACACTGTAGGTGCCATTTCCTCTAGGAAATACAACATATGTGCCCTGGAAGCCTGATGTACACCCTGGATCCCTTCCACCCTCTACATGGTGAACAAAACAATCCATAGAGCCCTGTCTATCAATACCCTAATGGGGATTTTCTTCCCCGATGTGCCTATACCTGGTGTATAGTGTCAATCTATGAGCTCTCTGGTGGTAATGTCCCCACCACAGGAACCTGTCAGTGAGATAGGGGCACCCCATCTCGATAGGCAATTCAGGAAGTAGATGTCTTCTACCTCCACTGTAAGTATATGTGCCCCCACCTCGAAATACTATTGTTTTGGATTTCGCATTCTTAGTATGTGTTCCAGTAGTCTCTCATGGGACACCATGCTTGGTGTATGGAAGATATTTAGAAGTCCACATTTCTAGAGTGTAGCAACACAAACTGGATTCCTTTCAGCAGCAGCATCCTCGTCATCATGTGTTCTTTCCTTCCATATCACCATATTTTGGAAGCCTAGACCTTCCAAAACAACAATGGTATACATCAATGTCATCCTTGAATCATCACAAATCAAAAGAATGAGTCAATTTTGTATATATCATTGGTTTAATTTCTCCATGGATGGCATCGCCTGTGCCTCGTTGGTGACAGGCGGTGGCACCGCCTGTCCACCTTGTTTTTGGTGCGGTTCTCGGGTGGTACCGCCTATACTGCAAGGGGTAGCCACGGTGCCCGCAAATAGGATTTTAGGGCTTGCCAAATAGGCCTAAAACCCCATCAAATACCAAAATAAAAGCTATGAAATGAAAGAAGAAGGTCTTAGCTGTTACCTGCAACTGACAAGACTGAAAATGGACGGTGGAAACTCTCGGTATCAGCTGTTGAAGATCTGGCTAAAAAATGCTCCAAGTGCTCTCTGCTAGAGGTAAATAGTGAAATGTTTGATTTTTTACTATTTACTTGCCTTATATAGACATTTTTTGGGTCTGACTTAGTATAGTTTTGATATTACATCATGTTCTAGTCAAAATCTATTTGTCGTAATCCCTTAATGTTGATTTTGGATGCATTTAACACTTGTTTATGAGTTGTCTATAGGTTGACTTTAGTAAACGCTTTGGAAATTTTGTTTATGGATTTTTCGTACTTTAACAAAATGGAAAAGGTCATTGAGCGTTTATTATGACACTTTGTCATGCTCATCTAGTATCAAAGTTCCGAGTCCATTTCAAGTTTCTTTCCAGTCTCGTAAGATACAACATTGTGTAAAGAAACGTTATGGAGTCTTATTTTCATATCTTCTTTCAGACTCCTTAAACATGAAAAGATAGTCAAGTCCATTTCCAAATCTTTCCAAGTTCATAAAAAGTGACATTGTGTAAAAGAAACTTCATGGAGTTCTCTTTAAACCCTTTTCAGACTCCCTAAATATGAAAAGATTGTCGAGCAATCTTGTCTTCTTCACGCTCATTAAAGTATTTGAAGAGTCGTCCGTCTGACAGTAGGTTATCTCTTTCTTAGTTCGGATAGTACTATTTACGAGAAAGGAACACTCTAGCCAATAATGACTAGAATATTTCTCTAAGGCATGATTTTATACTTTTTCGGACCTTAGAGACTAAATCATACGAAAAAGTACCCCCATGGAGTCTTCTTCTGTATTCGTTTAGACTCTCTAAACATGAACGATATTGAGTTTTCTTTCAGTGGGCTCGTTAAATTAAAAATTGAGAGACCCATTTTGGGAATGAACCCATCCTCTCTCAGGTTCATAAAACATATGGGATTGGACTTGTCTTCTGACAAGCTATATCGAGTGTTTGTTACCCTTTTTGAACTCATAAAACCGAAAAAAGGCACTCATCGATCATGATGGGTGAAATTGGAAAGGGAATCATTTTTCAAATAATGGCAGTTGTTTGTCATTACCTTTGAACATGGCACTTGTCTACACAATCATGTCAGTCAATTGGGTATTCAGATGATCTTCGTGACAATCCACTTTCATGAGTCATGCCAATCCTTTGAGTCTTTCAAAAGAATGCATTGTCCACTATTGCATTGTGTCATGTCCCCATGCCTCTGACTGGCGTAGAGGACGCGACCCAAACTTCAAGCACATGGGCTAAGAGCCCCATGAACATGTGCATGCACAAAATTGCTGAAACAGAATACTTAAATAAAACTTTGAACTAGAATATGCACACATGAATCTCTATCATGCACAAATGCAATTATGTATCTTGCACAGCGGAATTAACGTGCATTCATTCAAGCATTCATTCCACATGTTCAACATGATCATTAACAGAAAATATATATTTGCAGAAGTAAAAATGGACAAGATCACTTATCTTATGATGAACTCTTCCGCAACTAGCTACGCCACTGCAATGTTCCACCCAACCATAGGCTAGCATGCTCAATCTCTGAGCAACGTTGCCACCCCCGAGCTGGGAATGATTCTCCAAGTATTAAGGGAACAAGCAGGCTTACACATAGCCAAGGATACACAAAACATAGCCAAGCCAACACAGCTGGGTTTATCAGGCCATCAAGGAGTTGGGGAAAGGATCAATGCTAGGCTGGTGAGCTCATTACAGAGCCAAGAACACCTACACCAGAACTAGCCTAACCTCTAAGACACCCACACACACCAAACACAAGGAATCAGTCCCTTCTGTGCTACACAGTCCCTTAGGCCCTGTATTCCCTTCCAGTGCTATTCAGGGGTGGTGGAGAAGAAGGTCAACCCTCTAGCTCTGTCTGTGTGGTCTCCAGCCACCAGGTTTATCAAGCAAACCAAGCCCCCATCCCTGCTCCTTACACAGTCCGAATACCAACCATTGCATACATGCAATTAAATCAGCTGTCACAGCTTAAACAGGGAAAACGACTCCCAAGCAATTACACAGCCCCAAATGTATCAGTGAACATGGGGAAAACCACAGTCCAAAACATGAACAATGAGCATAGCTCACACATGGGAAAAACAATAACCCGTTTTACCCAATCGAATCCGCTGGGGAAGATTTACACAGACCACAATGGGGAAGAGATTACCGTTCTCCTAGATTCCTGTGTGAGAAAACAACAACGCAAAACACAGAGCATGAGAGAAGATTACACCCAATTCCAAATGCGGGTCCAGAACACACCCAATTTCCTCACTGGGGAACAATGTGACTGACAGTGGAGACGACTCCTCACTCTTGGCTGCATGAGACCAAAAAAGGAAAGAATCCTGTGCATGAGAACAACCAGACTTCTGTGAGGCACGAACAGACAATGGATTGACGCGAGTAGGGAGTGCATGAGTGTGAGAAACTTTTGCTCCTGCGTGAGGATGAGTAGCAAATCCTAAGGAACAAACAGAACAGTTGTGAGGCCTGTTTAGTGGAGGGTGCGTGAGCGTTTTTGCACAGTCGTGGGGAGAGAATGAATGTCTATTTGAGTGATCGATGTGGTTCCTCTTCCAATGTGAAGTCAATCGTGGTGGAGTGTGCGTGTGGGTGAGGACTGATAGTCCTGCTGCCCCACTCCCAAAGACAATAACTGCCTCAACCACCAGCAACAATTCTTCAATGAAAGTGGTTGGGTAAGACAAGGAAAGAAGACACATGGGTATTTCTCTCATTGGCCAAGGTTTAACAATTTCCCCACCCCTATCCTTGTGAAAATCATGCCCCTTTCTCTTTTTAGTTTCCACGATTGTAGCCTGTCGGGTTCATTTAATTAATTATAGATGCATATTTACATGATGACAAACATAATATATGCCGCATGCCCCGATATACCATCGGTGATAAGTTAAATCCAAAACATAGCATAACCAATCAATGGTGGGGCCTTGGACTTTAGCTCCACACCATGATCATTACAATATATACATCATGTACATCTAATGCAATGGGGTCAAAACTAGGACGTTACACATTGTGTATCTATACTGTCTAGTCATGATTCCAAGTCATTTTGTCGTGTCACCCGACGTTCAAAGGGGATATGAAGAAGTCTTACCTCTGCAGTATACACAGTCTTTGTGTTAGTATCTTTGAGTCAGTCATATGGTTACTACATTCACATCATTCCAGAACTATGTTTTGAGTTTCGTGTCATCGATGTGGGACTCATCATGGCTCTCCTTTGATGAGACTATTCTCGTCGAAGTCAGCTTATCATCCAGGAAATAGTATTAGAAACAAGATTTAGTACCTTGAGATCTGTATGCCTTAATGACAGATTCCCTCGCTCTCGACATAGGTTCACATCATTAACCTTTGATCAATAGAATCGACTGGGTGTTCGACATCAGGACATATATTTGCACTCAATAGATTGTACTAAAGTACCTTTGGAATCATTGAGATAAATGGTGATCTCCCTCGCACTTGTTAACGGTTCACATCATTGGCCGGTAATCAAGTGGTTTCTACCATGTTCGACTTCAGATCATTGTAATGACATGGATAGAATCGTACTTTGTGGAAGACGAGACAAAGAATTTAGGTATTTGTTTAAAAGTGCTCATTGCTTTTTCCCCAGGTTGCGATGGAGTTTTGTATATCTAGCATGGATCCACATTTGTATGGTCGTGGCTATGCTCAAATTTGGTGTATGACATAGATCTACGTTGTATGTCTGGTAGCTATGTCCAAGTTTGAGTCCTCTATCACATGGATCTACATTGTATTCTAGTAGCCATGCTTGTTTATTCCACTCATGGATCTGCCTTGTATTGGTCTGCAGCTATGAGTTTGGTTACTTGTGTCTGTGATTCAACATACTGATGTACTACAGATGCCTACTTGACTGCATGCTCCAATCAAGCCAACATTTTTATCTCCTGGAAACAACTTGTTCTTAAAGCTCTCATTTATCATATCAGTCTAAGACTCATGCTTTGGGGGGCATTTTGTTATACCAAAATCCTGTCACCATCATGTGATAAGACCTTTGACATACCTACTTGCACTGAATCCCAGCCTCTGGAGTGAATACTAAATGGTTTCTTATCAGTTTGTAATACAAATTCCCAGCACCGCTCATCCTCCCTTATCTAGGAGTGGTACCCCTGTTCGTACCGCTTTTCATTGGTTGTCCACAAGTGGTACCACCACCTGTTACCTTTGGTCCATAGGCGGTTATTACTAGAACCGCTCTGTCATAGAAGGAGAAGCGTGGTACCTTGGGTAAAAAGGGAAAAAGAGAATCTTCTCAAAGCTTCTAGATGATAAGATTCAAGATATCCCTTATCCCTACTACTGTGGTTTGGTTGAGCTCGAGATCCCCCATCCTAGGATCTTAGAGGCCACCTCACCCACTAATTTCTCAACCATCTCTATCCATTAAATCCCTATAAATATGAGCTCATAGCCATGGTTGAGGAAAGAACATTGAAGGTATTGTTATGTTGTTGGACTGATTCTTGTCCCAAGATCATTTGGAGAGAGCATAGAGATCTAGAGTTAGAGCTTTTGGGGATTAAGATTTGATTTCATGGAGATGCATGTCAACACTAAGGCTCGGTTGTAAACTTCTTCATATTTCTAATGCAAGCTGATTTTTTGTCCCATATATATTGTTGATGTTTGATTTCATATATATATATTGCTAGATTCCTTAGTCACTAGCATAGATTAGTAGATCATATTCTGGTTGCTTTGATCTATTTCGTGTTGAACTCTTTTGCAGGTACATAGGTGAACTATCAAAGCCTTGTATTCCATATATCTACATCGTCTAGGGAGAGTTATAAACCTCTGTGATCTATTTGTTCTGGATCTAAACCATTCAGACCAGTGGAACACCTTGCTGTCTGCAGGAGGTGAAATATTTTGATCAACAATGACTACCAATATCCCATAAAAGGTAGTGGTGAATCCTCCTACAAGCTAGACTCTAGAAATCCTATGAAAATGAAGGATGTATCGTTTGCACTAGGATTATAGAAGAATCTTCTCTCCATATCAGCACTGGATGCAAAGGGCATGAGGGTTGCATTTGTAGATGGCCAAGTCCTCATGTGGTCAAGAGGAAAGACTATTGACAATGCAATAGTAATTGGAAAACAAGGAGGATTATACAAATTGAAGGGCCATCCAGGAAAAGCTTTGGTCCATGACAAAGTAGAGCCAAATGAACTTTGGCACAGAAGGCTTGCACTTGTGCATTACAGAGCACTAACACTTGCAAGAAAAGTTGTTGCAGGTCTTCCAAAAATTCAAGAAAAACATGAAGGAGTCTACAAAGGATGTGTGAAAGGAAAGAATACAAAGAAGACATTTCCAAGTAGCGAGAGCAAGGAAAAAGGAATCTTGGAAATCATCCACTCCGATGTATGCAGACCAATGTCATCTAGTTCACTAAGCGGGTATGTATACTATGTTTCTTTCATTGATGACTTTTCTAGGAAGACATGGATTTATTTCATGAAGAACAAATATGAAGTATTCAGTAAGTTCAAGGAATTCAAAGCCTTGATAGAGAACCAGATAGAAAAGAATATCAAGACCTTTCGATCAGATAATGGTGGAGAATTCACATCAAATAAATTCAGAGACTTATGGAAAGAATCAAGAATTAAGAGGGATTTATCCAATCCATATAATCCCCAACATAATGGGATTTCAGAAAATAAGAATAGAATTATCATGGAAGCTACAAGAGCAATGCTTCATGATCAAGATCCTCCCATGCAACTATGGGCAGAGGCTGCTAGAACAATGGTGTATGTACAGATCCATACTCCACACATAGTACTCGAGAACAAGACACCTGAAGAAGTATTTTCCAGCAAGAAACCAGAAGTCAGCCATGTCAGAATATTCGGCTATCCAATGTACATACACATTCCAAAAGATAAGAGAACAAAATTAGATCCTTCAGGAAAGAAGGGTATATTTGTGGGATACTCTGAAAGCTTGAAGGCCTATAGAATATATTTCCCAGGATTCAAGAAGATAGACATTAGCAGGGATGTAACATTTGATGAAGATTCAGCTTACAAAAAATATAGAAAGATACCTACTGAAGAACCTGAAGAAGCGGAAGCACCTAGAATTCATGATACAATCATGAACAAAGAAACTCAAGAAGAAGATCGAGAATTTGAAGAACCACAAGAACCTATAGATCCACCTCAAGAGAAGAATCCTCATACGAGGAAACCTGCTTGGGTACGGGAATTTATCCAAGGTGTGGAAAGATATGGGGATCGAGAAGAGAATCATAGAGAAAGAAAGAGAATGAGATCCTGCTCCAGATATGTAGCTTTACTATGTGACTTTATCAATAAAGAACCTTGCAATTATGAAGAAGCAATAGAATGGAAAGAATGGAAGGATGCTATGATCGAAGAGTATCAATTGATCATGAAGAATGATGTTTGGGATGCTGTCCCAAGACCAAAAGGGAAGTCGGTTGTAACTTCCAAATGGATTTACAAGATCAAGCATGTTGCAGATGGTAGCATAGAAAAATATAAGGAAATATTCATGGATTCTCATAGAAAGAAGGAAAAGATTATGAAGAAACCTTTGCACCTGTAGCTAGATACACTTCCATCAGATCAGTACTTGCTCTGGCTATAGTGATGAAATGGAAGATACACCAAATGGATGTCAAGACTAATTTCTTGAATGGTGTAGTGGAAGAGGAAGTGTATGTAGAGCAAGCACTCAGTTTTGAGACACATGACAGGGAGTCTCATGTGTGTAGATTGAAGAAATACCTGTACAGTTTGAAACAGGCACCTAGGACATGGTACAAAAGAATTGACAGCTTTCTATCCAGATTGGGATTTACCAAAAGTAAAGCAGATTCCAACCTTTACTAAAAGTTTGAATATGGCAACCCGGTGATGCTTCTACTGTATGCAGATGATTTCACTAGTGGAAAATGAGAGATTAGTGACCAGGAGACCAAAAGTTTTGGTCACCATAGTTTTTTTGAAGGGATAAATGACCAAAATTGATAAATTTAAGTGAGATAACTAAAAAAGACCAAGATAAATGACCAAATTTGGTCATGGGATAAAAACCAACTAAAAACGACCAAGATAAATGACCAAATTTGGTCACGGGATATCTAGACTAAAAATGACCACATAACAATTGGTCATTTATTTGGTCATTTATAGTTGTCACTCCGGCAATAAAAAAAATTACCAATTTTTTTTCCCTCTCAAATAATTGTTTTTCCCTCTCAAATCAATTGTTTCACCCATTTTTGGACATGGGAAGCCAATGAGCAAAGGCATATTCGTAGAAGCTAGATTCAGAGGGAGGAACAAAAAATGAAGGAGGATATCCTGAAGAGTCCCCTCACATTGAAGGTAGCGGGTCTTCTGCTGCTTGCTTGCACACACAGAGGCTCCAACCTATGACCTCTCTTCCCTAAACATCACAAAACCCACCCCCCTCTTCCTCCTCCATCACCACCATCACCAGCTTCCTTTGGCATAGTGGTTAAGGATGGAGTAATGCAGAATCATTTCTTGGTGGGGGAGGATGACAACCTGGATGATTATGACATTGATAATGACACCTTTGTTTCTGAGATGGAAATCTTCGAGCAATCATTCAATGGATCTGAGAATGTGAAGGGGAGCACCGAGATCGGGGTGGACACCAAGGTTGAGAGATTCAAACTATGCCCTAAGAATATGAGTGAGTATATACCCTTCCTGGACAATGTTGTTGCAATTTCCAAGCTCAAATCCATGGCGAGAGGGGAGAGGTTTGAACATCTTTGCCCGGACAAAGCGAACCGGTTAAATTTCCTTGTTCCCACTCCACCTAAGTACAACGCTCCCATTCCATGGCCCAGAAGCCGCGAATTGACATTTTCATGTTCAATTTTCTTATGATTTCAAAACAGGTTTCTGGACAAAATGGAGACCGGGGTTATCATTAGTTGTCAACAAAGGATCCGCTGTAGTCTAGCTACACTGGCATATTCATGGAACATCTTCTATTGTTGGATTTAAGATTAGCTCAGGGGATATCACTGGTTTGTGCTATTGCTCCCAATCACGAAAAGAATAACTCACACCGGGCTTCGAACCTTTACTTACGCTCCCCCGCTTATTTTGGGTCGTCTAAAGTTGGGACAATGTTTCTTCATAACCTGATTACTGACAGCGTTCGGAGCAAAAAAAATCCATTCCACCAAGCAAACTTGGAATTTCAATATTCATAGGAAAAGCCTCTCATGGCTGAGGTCCTTGGTTCGGAAGAAGCAGCGTCTTTGGACTCCAATTCCTTGCCGAGACATACACTATTATCCAAAACTCACTACCCAGTAGTAGAAACCCCCTGAAAGGATAAATGGAAGACTTATTTTCAAGATCAGATCACTATGCTGGACTTCGTTTTCTTCAACTGACCGAGGTCCCACCCTTTCTTCCCTCTCATTTATAGTCCTCTCTCGTGACGCTTTCTTGCTGATAAGAAGCCACCTACGTGGATGGTTGCACCCCACTTCAACTTGACCATGATCCCCTCCGGGGGCCGAACACAAAGCTGACCTATCATTGCGCAAAGCATGGAAGAGAAAGACATGGTTTGGTAATGAGTGTTACCCTTGCAATTACCCCAAACATGATTGAAGCTTCGAACCTGGAGCTTGGACATTGAGGATTGATTCGACAGCACACGTTGGCCTCCTGAAGAAAGAAGGTATTACCCTTTGCACTGCCGAGACTGTTAATGATGGAAGGATAATCAATAGGGTTTTAACAGATCCATATAGCCACGGCGAGGTTTGTTGTAACTTGTCTCCTCTTTTTTTTTTTAATTAATAAATGCAAGATAACATGAGATTATATAATTTAATTCATACCCTACAAATTTCAGAGATGTATTGTCATTTGGCCTATTGGTGAGGCATCCAAAATTATTATCTGGACACTAAATCTCCAATTGAGTGAATCTATCGTAATGTTCAGATATGTAAGACATCAAAGACTTATTTTCTGGATCCTAATGTTCAATTGAGCAAATCAATCATCATGTTTAGAGCTTGCGGGGTATTTGTCATATGTTTGGAAAAAATAGTTGTGGGTATGAGATTCTAAATTGGTTGTAAGTATTCATTTTTCTTTGTCTCTTGATCTTTTTCATTTTTGAAATTCATGAAACAATTGGATGATTTTGCACATAGTCATAAGATCAAGCCAAAATGTGTGTATGGTCTAGATGGCAGATGCTAGTAAGTATAGTTCTCATGAAATCACTATACAACCCTGCCATGACTAGGTTTGTTTGTCCCCTATTTCCTTTGAAGTATTAGAATTCTGAGATGTCATCTCATTTGCTATGTTGGCAAAGCTCCAAAAAATTATCGGCTGGATCCTAATCTCCAATTGAGTCGACCCATCACAATGCTCAGAGCTCATGGGCATCTGTCATATCCTTGATAAAACAATCAAGATCTTTGATTGTGAATTGGATGTAAGTACTAATGACACATCTTTCTTTCTGTCATTTGATCTTTTGCTTTGCATAAAATACATCTGACAATTTGATGTGTTTTCACAATAGACACTTGTGAGATAGAATATTTGCCCACTGCATATGTGACAGATCCTTATCAATGTAGTGGAAGAGAACACCAGCAAACAGAGAACTACGGGAGAGATATATAGTTGAAAACCACTTTGTCCTTTAATCCCCAAGAAGCCTAATACTATGACAAATCAGATAGAACTTTGTAGGCTCAAATTCAAATCTCAAACTTGCAAACTTGTCCATATAGTATTGTAGAAAAATATTGTTAACAAACAGGTAGACTGTATCATATCTTTTATGTGGCATGGTATGTTAGGTTAAGCTTGATTTGGTTAAAGAGTGATGGAGAAAACCTTGATTTGGTCAAATGGGTTTATGGTTGGTGGTTTATGGGCCCATGGTTTTGGGAAACCCATGGTATTAGCATGTGAAGAAGCCTACTTAAAGGCTTGAGTAATTCATTCTATGCTACTTGTTTGTGGCTGGTGTTGGTTGGATTGGCCAGGCCTTGGCCAGATTAATCAAGGATAATAGATCTATTGGTTGTTGTTTTTCCCTGTATAGGGTTTCTAGGGTGAAAATATTCTTCATCGTTTGTGCTTGTTCTTTTGTGCATTTTTTTTCTAACAACTAGTATTGGGGCAAGGTTTGTTTGCACTCTCTCATGGGCATGGATAAGGTTCTAGGGCTAGAGAATGTTGTGGACCGGTGAATTCTTGTTGGTTTATTGCTGGAATGAGAGTAGTCTCATGATTCTGAGATGCCATGAAATGTCTTGTTGGAGAAACATATCATTGCAGGCATAGTGGTGGAAGCAAAGAAGGCAGTGCCAAGAGCAGCAGCGTGCAATAGCATGTGGTTTGGATCTGCAAATTGTGGGGTGTATAGACTGTTGTTTCCTCCATGGCCAACTTGGAGCTCACGGTGCAAAACTACCAACCTCGTTTAAGTTTGAACCAAACAACACATTCACCTTAGGAATTTGCTACACCACAGCTAAGTTTGGCACAAGTTGTGAGGTAGCAATCGAATGGTGGTAGAAAGATTACATGCCAGTTGCTTGGCGTGGTACTTGAAAATTCTACTCCAGAAAAGCTGCAAAAGCATGCTGTTGTTCCTTGTGTGGTTCATGGTAAATGTAGTCCATTGGTTGAAGCTTAAGCCAAAGATGGAAATGCATGATATGGATTGATGTGAAGCAGTGACACATGGAAGATGCGGATGAAGAAGTAATTGATTCACTATATTGTAAGCATTTTTATAGAGTTATATTTAATCACAATGTAAATAGGCATATGGTTGTAAGATTCATTTAGGAATGCATACCCCTGGTTTATTGATTCACTGGTGTAAAGTCTAGATATAGACTTAGGTGATAGGGGGGCATGTTGTATTCCTGAATCCTAAAAACCAGGTTAAAACTTTAAGGTGGGTTGGTGTTTACCCCAAGTCAAGTTTAAAGGGGGAATGCTAGGTTAATCTTGATTCACGTAAAGAGTGGTTGAGGTAACCTTGATTTGGTCAAATGTGTTTGCCATTAGTTGTTTATGAGCTCATGGTTTTGGGTAACCTGTGGTATATGCCCCTGGTATTAGCATGTGATGAAGCCTACTTAAAGGCTTGAGTAACTCCATTGTATGCCTTGTGTGGGGCCAGTGTTGGCTGGATTGGCCATGCCTTGGCTGAATTGGTCAAGGATAATGGATTTCTTGTTTGCTGGTTTTCCTTGTAAAGTGTTTCCAGGGTAAAAATATTCTTTATTGTGTGTGCTTGCTTCTTTTGTGTGTTATTATGTCTAACATGGTAGAAGAATTTAGACCAAGAAATTTCAAATCATAAACTTATAATTATCACAAATATGCAAATTGAGAATGAATAAAAGAATGATGAACTAAAATATAATGGCATGCTTACATATATGGAAAACATGTCAATTTTAGTCAATGCACAAAGCAAATAAGAACCGACATACCAAAACTTACAAGTCATTCAATGGCCATCAGACCCAAGAGAGCATTAATAGCATTTCCTTAAAGGGCAAAATATGCAATGATAATAACACATCAAGCAATGAATTTCAATGGATGTTAAGTCATTAATGTTGTTAATGAAGAGACACAACAAGATGTTTTACCTATTTAGAATCTGTCTTATGAGTTCCTATATAAATACCACAAAGCATTTACAGTTCATCCAAATCCAATTGAGTATCGACTTATTATCAAGTAGTTGGTTATTGAGGACCACCTGATCCATACACATGTTTGTGTGGAACTGGAATGTATTATGATGGCCACTATGAAATTGTGAAGTTACCATTCATTGCTTTAAGGATGCCATCTCCATACTCATTATTAAGTCCTTCTCATGATTCATCTCATCCTTACACACATTTCTACAGAGGCCTCTATATCGTTTGTATATTTATGAGGTCTATTGTATTCTGACCAGATTGAATTTGTGGTCCTCAACTATGCATGATTTATCTTGTGTAAGCGGATAACTTTATTTTATTTTTATTATTGATATTCATTCTGACATTTGCACTATTTGCTCATTTATAACATTGCAGGTCTGGTACAATAATGTCCCACATACTCGTTTGGTGGAAGATAAACGTGGTCAAAATTGGATTGTATTAGATAAAGATAAATTCAAATTTCCAGGAGGTGGAACCCAATTCATACATGGGGCAGATCATTACATAGATTAGATTTCTCAGGTTCTTGGAAATGGTGCTTGGTTTTCTCATTGTCATTAGGGGTTCTAGCTAATGCCATTCGGAACTAGATGCATTGTGGTGTTATTTGTTGTTGCTGGGCCCTGAAGATTTTTTATTTTTATTTGGTTGTGCAGATGGTTCCTGATGTGGCTTGGGGTGTTCATACCAAGTTTGTTTTGGATGTGGGATGTGGTGTAGCAATTTTTGGTGCCTTTTTGCTTTCTCGAAATGTATCAACACTTTCCATAGCTCCAAAAGATGTTCATGAAAATCAGATCCAGTTTGCTCTTGAACGTGTTGTTCCTGCTATGGTGGCAGCTTTTGCAACACGTCGCCTCTTGTATCCTAGTCAGGCTTTTGAGATGATTCATTGTTCCCGTTGTCGAATAGAATGGACTCATTATGGTATAGTTTTAACTCTATTTTAGATTCCTAAACTATGAGATTATATCTAGTGCATTTTATATGAAATTAATAGAAATTTGAACAAGGGTTTTTATTATTTGTTAGGTACAAAGATACATATAGCATAATTTTTAGAGTTCAAGCAGTGGAGACGAGTTAGGTCTATGATTGAGTGGTGAAGGTTGTTGGTCTGTTCCCTTAGGCTCACTGGTTCCATTCTGAAGGAGCTGTTTACCCCAGTTTCTGGCAGATGGATATGCGGTATGCCCTTTTGTGGATATGGGGTCTGGACCATTTTTCATCAGATCATGATAGATTGGAAAATTCATGAATTTTTGTTGTTGTGAACAATGCTCCATATAATCCACATATAATCCACTGTCAAACATGGTAAACAACTTAATTCCCAGGGCTTTATGCATGCTAGGGTTTAAACCTGGGTCATCATTATGGGACACCCTTTGTCAACCACTAAATTCATAATTTCGTTTTTCATGTTGAGTGATTAGAAGAGCATACAGGTGCATGATGCCAGAAATAACTCATAGAATAGTAGATGGAAAAAAGGTTGGTAAAATCTATGGGAGACTGCAAATTGGAAGAAAACCTCATCCACCTGGCATGGTGCCTTCTGGACCTCAAAACTTTGGACCTCCTCTGCCAATGCAAGTATGATCCGTGGCTTGTTGATGCTTTCTTGCTATTTATATATGTGCCATACTAATTGTTGTTGGTTTGGACATTTGTATACAATTTCTATTTAATGAGACATTTTTATACAATTTCTATTTAATGAGACATTTGACAAAGAAATTGATGAGGGATTGCAGTTTAGATCTGGAGTACCACAACAAACAGGTCAACATTTTATGCCTCAAAGTAGCCAACAGTTTCGGCCTATGACTCAAGGTATACCACCGACAAACATTGGAACTGCTCAATCTGTTCAACCACAGCCTGTGCATTATCCACCACAAATGCAACATTTGCCTCCACGTCCAGGGCAACAACAACAAACTCTGCCTTCATCTCAGGCTCCTTCTATGACATATCTTCAGCATCCAAGGCCAATGACAAGTGGAGCTCCTCCATCTCAGCAGCCTCAGCAATCTCAACAGCCTCTTAGTATGCCACCTCCACCTGGTTTAGGTGGCATGGGATTGCCACCATCATCATCCTATACGGTACAATATACTCTTATTTGTATGAGGCTTATTATAGCATGTAAATGTGTTTTCTGCTTTTCATTTTGAACAAGGTCTACAGGGAGCATGTTATATTTTATCTTGACACTAGTAATTTATGTCCTCCATTTTGCTCCATCTACATATGGTCAGTCACAGAATTCATACAGTGTTAATTCACAATATCAAGCTATTTCTCAGCGTCAACACATGCCGTCGGTGCACTCTGGAACTCAGCAATGGGGTTCTGCAAATCAAAATAGTCTTCCTGTATCTCAAGGGATGCATACAGGACAACAATCTGCTGTTGGTTTTGCTTCAGCTCCTGTAATATTTTTAAGCATATTAAATTTCTTCCATAGGTTCTATTGTAGAAATATTTTAAAGCAATTCGGTTTTCTACATTTTATATGGAGCTGCTGTAATTACTGTATCTGTTGTTGTCATAGTGGTCGATTGTTGAAACTGACTTTTCATTTCTTCTGTATTTAAAAGGGAGCTGTTGTACCACCTAATAATTCCAGCATACAAATCTCTTTAGATTGGCAAGAACATACTGCTACAGATGGACGAAGGTATGAAGTAGCGGTAATTCGAAGGTGTATTATAATTTTAATGTGTAACTGTTTAGTCAGAAGTGACAGAATAGGGTTGATCTTCTGAGTAGCAGAATGAGGGATGCATGTATTTGTGATCTTGTGGTACCGCTCAATGCTTACATTTTGAATTTCTATTTAGTTAATACCTTCAACTGAAATACTACAAGCAGTAGAATCATTTATTTTATGCATCTTCTGATCTTCTGTAGATATTATTTCAACAAGAAGACACGGCAGTCAAGTTGGGAGAATCCTCTAGAATTGATGACACCAATTGAGGTAAGATAACCCTAGATAACTCTCACTGTATTCCATTATTTAGAGGATACAGATTCAGTATTTTTAAAGCTCCTTGACATTTCTAGAAGCTATCTCTTCCCTTTGTGGTAAATATTGCAGAGAATAGTTGATTAACTTTGCTTTATGTGGATTTTGTTTCCCAAATTTGTTGCTAATGACATTAAAAAATAGATGTGTTCTTCTGTTTTCCACATCTTATTATGAGGTCTAAAGTTACATGGGGTGCTGCTTGAAGCGGAAACCACAGGGTTGACTGTACACATAATTCTGAATTAGTTTACATAAATTCAAAAAGTAAAACTAATATATATTCCACTCATTGATTATTTTATGGTTGAAATATTTGTGCTATGGAACTCTTCCAAGCTTCAATGCTCTGGTCGTGTTTGAGCTGGTATGAAATAGTTAGATATTTTCCCGTGGGTCCTATAATCCACGTCTTGTCAGGGATGAAGACTCTTTTATTGGGTGAAAATGTAAAAGATCTTCTTTCTAGGAACAATTCGATTGTTCTTTTTACTGGGTGGGAAAATGGAGGTCTTCTTGTTTGTAATGATTTTAAATTTCTGTGTATTTACTATTAATCAAATAATTGTCTTCTTATGTTGATGTATCTATGCGATGTACATTATATAGAAGGTATTACTCGATTAGAAAATCCTTATGGTGGGAGTTTGTTCCACACTAATAATTACTCTAATCTTCTCCTATTCTTTTATGTTTTTAATACCTCACTGTTGTTCGACATACTTGATACAGCAGGCATATGCATCCACTGTTTGGAAAGAATTCACAACTCCAGAGGGGTGAAAGTGAGTAAATATATTTCTTTAATTAGACCATTTTTGAATTGATGTTTAAGTCGAATTGAAAGCTTTGCTGTATTTATCTCAAATTCACATCTATTTTGTTTACACAGGTACTATTACAACAAGGTCACTAAACATTCCAAGTGGACTATTCCAGATGAACTGAAGGTATTTACTATGACGCTTTTTTCTTTGAGTAGGTTGATGCATTTTTGGTCTGTCAACTTTTTGTAATTTGTTTTAGTAAGCTCTTTTGTGGGATTTCTTCAGATAGCTCGAGAGCAGGCAGAAAAAGCAGCAGCTTCAGTTGGAAACTCTGAAGGATCGCTATCCACAGCTGCATTACCAGTACCAGTTGCTGTCACATCATCTCCATATAAAGCATCTCCAAATCTATCTGCTCCCAGCATATCTATATCTGCTACAGTCTTAGCATCAACGGGGACTCCGACAGTTGCTGCACCAGTTATACCTCTTTTGCTCACAAACCCAGTTAGTGTTATGGATTCTTTGACAACAACTATTTTT
The DNA here is from genome assembly GCA_001517045.1 of Pseudotsuga menziesii. Taxonomy (NCBI): domain Eukaryota; kingdom Viridiplantae; phylum Streptophyta; class Pinopsida; order Pinales; family Pinaceae; genus Pseudotsuga; species Pseudotsuga menziesii. The sequence goes on along the minus strand of LPNX010384133.1, from coordinate 127,946 downwards.
ACATCTGCTGGAGCTGTCTCATCTGTGATGACAACATCTGTTCTCACTAGTTCTCCCACAATTGGTGTCGTGCCATCAATCATTGCAGCTGCAATACCTCTTGCTAGTCTTGCTTCTTTAACACCAACTGCTGTGGCCCCCTCAACTAATGGAGTGCCCACAAGTGTAGCGGAAACTGCAAATGCTACAACAGTGTAAGGAAGATATTAACTATAATCTATCAAAGAGATGGTGGGGTTAGTTAATTTCCTCTTACCGTTCTTCTGTTCTTTTTGTCATTTGCAGGTCAAATGCTGATAAAACAAATGTTGTAGATTTAAAGGAAGGGGGAATTGATGAAGCTTCTGCATAGGATTTGAAGGTAAAACTTACATATATAAATCTCATTTAGATTGTTATTTACAAACATCTTTACATAAAAATGTTTTTATCCTTTTCTATTAATTCATTTTTAAGAGGGCTATTCCTTATTAGAAAAGCAGGATTTCCTCCGACATCATAATGTTATGATGTATGAAATTTTTATTTACTTTAAAAAACAAGGTCATCCTTGATTGCTTCCCTGTTCCTGTTTCTCCTGTGAAATATTGTCATACTTAATACAAAATTAAATTGGCACTAGCTTAGGACCTAGTCGTAGCTTCTTCAATTTCCCTCCCAATTTAGGTAAGGTCTCTATTTCAGCCTAGACCATCAGATTGAATGTATATTTCTAAGGGGATAGGACTTTGCACATTCCTTGGTTGCTAAGTCATCTATGAGATAATGTCTCTTTTAATACTAGAAGGTAGCTGTATACTTCACTGACTAGATGGAATTTGTCTGATTATATGAGTGTCACAGTGGCCAATGGCTAGATACTTGGGCATAACCAGTCCTGTAGACTGGCCTTGGTCAACAAATGGCTGCTTTAAATCCCCTTAGATCTGTGATCTAGATCCAGTCGCTGATTTGTGTTCTTTATTCAACTTTTGGTAAAATAATATATATTCATATACATTTGTGTAAACTAAACCATTATAGACAAACAATGCAAAAGTTCTCATGTGTATAGCAAGCTAGGCTTAATATGTGAAAATAGCCGAGTGCAATACACACGTTAGATTCTAAAACTAAACATTGAGGCTCTAAATGTTAAGATTTCACCTACAAACTAGATTCACTTAGGTAGGGATTTTGTCAAACACTTTGCCGAACTCTGATTTCTTTCTCTAGTAAAACTTCAATAGTAATGCATTTAAAGTTTAAACCAAAGATATTCAACTATATTTTATGACCAGAAATACAAATGACTAAGAGCTTTGCAGTGGAAATAAAATGAACAGTAAACACACATTTGACACAAATTTTCTGGGAAATGCCCCTGGAAAAACCCCAAAGTGAAAACAAATCACAAAAGAGGAATTTTATCAAGAATCAGCTACAACGAAATTTCTGAATGTTATAGCAATACAGAACAGCATTAAATACACTTTGAAAATTGTGCCCACTGCATAGAAATCTGAGCCCACTGCTGTACTTCCTCCCTGCAACTGTATGGCCAGCGATATGCCCTGCTAACTGTCCCAATACCTCAATCTGTGTGCCCAGGAAACTCCACTCTGTTGTGTGGTCGATTTCTGTGCTGCACAGACAGCAATTAATGTTACAACTTTTTTGCTCTATGGCCTAGAAGTGAATAACAAAGTATGGCATGTGTTTTCTAAGCCAAAGCATCTTGATTTTCGTGCCAAGGATGGAAATTGCTGCTTGGTTCTGGTGCCAATTTTCCCCACTCCTTCACTTGCTACAACCCATGTTGCACTGGCTTTGGGAACATGGGCACCGGGGGAATAGTTCCTGAGACTACTATAGTGCACCTCCAATTTTCCAGGGGATGACAGGTTGGTGACGGCATTTATATATACACACACCCACACCCACATACACACACAAGATTTTACAAGTTAGAATTCACCATAAACATTTGTAGTTGCTTGTAATCACAATAGTCTATATTATACAGTATTTTGCACATCCCTTACACTTGCTAGTTCTGAAAAACCTCAGGTAAATAAGAAAAGGGCTGAGTGACCATTATTGGCTTTTGAATGTGAGCAAAATGTAGTTTAGCTTTAGGAAACTTAAGTTTAATTTTTTTCAATCCGCATTAAGGTCGATGAAGGGATGGCGGGTACCAGTTTTTTTGTTGAAACAGGTCCTTTTGCAACATAGGCTGCAACCTATTCTTTCTTCATTTCTCTCCAAGCTCTCCAAAACTTTCTCTCTCGAATGTGTCTACACTCTCCTAGAATTCTTCTTTTATTAATTGAGAGAATGAGTTTGTCATTTCATCTTCCAAGTGAATTTGTCTCTTCATCTCCAAGTCAAAGGATGAGTCAAATTTCATTTAATGAATTTAAAAATCTGAATCATTTTCACTATTTTAGAAGTGTATGTGTTTTCATAGATAAATATTTGGATGAAAGATGGGATCATGTGTAGAATTATTTAAATCAACATTTCGGGCTGAATAGCGTAGCCCATTGTCAGAAAGAGATACCTAGAAGAAAATTAGTGAAGTCTGACTAATTTAGCTTCCTTTAAAGAAATTAATAGTTTTTAACAATAGGTAAGGTGGTTTTAAATTATTTTAACATCGGTTGTATTTATTTATAATTTTATTGGGACTAAAGAATTTCATTATATTTTTATTTTATTTATTCATTTTTATTTTTAATCCTAAATTGAATACCTAAAATATTTAATTACTAAGTTTTAATGAGACGTAATTTTTTTTTCCAATTAAACATTATTAAAATTTAAGACCTAGGAATTTGAAAACTAAGCTTTATCAAAGACCTAAAAATTATTCATAAAAACCTTTTTTTTTTGCTAATTAAGATTTATTGACCTAAAATTTTATTCATAAAATTGTGACCTGAAATTAATTTTCAAGACCTAAAGTCAAGAACTAAAGAATTTATGGACTTAAAATCTTAGGAAACTAGGCTTTAGTTGATTTCTAGTACTTATTATTAATTAAAATATAAAATTCTTTTAAGACTAAAGTCTAGACATAAATTTTATTTATTCATAATAAAAAAATGATTACCAAGCTTTGTTTATTAAATTCATTAAGTAATTTAGTCTATCATTTCTTTATTAGGTTGATCATTGGCTTCCATGATTTGCTCAGCCTCCACCCATCATTGTGAATAAAATTAGTTGGATGTTTTTCAATTTCAATGGCTTCACGGAACACGTCTCTTTGTATAGTGATCAACGGTACTAATCACTTTGGCATCCTCTATTCATATGTGGTGTCTAGAGGTAGATGCAATTTGCTAGCGTTAAAAGCATGTGTAGGCAAAGTCACATTCACTTTATAACACTAAAGTTAATGTCACTTAGGTCATTTCTATATATGGCTAGACACCAAGCCTATTTAGAAGACCTCCCTAGCTATAAGATCTAACCTTCCCTCTTAGCAAGGGAGGTACTTTCAGAACCCCCACCTGGATCTGTCTCCAACCCCATCACTCCATTTGTTGTTGTAGCTGTTCTCTCTGAACCACAATGCCTCTTTACCACCTACACTGGAAACACTAAAATCTGTGTTGAAGATTGGTTCTTGCAGAAGATGCTCCTAGAAGTCTCCTCAAACTCTTGAGCATCTAATAGAGTCATTTTGTACCAGCTAAGTCTCCTGATAGTATTGGAAGAATCCTCACGACCAAATGTCCTTAGTACTGGCACAGGCTCTCAATCCAAGATCCCCTTGGACCCAACCACATGTCCTTGCAATATCGTCCTCAATACCATCATATGGTGAAATGAACCACACTTCCCACAACCCATGCTTAATGTCCTCAAACCCTGCAGCACCACTACCTGAAGAGAACAGAGAAAATTACCTCTCAAACTTCTTTGCAAAGTCCTCAATTTGAGCTGATGCTCCAGTCTGTCTTTCATCCTTGCCCTTCCTGTTTGGACATTGACTCACATAGTAGCTAGTCTTGTGACAAGAAAAGCATTTCACTTTGGTCATGTCTTTCTTATGTTCACCTTTTGAGCTAGACCCACCAGTTAGGCCTCTGCTTGGTCTTCCCTGTGAGAGCAACATTATCCTTGTCATCTACATGTTGTTTACCTGTGTGGTATGAGTTGACTCTCAAAGTTGTCTTGAAGTCTTGTCCCGGGACCCATATGGACATGTTCTCTTTGGAAACAATTGCATGCACAAATTCTTGCTAAGGTTGAGAGAAACCATTCACAAACTTTGCTTCTTCCATTTTCTTGCCAACAACACCATTACGTACTTGTGAAATCCAGTCCAGGTATGATGTGACATTTTCAGTCTTGGTGCTCTTAGTGTTTTGTAACTTCTCTCTCAAAACTATTTTTGGTTTTGATTATCATTCTGAAATAGCTTTATCAAGGCTTCCCACATGTCAACGACATTCATCTTACTGGTCAAATGAGGTATCAGGTGGTTTCTCACTGCATCAAGAAAATACATTTAGCTTTCACATTCTCCTTGTTATATTTAACCATTAGATCAGGATCCTTGGGAATTGTGACCACTTCCTTGATTATATCCCATAACTCAAATTCCTCCTACAACAAAGTGACCCTCTCCTTTCATCGGATGAAGTTCAATGCACCTTCAGGCCTGTTCCCAAACTGTAAGACAAAAGTCATAGACATTCTCGTAGACCAACCAAAAATGAGGCCAACTTTGCTAGGTCACAAGAAATCTCAACAAATCTCTTGCTTCCCTTTGTGTGTTATCTTCTTGTAGACTGGTTATCACTGTTTAAAATCAGAGCCCCAGCTCTGCTACCATGTTAAGATTTCACCTACAATGAAACATCAACAGTAATGCATTTAAACCAAAGACATTCAACTGTATTTAATGAGAAGAAATATAATTGACTAAGAACTTGCAGTAGAAATAAAATGAATAGTAGACACACATTCAAGCACACATTTGACACAGAAATTCTGGGCAATCTGGAAAAACCCTGAAGGGAAAACCAGACACGGGTAATTTTATTAAGATTCAGTCACAGAAATTTTAGAATGTTACAACAATACAGAACAACATTAAATAATAAATACACCTGAAAATTGTGCCCACTACATAGAAATCCGAGCCCACTGCTGTACAGCCTTCCTGCAACTGTACGGCCAGTGTATAGCCTTTTAACTGTCCCAATGCTTTGTTATGCATGCCCAACAAACTCTGCTGTTGTACTGTTGATTTCCGTACTGTATGCACATCAATTAATGCTTTATGGCCTATATCTCTTTTGCTCTATAGCCCAGCAGTAAATAACAAAGTATGGCCTATGTTTTCTAAGCCAAATCTTTGCCTTGATTTTCATGCAAATGCAGGAAATTGCTCCTCTTTGGTTCTAGTGCCAATGCCCCACTCCTTCAATTGCTGCAACCTATTCTTTCTTCTCTCTACAATCTCTCCAAAACTTTCTCTCTCGAATGTGTCTAAACTTTCCTAGAATTTTCTTTTTATTAATTGAGAGAATGACTACGTCACTTCATTTTCCAAGTGCCTGTCTCTTCATTTCCAAGTCAAAGGAATGAGCTAAATTTCACTTAATCAGTTTAAAAATTGTTCACTTACCAATTAAATAAAAAGTCACTTTAACTTTATAAAACTAAATAATGTGTAAGAAAGTAACTTAGGTATTTTCTACATGCCTAGGCACCAAGCATATATAGAAATGCTTCTAAGCTATAAAATCTAACACTAAATAGCCTCTAGAGCCCAAAAATATACATATTAATAATATATTAGTCTAGACTCTAGACTTTACAATCTAATTACACAACATTATTCAAATCTTCATCCTCTGTGTTTTGATCCTGTGGCAGTGCAAGTGGGCCCAAGTCCATCCAAGTTAACTTGTTAAGTCTTTGTTTGCAAATGTGGCTGGCTGAATTTCCACAACCCATTTTTGAGATATCCTCCAAGACATTCCAGTGGTGTTCACACCCAGAAGTATTGCTTTTCTAGCACAAGATTTGTAGTGCAAACGTTTTCAATTCACGGCACTGACCACTAAACTCAGATAACCGGCATTCTATGCCACCCATTGTAATAGGCCATTTTTTATCAGCCTTCATGCGAAGTTCTCTTGTCACAGTTGACTGGCCACTTAAAATATACATATCTGCATTGTTGCAATGTTGTTTGGAGAATTGTCCTAAGGCTTCCCACATGGATTCCACACCTTCATGGTCATTTTCCCTACAAGAGAAAACATCACAAGTTAATTAAGAGGCTGCCTTTTGTATAAAAATACACGCTTGCAAATTTTATAATTCTGGATAATGAAAGAAGTTTTATGAAATAACAAATGGCATTTTACCCTGCATTTCCAAGCTGAAAACCCCATGGAGGGTTGACCACCAAAAGAGTTGGAGTGACACTTGGACTATAGTCCCTATAGTCTTTGCAGCTTAACTCAAGGACCTCCTTTACACTAGCAGCTTCAGCATCTCTGGCACATAACGACAGAGCACCTTCATGTTTGTCATTACCCAATATCCTAATCCCAGTGGGTAATGCTGTTGCTGATGCAGATGCATTCTGCCAACACTCTCTCCACGATACTGGATCAAAGTCATGCCATGACTGTAGCAAACATCACAATATTAGCTTTATTTCGATATCCTCACTAACTTCTAGCTTCCAATTTTCTAGTATGGAAAAGATAACATTACATAAGAGTGCCTATCAAGATTATCAAGAATATAGAGTTTGCATTCGAGCTCAACTAGAAGGCCAACTTCCAGTACAATCCATGATGATTTACAACTATGTTTGGAATATTCCATGTTATTTCATATATTTTTAATAGAAAAAAACATATAGGCAGCATATAGTTGATTTAAACGATTGTCCCTAACAAGACTTGAAAACAATATTACTATAAGTAACATATTTTACAAGATCAAAAACACCTGAGAAGCATCTATAAGTCTTTCCAGATTCCAGGTTGATTGAGAACCACCCCAGTAAACTACACAAGAAGAGGACATCTTACATAAAAGGATCTTGGGAATTTCTAGTGTGTCCATATTTATTTATAACAGTAGAGGTAAAAACTATACTGTAATTGCATGAAGAGACTCTTGCACATTTCAAAAAATATATATTGCAATAAAGGATTCTCAGTCAACACTGTAATACCTCAAAGATTGTCCTTCTTATTTTCTTTCGCTAACATAATTGCACAATTCCTTCATTCCCTCTTTGATTGCTCCAATATCTTAGTCTCTTGGAAAAATATACACTTAGATCTCAATCTACAATTGGTACTCCATTAATTGCTTAGAATGTTTAAGCAGTGTCCTCTTTATGCATTACATTAAAAGAGAAAAGAGTTGAATGTATCTGTGTGCTTCATAGTTTTTAATTGAAAAATGCATCTTATACTTACAAAAAATATTTATAAATAACTATATAAAAAAGGATAGAAGAGCATATACAGTGGTGATCATATCCTCTTCCTCGAAGCAACAAGAGCTGAAAGAAAGTCAGAATACTCAGCGGGATCTACAGAGCATGCAAATTTCATCAAAAGAGCTCCTTTGCCCAGAAGCCGATGGCAAAACTCATCCTGCCACATAAAACAAAAGGAAGACAGAGAACTACCCTCTTGTGAAAAATCATCCTTACACCTAATTTTCCAGAAAATAAATAAACTTGAGATACTCAAACGATGCTGAAGTCCTACAAAAGTAAAATGCCAGTGAACACGGTCCTGAAGAAACCCTGAAAAATTATCCTGAAGAAACCTTAAACACAGATCGGCAAACTGGCACTTCCAAAATAAGTACTTCAAAATCTCAGACCACTAATAAACAGGATAAAGCCTAACTGCTTCACCAATAGTGTTGAATGAATCCTTTTTACTGCAATTTCCAAGACTTCATGAGATCACAATTTGTTCATTGATGAATGTGAATGGAGTGGGATGAATAGAAGGATGGTGTCCTTAATTAGATGTAAACTGGGTTTAGGATTTACTTTTTTGTTTTTATGTTTTCAAGGGGTATTTGTGCTGGTATGGAACTGGTTGGTGTGGACTGATTTGACTGCTTCCCTAAGGAACCTTGTGGATTTGGTCAAATCCAGTTCAGCAGTTTGTTTACTGCAATTGCCAAGAATTCATGAGATCACAATCTGTTCATTGATGAATGTGAATGGAGTGGGATGAATAGAAGGGTGGTGTCCTTAATTAGATGCAAACTAGGTTTAGGATTTACTTTTTTGTTTTTATGTTTTCAAGGGATATTTGTGCTGGTATGGAACTGGTTGGTGTGGACTGATTTGACTGCTTCCCTAAGGAACCTCGTGGATTTGGTCAAATACAACTCAGTAGTTTGTTTCCAAATGGAAGCCTCCCAAACCGGTTAGAACTGGCTGGTTCTGATAACACTGGTCCACTGAGCAATACACTGCTTTCAGTCAATTAGAAAAAGTTTGCTTGCAAAAAAATTATGAAGATTCCAATCTTCTAATGCTTGGATGCATGATTACTTGTTACTGGCATGATATAGTTTAGCGAGTACATCTTCTTCCAATAATCTGTAATCCATTTATGTAGGATACTTTGATTTTATGATATTCTTCCCTTTATTGTTAAGAAGCATATATATATGTTCTGGTTTGTTGTGGTAACTAAAGGGGTGTGTTCTTTTATAGAATGTTTTGTATTGCAATTTGATATGATTTTATTCCAAAGTGGCTAGGTTGTATGGGTGTGGTTCATGTATGAATGCCGTTGTGTTGATATGGCATGTCACTAGAATATATATGTATATATAGATAAAATTCATGAATTTTTTTGAGTGAATATAAAGTGAATTTTCCAGAGTCCAAGAAAGAAAAACTCATGAATTTTTTTGATTATATATAGATATAGAGGGTAAAATATGATGGTTGTTGGCTTGATGCCTGAACTATGTCATGAACACTTTGAGGCTGACAAGTTAAAAAGAACTTTTTATAATTTTTGTTTGTTTATATACAAATATATGTTTGAAACAAGGACAAGGTAGGCATGTAGGAAATTGGGAATGTTGATGCTATTTGATGGGTTTTGATTATACTGGTGGTTGAGTATAACATCACAATAGTTTGATGGGGTTCTAAATCATTCATTAGTTTCCATAGTTGTCATGTCATTCACTAACCACATGACATATAGGGGTGAACTCCTTCACAAATTGCACTATGTATGCAGGTTTCTACCTATGCAGTCGAGAATAATTGTTTTGTGGATTCGTTGATTATCTTTCCTGTTGAAATCCATTTCCTGGTTTAGAGCTGAGTTTTACTTTTCTTAGGTACTAAATAGTTGTAGATTTATCCATTCAATTTTAATTTTAACCAATTCTTAAATTGAATTTGTTAGATTAGATTTTATTATTTTGCACATGATCTTGGTTATAGTTGTTAGCTGTTGAACAAGATAAATAATTTGCTTCATTGTTTTTCTACTTTACAAGTGATATTTTTTTATTGGATTTTGTAGGAGTGAGCTTAACTTATAAGTGGGACATTGAATATGAAGAGCCTGCTATTGAATATTTTCCATTCAGTATGAAGAGCCTGCTATTGAAGATTTGCCATTCAGTATGAAGAACCTGATTTTAAGGCTTTCAAGCTGCTAAGTGTGGTTTTGAAGCTACTGACGTGGGATCTAAGTATGGTTTAGTGCTGAGTATGGTTTTGAAGCTGTTGACGTGGGATCTAAGTATGGTTTTGCAGCCAAGTGCAAGTATGATGGTTTAGCCATTGTAATATTTTGAAAAGTGATGATTTTTCTGTAAAGTTATATGGAAATTAATATGAGTATTTGAGAAAACTCATATTTATTGTAATACTTTTGACATCTCATATAGTATAATTTGTGGTTTAAAACTTATATATATGGTTGTACTTTATGTTATGTATCAATGTTGTAATTATTAACTAATTAATGTGACATTGTATGATTTACATGTGTAATAGATATTATTTACAAGTGTTATAATTAATTATAATGTGACATTGCATAATTCACAAGTATATTATATTAGATGAGATTAAATGTATGATTTTTTTTTAATTAAACATAATATCATATTAAAAATTTATATTGATTAATAATGGACACCATTCAAACTACTAAAATATAATGACCACACATAAAGCGACTAAAAATGACTAAATTAGTGACCAATAATTGAGAGATATGTGACCAAACAATGAGATATAAATGACAAAAAAAATGACCAAAATTCGCATATCAATGACCAAAAAACAGTTTTGGTGGCTAATTTATGGTCTTTTATTACGCGACCGAATTTGGTCATATTTTAGCTTGTCATGTGGTCATTAATTTGGTCATAAATGTGGTCATTGATTCAAATACATGACGAAATCAATGACCAAATATATGACCAAATTAATGACCAACCGCCAAGCTATAAATGACCAAAATAAAAATGACCAATTTTGGTCGCGTAATAAAAGACCGTAAATTAGCCACCAGCAATTGCCAAACCAAAAGTGGTCATTGATATGCGGATTTTGGTCATTTTTTTGGTCACTAATCTCTCATTTTCCACTAGTGTTTGTTTGTAATAGGTATGGATGGGTCGATTGCTGATATGAAGAGAAATCTTGTTGCTGAGTTCGAAATGAAGGACTTGGGTATGATGCACTATTTTCTAGGCATGGAGGTGTGGCCGAATGCAGATGGAATGTCCCTCGGACAAGGGAAGTATGCAGTAGAGATCCTGAAGAGGTTTGGGATGATGGAATGCAAGGCCATGACCACACCTATGGCATCGAACCCGAAGCTATTGAGTGATGCTTCATCAGAGACGGTTGATGCTATGATGTATCATTAGATGATTGGGTCCTTCATGTACCTGACCAACATGAGACTGAATATTTCCTTTGCTGTGAACACCTTGAGCCAGTACTTGACAGATTCGAGACACATGCACTTGATTGCTGCAAAGCATATTCTGAGGTACTTAAGGGGTACAATTGATTATGGGCTCAAGTATGTGGAAAATTAGAAGATTAACTTGGAGGGTTATGTTCATTCAGATTGGGTAGGAAATGCCATCGATAGGAAGAGCACTTCAGGGTGTTGCTTCAATATGAGATCAGGTGTGATCTCTTGGTTTAGTAGGAAGCAATCCTGTGTGGCACTGAGTACAGCTGAATTAGAGTATGTTGTACCTTGCTTAGCTAGTTGTGAGGCCGTATAGCTGAGGAAGCTACTATCTAATTTATTTGATCTCCAGATGGATGCTACTTGTATACATTGTGACAACTAGAGTTGCATAAAGTTGGCGAAGAACCTGATGTTCTATGACAAGTCGAAGAATATCGAGATCAAGTATCACTATATCAGGGATATGGTGCAGAGGGGAGTAGTGAAGCTCTAGTATGTTTCAATGGATGAACAGATAGCTGATGTGTTGAAAAATCCATTGGCTAGGGTGAAGTTCGAGTACTTCATAGAGAAGCTTGGTGTTCTCTAGATCGAGGTTCCCTCCAAGGGGAAATGATGAGACCTAGAGCCATTCTGACATGGTGAGAGGATTGGTTCCTTCCATGGTCAAATGTAAGGGCTGATCCATTCTGTCATGGTGAGAGGATTGGTTCCTTCCATGTCAGATATGAGTGTTGAGCCATTCTGATGTGACTATAGGATTGGTTGCTACATGATCAGATATAAGCATTGAATGCCATTTTTGGAATGGAGGCACCTGGTCAGTTACTAGGAAAGCTAAGTCTAGGACTAAGGGCCATTCTGATGTGACTGTAGGATTGGTTCCTACAAGATTAAATGTGAGTGTAGAGCCCTTCTGACAGTGGTTGTTAGATATAAGTGCAGAGCCATTTCAGCATGAAGAATTGGTTCCTTGCATGGTCGAATATAAGTGTTGAGCCTTTCTGACATTGGTTGTTCGATGTAAGTGTAGAGCCTTTGGGCATGGAGGATTGGTTCCTCGCATGGCCGAGTGTAAGTGCTGAGCCTTTCTGACATTGGTTGACGGATGTGAGTGCTGGGCCTTTCTGACATGGTTGTGGGAGGTGTTCGCACATGGTCAGATGTGAGTGTTGGGTGTGCCTTTTTGATATGATTATAGGATTGATTCCTACATGATCAGATATAAGTGTTGGGTAGGCCATTCTGACTTAGGGTCAGATATAAGTGCTGAAATAAGACCTGCATGGAGGCTAGTCCTACAACCAACATGAAAAAGTGCTGGCTCTGTAGAACTTTTTGTGACGAGAAGAATCATGAGGTAGAATCCGTGATCATCCAATGATGATGATCCAGCAGTGATGATCTATATCGAGGGATGATCCAGATCCAGTGATGATGCTCTAGAGATGATCCAGATCGAGTGATGATCTAGATGTTCATGTATATGTAACTTCAGAATGTATTCATCTGTATTTCTTATGTATTGTAACCCGATGTTTATTCCGGGATGTATTTGTAATGTAATTGAGTCATGTCATACCTTGATGTTTATTTCGAGAAGTTTATATAATATAAAAGTCATCTCAAGTCATTGTGGGTAACCCTCCTATTGGTCAAGGGTTAAAGTCCCCGCAGTTGTGGGGCCCTAGGGTTATTAGAATATCCTAGAGATTTCGACGCTAGGTGAGTCATTGTAAGTTGGTGCAATAGTCCCCACCATTGTGTTAAGTATAAAACTCCTTGTTGGTCAGAGGAGGAAAAGTCCCCACAAGTTGTGGGGCACTAGGGTTATGTTGTAGCTGCAACGTTTTCCTAAATTTTTTAAAATTTTGGACCCTCCTTTTAATTTTACCTTGCCTGGATTTGCTTGGGATTGCTGAACTAACTTGTCTTCTGCTACAAATTTTAGATCTTGTGGGGTTGAATTAAGCTAAATGACTATATTTTCTTTGACTTGAATTTGATATTTTCATTTATGGATGATTTCCTTTTCACTATCGGAAGTTGATCAAACTGTGAGTCAGGGCCGTAGTAATCTACATAGCCGCAGTTGCGGAAACTTACTCATGAGTGACCCGATATAGAGCCTACATATGAACCTTCCGGTGGACAGTTATGATGTTCCCAAATGCACTTTATTGCATTTGTTTCTTTGGACTGTCGGCTTTTTTATTTTATCGTAGTCGCAGCATCAGTATTCTGTATCACTGCCATTTCAGAAGACAGATAAAGAATGGGCTGATGGATAGTTGTTTCTTTCGCCGATCATGCGGTTTTATCATTTCAACTGTTTGCTTAGCGATGATTTTTTTGGAATGTTTTGACTTTGAGCAGAGGCCATAGTCTAATTGTGTTCTATCATTACGGCTTTGAAGTGGTCTAACCATCTGCCATATAGTTGTTTCGATCGCCGATTTTTTTGGTTGACGCAGAGTTTATAGTCTATTTGAATCCCACCATTGCGGCTCCGAAGCGGACTAACCATCTGACATGTAGTTTTTTCGTTCGCTAATGGTTTGGTTGATTTTCATCGATGTTTCATTTTATTTTCGTCGATGGTTTGTTCTATTTTTCTTTGATGTTTACTGGTCTACGGAACTTTGGTCCGTGTAACTTTCGTCGTTGCGGATTTTTAGTGAACTAGTCATCTGATGCTATAGTGATTTCGAGGTCCAATGCTGCAAGGTTAAGTGTTTTATTTCACCATTTTTTATTATGCCGCAGAACACCTAGTCCGTCCGTCACCCGCCGTTGTGTCTCATTAGCAAGTTAACCGCACGATGCTTTAGTTGTTTCACTGTCTGATAGAATCTTTTTCCCACCGACATTTTCAACCGAGGTCTATTTATATGGGATGGTTATTATTTTATTATTTATATTTGTGAACTCATGTCTGCCTCCATCCTCACTGTTGAACTGTGCATCTATGCTTAGCTGTCGGGATTTCGTGCATTTGGGGTGCTGCCGTGGATTTTTCAGACCACGTCTACATCTAGTTTTCTAGGTAGGCCAACCATAGTTCTCCTTTCTTTGATTTTAGTGGTTGTTGTAGGAACTAGGGTTTGGTCCTCTGGTTAGAGGTTCTCGCCATTTGGAAATTTGTCATCTAAGTCTATTTTCTATCCTTACTGCGTGGGGTAGTGGTAAATTTCACTATATGTATGAGAGGGTTTTTGTTTCTTGAGTATGTGTGAACTGTTATGGAGTTTCGACCCTAGTCCAAAGGATTAGGGGGTTGGTTCAGACAAGCATTACATTGTCTGCACTGGTTTTTGTGGGTTTGTCTATGGCCGTCCGAGGGAGGGGGGGAGTTTCAATTTCTTTCCATCACAGGCATTTGCCCAATTTTTTCTGAATACCGAAGGGTGTGTTTCACGTGTTTCGATTACTGTATGGGGATGTTTTGATTTGGGTGAGAAGTTGGATTGCATTTTGGTTTAAATGATGCATATTGTTAATCACGATTATTGTTAGTTGCATATAGACTTAGGATTTTTCAGACATAACTTTTAGAAGTTTTCTTGCTAGTTATTCTCGATTTTGCATTTGCATTATGATAGATTTAGCTGTTGCGAATATGGAAGAGGTAAATGTTTATACATTTTTCCTTCATTCTTCGAATACTGATTAAAATCTCAAATAGCCTAAATGCATTTTGGTTTATGATAGGATAACTTATTCAAAGGCGACATGAGACAAAAAAAGAAGGCCCCTGTTGCTAAAGGAGAACCTGAGGTGGAAATCGTTACCAAGGTAGAATATATCTATGAAGACACTAGAGCTACCACTGGGGTAGAGCCTGATTATAAGTGGGGTGAAATATATCGGATGATTTCAAATCAAAATGTGCCCGATGTTGGATTTGAAGAATTGACATATATGCCAACATAGAGAAGTCAACTCTTATGAAGATAGCCACTAGACCTGAGTTTTTCCCTTGCTCAGAGGTGATCAGTTGGATTCTACTTAAGGCCGATGTGACCACTATGATTTTATCCAATGCTACCAAATAGGGATATGCTTCCTACAGTCCTAGTTATGTCTCATTGGCATATCACCTACCCCCAGCCCAGGTTTACCTAACTAAAGATTGGTTGAAAGAAATAAACTTGGACCTGGTTGAAATAGTGAAGAGGATGATGATACCTGGGAAGAACTTTCAAACCAGGCCATCAGGAGAGTATGATACAGCTACTCTCAGGACACCTTATAGGTTTATAGCATTGATGTTGAACAGAGTGTTTGGGAGAAATCATGGTAAGAGCTTCAAGTTGGGATGGATCCATATTATTTTCTATGTGGCCACCCAGGGGACTATATTCAATTGTGCAAAAATTGTGTCCAACAACCTCTCAGCTTGTGTAACACCCCGGTTTTGACCCCGTTGCATTAAATGTACATGATGTATATATTGTAATGATCATGGTGTGGAGCTAAAGGCCAAGGCCCTGCCATTGATCAGTTATGCTATGTTTGGATTTAAATTTGTCACCGATGCGATATCAGGGTATGCCACACATATTAAGTTTCAGCATCATGTAAATATGCATATTTAATTAAAATGAACCCGACCAACTACGATCGCGGAAACTAAAATTGAGAAGGGGCATGATTTTCACAAGGATAAGGGTGGGGAAATTGTCAAACCTTGGGCCATGAGGGAAATACCCATGTGTCACCACCTTGTCTTACCAACCACCTCCATTAAGAACTGCTGCTGTTAGTTGAGGCAGTTATTGTTTTGGGAGTGGGTGTAGCAAGACTGTCAGTCCTTTCCCACACACACACTCCACTCATGGTTGACTTCACAATGGAAGAGAAACCACTGCAAAACACTCATGGAGATATACCACTCTTTCCATGACAAGCTGAAGCATTCACACACTCCCCTTTCACGCATCTCTATCGTCTATTCATTCGCGCGCAGAGGTCTGTGTCATCCTCATGCAGAAGCCATTGCCTATCATTTTGTTCATCCTCATGAACAGGAAGTTGTTCTACTAGATCCCACGCAGCCAGGAGGGGAGCCACTTATCGGTGGTCATTCACGTTTTTCCCCAGAGTGGAATCAGGTATGTTTTTCCTTTGTGTTTTGGGGTCAGGTGCAAGCTTCACTCACGCATAGGTTGAGAGTATGTAATTTATTCCCTAGTGAGGGACTGTGTAAGTCTTCTCTATTTTCTTAATTGTCCCGGACGGACTGCTATCTGCCATATGTGGTGATTGTGTATGCTGATATGTTCCTTGTTGGGGCTGCCATTTTCCCATCTCATGAGCTGTGTTGTTGTTACATTTGGGAATTATTGTAATTCATTTGGGATTCGTTTTGGCCATGATAGGGCCAAGAACGAATCAGGAATCATTTCCCCTGTTAAGCTGTAACAGTTGATTGATTGCATGTGCGCAATGGTTGGTCTTCGAACTGTGTAGGGAGTAGGGATGGGGGCTTGTTTTTCTTGATAACCTAGTGATTGGAAACCACACAGAAAGAGCTAGAGGGTTGGATTTCTTCTCCACAACCCCTGAATAGCATTGGAAAAGAATGCAGGGCCTGAGGGACTGTGTAGTAGAGAAGGGACTGATTCCTTGTGTTAGGTGTGTGTGGGTGTTTTAGAAGCCATGATAGTTCTGGTGGAGGTGTTCTTGGCTTTGCAATGAGCTCACCAGCTTAGCATTTAGCCTTTCCCAACTCCTTGATGGCCTGATAAACCCAACTGTGTTGGCTTGGCTGTGTTTTGTGCATCCTTGGCTATGTGTAAGCCTGCTTGTTCCCTTATCCCTTGGAGAATCATGCCTAGCTTTGGGGTGGCAGCGCTGCTGAGAGATTAAGGAGCATGCTGGCCTATGGTTGGGTGGAACGTTGCAGCGACGTAGCTGGTTTCGGATCGAGTTCTTCATAAGATAAGTGATCTTGTCTATTTTTACTTTTGCAACCATACTTTTTGTTAATTAATGTGATGGACATGTTGAATGAATGCTTGTATGAAGGTGTGATGTTTTCACTGTGTCTGATAGATAATTGTAGCTATGTATGATGTACAATTGCATATGTGCATGATAAATGTTTATGTGTGCATGCTCTAGTTCAAAGCATCTGCTTAAGCATTTTGTTTCAGCAATTTTTATGAATTCACATGTTCATGGGGCTCTTAGCCCGGATGGTTAACACCATGGGTCGCGTCTCCTTCGTTGGATTGAGGGATGGGGACGTGACAGCATGGTATCAGATCTCATGATTGCAGCATGGGCCTGAATGGACCATGTAGAGGTAGTGACAGAAGCAGAACTTCTTTCTTCCCAGCAGAGATCAAAATTTGATGAGCGGAAAATTCAAAAAAAATTGTCTAAGTGTTGAATAGTCGGAACACTTACTGGTAAAGAATTTCGCTATAGTGGAAGGGTTAGTGGGAAAGACTTCTGACGTAGTGGAAGAGCTAGGTGGAATCATGCCCGATGTTTGAATTTTTGGATCATCGAAAGAGTTCGTGGTAAAGAATTCCGACTTAGCGGAAGAGCTAGCAGGAAAGACTTTTGACGTAGCGGAAGCATGCCCGACAGAGAGTAGTGGGATGGAAAATCATGGAAAAATTTCTAAGTGATTTGGCGTTTGTTTGAAGAAAATAGTTGATCAAGAGTCCACCATTGCGGATGGCTAAAAGAATACGCATCTGACGGGTAAGGACTCTGACAGCCGATGCCACAAGAAAGTTGAAATTTTTTCTAAGTATAGAAAATAGCAGCTATCGGAAGAAAATAGCTGATCATGCACCCGCCGTTGCGGAAGTCTAGAGCACTAGACTTCCGATGTGAAAAGGCTGCCGACGCCGCAAGAAATTTGAAAATTTTTCTAAGCAATGAAAGTAGCAGCAATCATAAGAAGAAAGTGGTTTGTGCGCTGCCATTTCGGAAGCCAAAAGCACTAGCCTGCCGATGAGGAAAGACTGCCACCGGAAGAAGATGGTGTTTTGTGTGCCGTCGTTTCAGAAGCCAAAAGCACTAAGTCTTTTGACGAGAAGCGAATGCTGATGCCGATTAGGGTGTGCCACAGTAGATTTGGTCGTCGATCGGGGGAAGATCGAGGATGTTCGGCCACCATTGCGGTTGCTGAGGAAATTATTTCGCTTACACGAAGAAGAAAGATGAGCCAATCAAGCAACGAAAAGGGAAAGTTTTGAAAAAAATTCTAAGTCTGGGAATCATTGGCCATCGACGATGATTAGTGGATAGAGCTTCTGACAGTTGATGGGCTACGTCAGATGAAGCTAGTTGATTGAATGTCTGCCGTTGCGGCTGTCCAATGGACTATCCTTCCAAAGAGATAGAAGATCCGATTGCCAACACGATAGAAGCTAGTTGTTCTAATTTACGACAAACAGCGGAAGAAGCTAGTTGTTCCAATTTCTGATGGACAGCGGAGAAGTTAGTGGTTTGGAATGCCGAAAAATCGGATCAATAGTGAAAATGAGAGCCGTTTCTGCATAAGGAAAATTTGAGTTTCCATGGGATTTTTCCAACCGATTTCAACTGTATTTCAGTGGGATTTTCAGCAGTTTTTCAATAGATTTTCGGGGCTAAAATGAAGAAACTCTAGTATTTGGGCAATTGTTGTTATTCCAGGAGAAGGTTAGTGATTATGATTTATATCAATGTTATGTATCTAACATTTGTGTTATTAACACGTTTGCAGAATCATAGTCACCGTCAAGGGAAGTATTCCAGGTAGGGCAGTTTGACAAGTAAGTGGTGGTTTAGTATGAGAACCCATGATGGGTATGATGCTCGGGATTCTTATGAGCAAGCAGAATATGCCACGGGAGAAAATGTCCGTAATAGAAATGATGACATAGATTCTAATGGAAGGAGATTCCAAGAGACACCATCAGATGTTGCAGCCACTATGAGAAGCTTGATCAAAGCCCAAGAAGAGCAACATCAGTTGAATGCTGCTATGTGGCAGAGTTTGACAGACTTGTAGAGAAAGATAGACTCTAGACGAGGTACAGCAAGACCAGAAGGCAGTAAGAGCAGTACTAGGAGAAGGAGAAGGAATTCTAGTGGATCGTCTGATTCTGAAGAATCCAGCGGGGATTCAAGTTCTTCTTCTCATAAAAGAAAAAGAAAGAGACACCATAGGGATCGCTCTCAGGATGAATTTAAGAAAGCTAAACCTCCTACATTTGATGGTGAAGTAAAGACTGGACAAGAGGCTGAGGCTTGGATTCTTGGGATAAAGAAGTACTTTCAAGTGCATGATTATTCAGGAAACATGAAGGAAAGAGTTTCCATATTCAATCTAAATGGAAGAGCATCCATTTGGTGGGAACACTTCAAGCAAGTAAAGAGGATCAATGAAAGGAGACTTAAGTGGAAACAGTTCAAGAAGTATTTTAAGCAGAAATACCTGTCTGATGGGTATTACAATGACAAGATTAAGGAATTCCATGAGATAAGATTAGGACAGCAGACCATGGAAGAGTATGCAAATAAGTTTTTGGAGCTGTTGAGGTATGTCCGGTACATCAAAGATGAAAAAGTGAAGATCCATCGTTGTCTGAGTGGATTACCTCAGTCTTACAAAGATAGAATTGAGTTTTATGAACCTAGAACTCTTGAAGAAGAAATAAGGAAGGCTAAGTATTGTTATGAGAAAAGCAAAGGTAAACCGGATTACCATAAGGCATCGAAGGACAAAAAGAACGAGAAGTTTGACCAAAGGAAGAAAGGTTTCAAACCTTCTAGCTTCAGGAACCAGCAGAAGCAACCATCTCAAGCTGCAAGTAAACCAGTTGGAGTGGCAGGAGAAAAACCTAAAGATCCACAATAGAATAGAGGGCCACTTCAATGTTGGAAATGTGGAGGACCCACATGCGCAGGAATTTTCCACTCGAGAATGAGAGTGCAAGACCGGTTTATAACATTCAGGAAGCAGAAACAGTGGGTCAAGTAGTAAGGGCAGTCCCTACGATTTATGCAGCACTAGAGGACCTCCAGGTAGATCACCAGTCAACTGTGGTAGAAGTAGCAGGTAAGATTGTTGAGCAATCTGTTTCTATTTTGATTGACCCTGACTCTACGCACAGTTACATTATCCCTAGAATAGTGGAGATTTGTGCTTTTAAGAAAGTAAAGCATAGGAAGTCTTGGTTAGTTCAGCTAGCCACTAGAACTAAGAGGAAGGCCAGTGAAGTGGTAGAGAAATGCCCATTGGTCATGAACGGATTGGTCACTTGTGTAGATCTGAATGTTCTACCGCTTGGTTCCTATGATGTTCTCATTGGAATGGATTGGTTATAAGCTCACAAGGTAAAGCTTGACTACTACAATACGACTTTCAAATGCATGAATGAAGAAGGAAACCCAGTAGTTGTGAAAGGTATTCCAAAGGTGATTTTAGTATGGCAGGTTTCAGCAATGCAGTTGAAGAAGTTCTATAGGAAGGGTTACTAGTTGTATGCAACTCATATTTTGGAGGCATCAGGAGATGAAACCCCTAGGTTGGAGGACTATCAGGTGTTACAGGAATTTAGGGATGTATTTCCTGATGAGATTCCAGGGCTTCCTCTAAAGAGGGACATTGATTTCACTATTGAACTTGTGCCGGGAGCAGCGCCAGTGTCCAAGGCACCCTACAGGATGAGCACAACGGAGATGCTAGAGTTGAAAATGAAACTGTAAGAGTTGTTGGAAAAGAAATACATCCAGCCAAGTGTGTCCCCTTGGGGAGCACCGGTTCTATTTGTAAAGAAGAAAGATGGTACACTCAGGTTATGTATCGATTACAGACAATTGAACAAGGTTACTATGATGAATAAGTATCCTTTTCCTAGGATTGATGACCTCTTTGATCAAATGAGAGGAGCAAAGGTATTTTCCAAGATTGACTTGAGTTCTGGTTACCATTAGGTGAGAATCAAGGATGAAGATATTCATAAGACAGCCTTCAGGACAAGGTATGGGCATTATGAGTTTGTAGTGGTACCATTTGGTCTCACAAATGCACCAGCTACATTTATGTGCCTTATGAATAGTGTCTTCAGCAATATTTGGACAAGTTTGTTCTTGTTTTCCTTGATGACATTCTTGTTTATTCTAAGAATGAGGAAGAGCATGAAGAGCATTTGAGATTGACATTGAATTTTCTCAGGGAGCATCAGTTGTATGCAAAACTGAGCAAGTGTGACTTCTATAGGGATAGAATTCAGTACTTGGGTCACATTATCTCAGAGGAAGGTATATCTGTGGACCTTGAAAAGATTGAAGCCATTATGAATTGGCCTACTCCAAGAAATGTGACAGATGTGAGATCTTTTATGGGACTTGTAGGATACTACAGGAGATTCATTGAGGGATTCTCCAAAGTTGCACATGCTATCACTTATTTGCAAAAGAAGGGGATGAAGTTTGGATGGACATCGAGGTGTGAAGAAAGCTTCCAGGAGTTGAAGAGTCTTCTCACTAGTGCACCAGTATTGAAAGTTGCAGATCCAGAGAAATATTTTGTAGTGTGTACCGATGCATGTGGACAAGGACTTGGAGGAGTCC
Source organism: Pseudotsuga menziesii (assembly GCA_001517045.1). NCBI lineage: Eukaryota > Viridiplantae > Streptophyta > Pinopsida > Pinales > Pinaceae > Pseudotsuga > Pseudotsuga menziesii. The sequence goes on along the minus strand of LPNX010384133.1, from coordinate 106,395 downwards.
TTATGCAAGACAACCGTGTGATATGTTATGAGTCGAGGAAGCTGAAGGAACATGAGAAGAACTATGCCACTCATGATATAGAGCTTGCAGCCATAGTACATGCTCTCAAGATGTGGAGACATTACTTGATGGGTAGAAGATTTGAGCTTAGAACAGATCACTATGGACTGAAATATCTATTTGATCAGCCTACTCTGAATGCTAGGCAAGCAAGATGGCTATAGTTTTTATGTGAGTTTGATTTTGAAATCAAGAACATAAAGGGAAAGGAGAATAAGGTAGCTGATGCACTTAGCAGGAAGATTCAAGAAATGCGTGTGGTGTCCCTTAGTATTTGCCAATCAGATTTGAGGCAACAGATTGTTAATCATGCTACTAGGGATGAATTGTATGAGCAGGTAAAAGACAAATTACAACAACAAAGTATTGAGAAGAGGTATGAGGGATATAAATGGGAAGAAGACAGACTTCTCACTTATAAAGGTAGAATTTATATTCCAAATGTAGCAAATTTGAGGAGAGTTGTTATGGATGAAATCCATCAAGCTCCGTATTTTGGTCACCCAGGATATCAGAAGACAATTGCTACGGTGAGAAAGCAGTACTTTTGGCCAGGAATGAAAAAGGACATGGTTGAATACATTTCAAGGTGTATGAAATGTCAATAGGTAAAGGTTGAGCATCAACATCCAGCAGGTTTGTTGCAACCTTTTCCAGTTCCAGAATGGAAATGGGAAGTTATTTCCATGGATTTTATTACAGGATTGCCAATGACTTGGAGACAACATGATTCCATCATGGTTGTGGTAGACAAGTTGACTAAGGTAGCACATTTTATACCGGTTAAGTCTACGCATAAGACGGATGACATTGCAAAGATCTTCATGAAGGAGATATTCAAATTGCATGGATTGTCGAAGGAAATAGTCTCTGACAGAGATGTCAAGTTCACTTCCAACTTTTGGAAGGGGTTGTTTGCAGATTTGGGTACAAAGCTAAACTTCAGCACTGCATACCATCCTCAGACAGATGGGAAGATAGAGAGAGTTAATCAGGTGCTTGAAGATATGCTCCGCATGTACGTGATGGACAAACCAACCAAGTGGAAAGATTACTTACACTTGGTAGAGTTTGCTTATAACAATGGATAGCAGGCATCCTTGGGGACGAGTCCGTATGAAGCTTTGTATGGAAGAAGGTGTAGGACACCAGTGACTTGGGACAATCCGGTGGATAGGATTGTGCTTGGACCAGAATTGCTCAAGGAAATGGAACAAGAGGTTGTAAAGATCTGACAGAATCTGAAAGCAGCATAGGACAGATAGAAAAGCTATGCAGATAAGCATAGGGTGAACAGGGAGTTCAGTGTTGGGGATCATGTTTACCTCAGAGTGGGGGAAAGGAAGAGTTCCTTGAAGCTTGGGAGTTGTGCTAAGTTGTCACCGAGATATTGTGGGCCGTTTGAAGTGCTTGAAAGAATAGGGCCAGTTGTATATAGACTTGCATTTCCTGCTAGCTCTAGGGCTCATAATGTTTCTCATGTTTCTTTGCTTAAGAGATATGTACATGATCCTAACCATGTGATAAATTGGGATGTGATTCAGGTGGAACCAGAGGGAGAGTTCCGAATTGAGCCAATGCACATCCTCGACAGGAAGGTCGCAATGCTCCGGAACCGGGCCATAGGGCAGGTAAAGGTGCAATGGGAGCACTACAGACCTGAAGAGGCTACTTGGGAGCTGGAGGATGACATGCGATTGGCACATCCATTTTTGTTCAATTTTGTGGGACACTGAGGCGATACCAGTGTAGCATTTTGTTCAATTTTGTAAGCACTGAGGACAGTGCTATTGAAGGGGGAGGGGAATGTAACACCCCAGTTTTGACCCCGTTGAATTAAATGTACATGATGTATATATTGTAATGATCATGGTGAGGAGATAAAGGCCAAGGCCCTGCCATTGATTGGTTATGCTATGTTTGGATTTAAATTTGTCACCGATGGTATATCGGGGCATGCGACACATATTAAGTTTCACCATCATGTAAATATGCATCTTTAATTAAAATGAACCTGACCAGCTACAATCGTGGCAACTAAAATTGAGAAGGGGCATGATTTCTACAAGGACAAGGGTGGGGAAATCGTCAAACCTTGGGCCATGAGGGAAATACCCATGTGTCACCACCTTGTCTTACCAACCACCTCCATTAAGAACTGCTGCTATTAGTTGAGGCAGTTATTGTTTTGGGAGTGGGTGTAGTAGGACTGTCAGTCCTTTCCCACACGTACACTCCACTCATGGTTGACTTCACAATGGAAGAGAAACCACTACAAAACACTCACGGAGATATACCACTCTTTCCACAATGAGCTGAAGCATTCACGCACTCCCCTTTCATGCATCTTTGTTGTCTATTCATTCGCGCACAGAGGTCTGTGTCATCCTCACGCAGAAGCCATTGCTTGTAGTTTTGTTCATCCTCATGTACAGGAAGTTGTTCTACTGGATCCCACGCAGCCAGGAGGGGAGCCGCTTATCAGTGGTCATTCATGTTTTTCCCCAGAGTGGAATCGGGTATGTTTTTCCTTTGTGTTTTGGGGTCGGGTGCAAGCTTCACTCATGCACAGGCTGAGAGTATGTAATTTCTTCCCCAGTGAGGGATTGTGTAAGTCTTCTCCATTTTCTTAATTGTCCAAGATGAACTGTTGTCTACCATATGTGGTGATTGTGTATGCTAATACGTTCCTTGTTGGGATTATCGTTTTCCCATCTCATGAGTTGTGTTGTTGTTACATTTGGGGACTGTTGTAATTCATTTGGGAGTCATTTTGGCCACAATAGGGCCAAGAACGACTCAGGAATCATTTCCCCTATTAAGCTGTAACAACTGATTGATTCCATGTGCGCAATGGTTGGTCTTCAGACTGTGTAGGGAGTAGGGATGGGGGCTTGGTTTGCTTGATAAACTGGTGATTGGAAACCACATAGACAGAGCTAGAGGAATAGCTTTCTTCTCCACAACCCCTGAATAGCACTAGAAGGGAATGTAGGGCCTGAGGGACTATGTAGCAGAGAAGGGACTGATTCCTTGTGTTGGGTGTGTGTGGGTGTTTTAGAAGCCAGGCTAGTTCTGGTGGAGGTGTTCTTGGCTCTGCAATGAGCTCACCAGCTTAGTATTTATCCTTTCCCAACTCCTTGATGGCCTGATAAACCCAATTGTGTTGGCTTGGCTGTGTTTTGTGTATCCTTGGCTATGTGTAAGCCTGCTTGTTCCCTTATTCCTTGGAGAATCATGCCCAGCTTGGAGGTGGCAGTGCTGCTGAGAGATTAAGGAGCACGCTAGCCTATGGTTGGGTGGAATGTTGCAGCGACATAGCTGGTTGCGGATCGAGTTCTTCATAAGATAAGTGATCTTGTCCATTTTTACTTCTGCAACCATACTTTCTGTTAATGAATGTGATGGACATGTTGAATGAATGCTTGTATGAATGTGTGATGTTTCCATCGTGTCTGATAGATAATTGTAGCTGTGTATGATTTACAATTGCATCTGTGCATGATAAATGTTTATGTGTGCATGCTCTAGTTCAAAGCATTTGCTTAAGCATTTTGTTTCAGCAGTTTTTATGAATTCACATGTTCATGGGGCTCTTAGCCCGGATGGTTAATGCCATGGTTCGCGTCTCCTTCGTCGGATTGAGGGATGGGGACGTGATAGCTTGCATTTCTATGAGTTCCAGAAGAAGTCTGATTTTTATATGAGTTCCATCTTAGTGGACTATATATTCTGCACCCAGCCATTTCTAGCCTTAAGATGCATTTGGGATAGGGACAGAACCCCTGTGTACACTGCATACAAAATATTTTGGGCACACAAGTATTACAACCATTATAGAGAGATATGTGAACATTTTATTATTCCTTTACACAATTTGATCTTCCTAATAGAATGCAATTGTATGTCTAAGGAGGCATTTAAAGTCATTGAGGAACATGCAAATTATTATTTGACTGATGAAGGGATGTACATCAGGATGTATGGTTGCTCCAGGGCACCTTCTTTGCTCCCCAAGTATGCCACTGATTATGCGGTGCATAAAGAAGTAGTCAGGCAAGTTTACCTAGATGGTGTAGGAAGCTTCCTTTTTGAACACAAGAAGGCAGCCTATCCTGCCATACCTTTCAGTCTAGGAAGCTACAAATTTACAAATATTAAAAGAGCTGCTGAATTTGTACATGAATTGGAGAAGTTTCATTTTGGAGAGATGAGATTCCATAGAAATGACTCCCAAAAGAAAGTTGCAGAACATTGCAAAGAGGCAAATGTTCACTTTGAATATACAAACTTCTGGGACAAAGATGAAGAAATCTTCAGGAATGTAAGGAATATGACTGCATTGAAGAGAATATTTAAGCAAAATATCACCATTAAGGGTGGTAAGGGCCTGTTAGGGTTAACCTTGACTTGAGATCGAGTCAAAGGTGGTTAGGTCTAGCACATGGTTTGGGCACATGGTTTGTTGTAGCCCATGGTATTGTCCCATGGTATTGCATGTGTTAACCTTTACTCGAGATTGAGTCAAAGGTGGTTAGGCCTAGCACATGGTTTGTGCACATGGTTTGGGCACATGGTTTTTTGTAGCCCATGGTATTGTCCCATGGTATTGCATGTGATTAAGCCTTTATAAGGCTTGAGGAGGCTCCATTGTAATTGTACTGTGTACTGTATTGTACTAGATGTGAGTACTGTATGGTATTGGATGTGAGTACTGTATGGTACTGGATGTGGGAATTGTATTGTGCTAGAAGAGAGACTGTGAGAGCATGAAGAGGAAGTGCATTGGTTTTGCTGCAGGGTGTATCCCTTCATCTTTCTGGACTGAAATAAAAGGACTCAAAATTTTTTTTGTGGACGTAGGCCATCGTTTGGGTGAACCACGTTATATATGTGTCTCTTTGTAATGTTTAATGTGTTTTTGCATCTTGTTTATTGATTTAACTGTATAATTGTTATTGCTCTGAGGTCCTGTTTTTCTAACAATTGGTATGAGAGCCAAAAGGTCTATTTGGTTTGTAAACTCGCAGGAAAGAAGGGTTCCTGGTTCAAGTGGGAGCAATGGTGGAAGAAGGAAAGTTTAGGATCGATAAATTTAATGGCCAAAACTATCAGTTATGGAAGATGCAAATGGAGGACTATCTATACCAGAAAGATCTGTACCTGCCATTGGGCGGAAAAGCAAAACAACCAGCGGCTATGAAGGATGAAGAATGGGAGGTTCTTGACAGAAAGGCACTAGGAACAATATGGCTATGCCTGGCTTCATCGGTGGCCTTCAATATTTTGAAAGAAATAACAACAGAGGGCGTGATGAGTGAATTGAGTAAGCTCTATGAAAAACCCTCGGCTTCTAACAAGGTATTTTTAGTGAAGCATTTATTTAATATGAAGATGTCGGAAAGTGGATCTATTGCTGACCATTTAAATGAGTTTAATACACTTACCAGTCAGTTAAGTTCTGTAAAAGTGAACTTTGATGATGAGGTTAGGGCTCTTCTAATCTTGTGCTCATTGCTAGAAAGCTGAAATAGCTTGGTCATGGCTGTAAGTAACTCTGTCCCTCTTTCAAGAACTCTTAAGTTTGATGATGTTGTTAGTGTTATTCTTAGCGAGGAAATGCGAAGGAAAAGCACAGGTGAGACATCAGGTAATGCGTTGACCATGGAGAGCAGAGGGAGACAAAAAGAGAGAGGAAGGAGCCTAGGAAATTGCGGTAAGTCTAAAAAGGGAAGATCCAAGTCCAGATTCAGAAAAATAGAATGCTAGAACTGCGGTAAGAAAGGACATCTAAAGAAATACTGCAGAGCACCAAAGAAGAAAGGTGAGAGGCAACAAGAGGCTACCCAGGAAGCAAATGTAGAAGGTGATGTGTTACAAGATGCTTTGATTCTTGCATTAGATAATACTAGTGATTATTGGGTAGTAGATTTAGGGGCTTCATGTCATGCTACACCCCATAGGAAATTATTTTATGATTATGTTCAAGGTGATTTTGGGCATGTGTTATTGGGGGATAATGAACCTTGTAATTTTTTTTGAAAGGGTAAGGTACGGATTAAACTAAATAATGGAAATGACTGGTTGCTAAAGGATGTAAGGCACATTCCTGCTATGAAAAGAAATCTGATCTCAATAGGGCAGTTGGGAGATGGCGACTATTTGTCTACGTTTGGAAAAATGTGGTGGAAGGTCACTAAAGGATCGATGGTAATTACAAAAGGAAATAGGATAGGTACATTATATTTATGTACTCATAACACTGATTATTCTATTTCTGTATCTTCCACAGAAACAGGTGCAGCGTTGTGGCATCATAGGCTTGGCCACATGAGTGAGAAGGGGATGCAGATTCTCCACTCAAGGAAAATGCTTCTAGATCTGAAGCAGGTAAGTTTGGAATTTTGTGAGAACTATGTTTATGGAAAACAGAAGAGAGTTAGATTTCTCAGGGTTGGGAAACAAAAGAAGAGTGAAAAGTTAGAGCTTGTCCATACAGATGTATGGGGACCAGCTCAGGTACAATCTCTTGGTGGCTCTCATTATTATGTTACTTTTATTGATGGTGCAACTAGAAAAACTTGGGTTTATTGCATTAGACAGAAATATGATGTGTTTGATACTTTAAAGAAGTGGAAAGCTTTGGCTGAGAATGATACAGGAAAAAGGTTGAAATGTCTCAGATATGATAATGGAGGCGAGTACTGCAAAAAGGAGTTTGACAGTTACTGTTCACACAATGGGATTCGCAGAGAGAAGACAGTCCCTAGAACACCCCAAGAAAATGGTGTGTCAGAAAGGATGAACAGAACGATCATGGAGCGTGCAAGGTGTATGAGATTGCATGCGGGGTTGCCCTTATAGTTTTTGGCTGATGCTATAAACACTGCTATTTATTTAATAAACAGAGGGCCTTGAAGCGCTTTGGATGGTGGAATTCCAGAGGAGGCATGGACAGGTAAACAGGTAAAATACTCATTTCTAAGAACTTTTGGTTGTGAAGCATTTGTCCATATTGATAAAGATGATAGAACAAAGCTTGAGGCTAAATCCAAGAAATGTACCTTTATTGGATACGGGGTTGATGATTTTGGTTATCGCTTATGGGATCTTACAAATCACAAAATCATTAGGAGTAGAGATGTAGTATTCAATGAAAAGGTCATGTACAAAGATCAACTGCAGGGAAAGAAATAAGAAAAGGAAAACACAGAGTACACAGTGCTTGATGAAATCAAAGAAAATAAAGTTCCAAAGGCACCAGAAAATCAAGAGTAGCAGCAGGTACCTGAAACTCCTGCAACTGTAAGAAGGTCTACCAGGTTAAGTAGACCCCCTGAACGATTCTCTCCTTCACTATATAATTTATTGATGACTGATTCTAGTGAGCGAGAATGTTTTGAAGAAGTAATGCGGGTAGAAAATAGAAAGAAGTGGGAGCAAGGCATGGATGAGGAGATGGACTCATTGGTAAGAAAACAAACTTGGGATCTGGTTAAGTTGCCTGTAGGAAAATGGGTATTGCAGAATAAATGGTTTTATAGGTTGAAGGAAGAAGATGGAGGAAAGAAGCGGTACAAGGCTAGACTTGTTGTAAAGTGGTTTGCACAAAAGAAAGGTATAGACTTTGATGAAATATTTTCTCCTATTGTTAAAATGAATTCAATTAGAACTATTTTAAGTCTAGTGGTGGTAGAAGATTTGCATATTGAACAATTAGATGTAAATACGGCCTTTCTCCATGGCGATTTGGAGGAAGAGATTTATATGTAGCAGCCACAAGGGTATGAAGTCAAAGGGAAGGAGAATTTGGTTTGCAGGTTGAAGAAGAGCTTGTATGGCCTAAAGCAAGCTCCAAGGCAGTGGTATTTAAAATTTGATAAGTTTATGACAGAACAAGGTTATGATAGATGTTATTCTGACCGCTGTGTTTATTTCAAGAGGCTAGATAACGGAAGATATATTATCTTGTTATTGTATGTGGATGACATGCTTGTTGCAGGGTCTAACATGTAAGATATAAATGTGCTCAAAAGAAAACTAGCTAAATCATTTGCGATGAAGGATTTGGGTGTTGCAAAGCAAATCCTTGGTATGAGAATAACAAGAGACAGGAAAAATCGCAAATTGACATTGTCTCAAGGTGAGTACATAGAAAAGGTGTTGCAGAGGTTTAGAATGCATAATGCAAAACCAGTCAACACACCTTTGGCAAGCCATTTCAAACTAAGCAAGCATATGTGTCTAGAGACATAGGAAGAGATAGATTACATGTCCAATATTCCCTATTCATCAACATTTGTGAGCTTGATGTATGCAATGGTGTGCACAAGACCAAATATTGCACATGCAATGGGAGTTGTGAGCAGGTATATGAATAATCTAGGTAAAGAGCATTGGAAAGCAGTACATTGGATTCTCAGGTATTTGAGAGGTACCACTTCTCATGCATTATGTTTTGGAGGTTCAGACACTATTCTACAGGGATATGTTGATGCAGATATGGCTGGTGATAAAGACATCAGGAGGAGCACCACAGGGTATGTGTTCACTATAGGTGGAATAGTAGTAAGTTGGATTTCAAAACTGCAACAGGTTGTTGCACTTTCAACAATGGAAGCAGAGTATGTTGCTGCTACAGAGGCTAGTAAGGAGATGATTTGGTTGCAGAGGTTCATGGAAGAATTGGGTAAGAAACAGGAGAATAGTAGGTTGTACAGTGATAGCCAGAGTGCCATTCATCTTGCAAAGAACTCAGTATTTCATTCAAGGACTAAACATATAGAACTCAAGTACCACTTCATAAGATCTTTTCTAGATGAAGAACTGTTAAAACTAGAAAAGATTCACACTAGCCAGAATCCTACAGACATGTTGACAAAGGGAGTAACCAGAGAGAAACTGAGTTCCTGCTCAGTTTCTGTTGGCCTTAAAGCATGAAGGTGAAAAGAATAAATTTTCCAAGTCCAAGGTCTAGCGAGTGCAGCAGCGGTAGAGTTGCTGTGATTAGTCACCATGAAGGCACATGAAAAATGTAATGGAGCGGTTTGCATGTAAATGGGCATATGGATGTAAGACCTGGTAAGGCATGCATACCCCTGGTAACTCACCGGTAAAGTCGGGAGATAGACCTAGGTGATAGGGGGGTGTATGTAAGATTCCTCAGTAAATACTTGAGGGTAGTTGGTTATTACTCCAAGTCAATTTTAAAGGGGGGATTGTTAGGGTTAACCTTGACTTGAGATCGAGTCAAAGGTGGTTAGGTCTAGCACATGGTTTGGGCACATGGTTTGTTGTAGCCCATGGTATTGTCCCATGGTATTGCATGTGTTAAACTTTACTCGGGATTGAGTCAAAGGTGGTTAGGTCTAGCACATGGTTTGGGCACATGGTTTGGGCACATAGTTTGTTATAACCCATGGTATTGTCCCATGGTATTACATGTGATTAAGCCTTCATAAGGCTTGAAGAGGCTCCATTGTAATTGTACTGTGTACTGTATTGTACAGGATGTGAGTACTGTATGGTACTGGATGTGGGCATTGTATTGTGCTGGAAGAGATACTGTGAGAGCATGAAGAGGAAGTGCAGCGGTTTTGCTGCAGGGTGTATCCCTTCATCTTTCTGGAATGAAATAAAAGGACTGGAAAATTTGTTTGTGGACGTAGCCCATCATTTGGGTGAACCACGTTATATCTGTGTCTCTCTGTAATGTTTAATGTGTTTTTGCATCTTGTTTATTGATTTAACTGTATAATTTTTATTGCTCTACGGTCCAGTTTTTCTAAGAGGGCCAAACCACGCAGAGGAAAGTTGAAGAGGAGGATTTCAAGAAAAGAGAAGAGGATGCTAGGAGACTAGCACAGGAGGTGGAGAGTTGGCTTAATAATGAAGAAGAAGAAAGAAATAAAGTTGCAGAGGAAGCAGCACAGAATGCAGAGGAAGTTGCAAAGAAGACAGAAGAAGAAAGAAAGAAGAAAGAAGATGAAGAGATGAAGAAGAAACAAAAATAAGCTGAAATTCTGAGGCTAACAGGATCTATGACATACCAGCAAACTACTGACCCAACAGACATTCAAGAAGTACAGGACCAGACGGATCAAGGGTAGGGCCAAGATGATCCTAATGCCCAGGAGCATGCTGCAACTTCTGCCAACACTCAAGAATAAGTGTTTTTTTTAATAATTGAATCTGATACCTTTTGTGCAGGAAAAAGGACAAGAAGTCCCATATTTTAGCACCATTTTTTATGAAAAAGAGAAAAAGAGGATTGTCAAAAGGACTAAGAGAAAAATCGAAACAAGGCGACAAGCAAGCATGATGGGACAGATGCAGATCCGAGGTTAATAGCAAGAGCTGGAGTGGCATTGACACAAGCCATTGAAGATAATGTAAATAGACTGATGATGGATCTGGAGCAGTCGAAAAGGAATGGAGCTCAGTTGAAGGAAACTTTGAAGAAGGAGACGAATGAAGGTTATAAACTTAAGAGGAAATTTTAAGACATGCCAAATGAAGTGAATAGTTCAAAAGAAGAACTTTAGACTCTTCAAGCAAAAAATATGACTTTGGACGTTTCTATGGGAAGGACAGGTAAGGATGCTCAAAATAACCTAGCAGAATTGCATAGGTTACAACAAGAATATGAGGTACTGAATATAGAAAAGGATGAACTCAAAGCATCATATGAAACTCTCAGTGCAGAAAAGGGCCAGCTGCAGAGCAGAGTAGTGGAGTTGGAGGCACATAGGGATAGTATGGAAGAGAAATAAAAGAAATTCCAAGTGCAAGTAGCAGATTTTGAAGGATAGATTACTTCATTAGCAACATCACTGAAGGATGCCAGTAAACAAAAAACTAATATCCAGCCTCTAAAGGAGCATTTCCTATTCCAACAAAGAAGAATGTACTAGTTTTAGGTGTCTATTGAAGAGGAAATATGTAACGTCTTGTAGATAGATAACAGATTGGATGAAATTTTGGAGACTACCTCATATTTTGTAGATAGGTCTCAGGACATTTTGGAAGTCCTGATTGGAACGATAGTAAGGATAGATACCAATGAAGAAGTTCCTCTATATTTACCAACTAAAGATCAACGTAGCCTAAATCAGGACTATGACTTGTTAGAATTTGCAATAAACACAGCAGAGGAGTTCAAGAAAGCTGTGAGGAAAACAAGAGGAGCTTGTATTGAATACTGCAGAAGGGTGTTGGTCACCTACAACAGATGTTAAGCTGTTGTAGAACAAATACTAGAGGCATTACAAGAGCATGAGCTTCTCATAGAAATGCTACAGAGCAGGTATCAGGAGGATGAGCAGAAGATACAACAAGTCAAGGACTTGGATGAACAGATCCTGAAAGATGCCATAGCTCATGCAACAGTCAGCATCCATTTGATTGAGGATCATCTGTGTTTAATCCTAGCCAGAATTGAAGTAGTTAAAAATTAGGTGGCTAAATATGAGATCAACATTCGTTTTCTTGAACCTTCAGAATTTGAGAGCATAGCAGCATAAGCCCAAGCGTGAAAATATTTCTTAAATGATCAAGTGGGGCCCTCTACTTAGAAGTGCTTTATTAATTTTTGTTTTAAATGTAATATATTGTAAAATGTATGAGCACTCATTATAGGACAACTTTTGGGGGTTGAAACATTAGGGAATCCCAAGAGTCATTTGGGGCAGCCCAAAAGTTTTGCTTTTTATATAAGCATAGGATAGTTTGATAAGGGATGGGACTTTTTCCCAGTTAGACTTGTGAGAACATGTTGTAATAAGAAATATTTTCTTTTGCAATAGATAATTACAATTTTTCCTGTTGCAGAAAGCTTTAGTGGAAGATTCAAATGTTGTGCAATGGATGTTGTTGAAGGGGAACTATTTCGTTTTCAGCTTTTGTCCATTAACTGTGAGATCGTTCTCACTTATTTAACCTATGTTCTTGTAAGAATGCTCTCTAGTTTATTTTATGGAATTTCCACTATAAGTAATGAATGCTTTTCATAAACAATGAGTTATCTTGTTGTTCATCTATCTATTCATGTTTATGTGTTTTGAAATAAAGAACAACTACCTATGATTTTTCTTAATGCATGAACAATAATATATTACTCATTAAATGATAATCTCGCTCCCTAGGGACAGTTTAGTTAAGTTAGTTTTAGTTTTCTTGCTGTGTGTGATTTAGATGCAAGAGAGTTAAGACGAGAGGTAAGAACCTACGCATCACATTGTGACCGCTCCTCGTATTCTCTATCAATCTGCATTCTTAGATACGCACTTGCATATCATACTTAAAAATACAAAACTAAAAAGATACATGGTGGAACAGGTCGTAATCGGTAAAACCCTTTATTTTGGTTACTTGACCAACGGTAGCCAGACCACCAACCGGACAGATTCCCCATACCAAATAGTAACGGGCTAGTTGGGAACATTTACTCGGGAGAATCCCTTGTTGCTGTCGCCTATGATTTTCTAGGCCTCAACAATTTTTGGCACTAGAAGGAGGGAAGCCAGTGCATGGCTAGACGCGGAAACCCATTTCCTTTAAATTGCTCCACTAGTGATAGTTCAGAAAGCAGTTTATTTCCCAATCTGATTCCTGAAAAGAAGTGGAAAGAACACTTGTATTCTATGGACAACAAAGTTGTTAATGATTTGAGAAGACATACTAGGGCATATGTGAAAAGCATTGGAGGATTACCGATTATCCTTGTTTTACCCATAAGAGAGTACAAGAAGAAAGACCGTCATGTATTGGAAGATGCATTTTTGGTTGGAGATTTGGAAGAATTGGTAGAAATAGCCTTGCAGGAAGTTGTTCAGCATTTGAATCAAGTGGGCCCAAATACACTTTACTGTTTAGCTGTTCACACTGTTGTTCATTCACCACCTCACTCTCCACCCATAGTCATGGCAGGTGTAAATGCTAATCAGCCACCTAACCCACCAAATCCACCACCTGCTTGGAAAGCCAGATCACCTTTAAACCTAACACCTCCTTTGCATGAATTACCTCAGGATTTTGAGAAAATGCTGCCCAAATTTGACCCAAGTGAAAATATTTTACTAGATGATCACTTGCAAAGTTTCTACTTGGCCATAGAAGGACTAAAGGCTGGAGAACACGAATATGTAGTCTACAGACTTTTTCCACATACCCTTAAAGGAGCAGCAGCCTCATGGTATTTTGGTCTGCCTGCAAACTCAATCCCAGACTGGGATACTTCTGAAATGATATTCAGAAACAAATATGTATCCTAGAAGTCTCATGTAGCTCTCATGAAAGGACTATGCACTTTAAAGAAAGAAATAAAAGAAAAGGTGCATAGTTTTATCCAAAGGTTTGCTGCTTATCTTAAGAATTTCTCTATAGATGATAATCCCTCTGATAAAGTTCTGATCGAATATTACACTTCAGTTTTGGGGCTTGAATTGGCCATGTTTCCAAAGGCTAAATTTAATCCTACATTATCAGAGACTTATGAAGAGGATGAGAGAGTAGAAGCTGAAAAATAAAGCATAGAATATTATCCTGAGGAGTCAGGAGAAAAAACTTTTGGGAAGAAAGCCTTATTACTGTCTAAGCCTAAAGAAGAGAAATCACATGATTTTGAAGGAATGTTAAAGATGATGCAGAAAATTTCTAATAGAATAATAGATTTGGAAAAGGAAAAGAAAACTCAGAAAGCATATAAGCCTTAATACAAGAGAAGAGAGGATGACAATCAGTCTAAACCTCCTCCACACATTTCTAAATCAATTAACTTAATGGAGGTAGGTATGGATAACTTTTTCACTTTCCACCAGTAGCCCCATTCCAAAACAAATTGTCCTCAATGGATAAATTCAATGACATTAGCGATGAATCAGCTGCTGGATTCCAAATTAATAGAGGCTAATGATGAAGAAGAAAAGGGTGGTAAATCCACAGAAAAATAAGAGAATGATGCTTTGGTATTATGGGATTGTGTCTCGCTCTTTTAAACAAAAGAAGGTACTATAAAACATGAGGAGATATAAAAAAAAACTGTGACAACAAGAAGCCAGGACTTATTGAATAAAGAAAATTCAATACTCCCAAAGATCAATAAATTGCAAGAGAATGTAAAGAAACTACAGAAGAACAACACAGATGATAACATTCATGAACCTACTATTAGCAGTCAACATGCCTACTAAGCCTATTGAAGACAAAGCAGGTAATGTCAAGGAAAATATCAAAGCACCTAAATTACTAGGGGAAGAACTTCCCACCCACAACCAACCTATAGAAGAGATCGTTGAAGCAAGTGTGGAAGGTAAGACTAGGTTTAAAAGCCCACCATTGGTCTTGACTTTGGAGATTTTAAACCATAATGTGTACAATTGTTTGGTAGACTCAAGATCATCGGTAAATGTTATGCCACTTGAAGTTTGCAAAAAGATTAATGGACAGCCTAAACCTAATACCTGGGAGGTTACTCAATTAGACATGACCAATGTGAAAGTAGTCGGGGAAATGGAGGATGTCCTAATTCGATTATCTGCAAATAAAAATATCTGTCAATACATTGATATTGTGGTAGCAGACATACCTAATGGTTATGGACTTATTTTGAATCAAGACTGCTCAAGAAGATTAAATGGGTATTTCGCTTTAGATTGGTCACACTTGTGGTTGCCTCAGAAGGGAAGTTCAAATCAGATTAAAATATTAAGAGATCCCTACATGAAACACAATGTCACGCAATTGGAAGAGAAAAATGAATCAGTGAAGTCTGTATTGGGAAATTATCTAATTGAACTTGAACCAGGAAACTTTGCATTAGAAGAAGCCGACAACATATACGACACCCATCCCAATCTCCTTCAATGTTCACGGGCTGATGAGATTGATTGTAAAATAGTAGATGTATTTTTTGTTTCAAGAATAGTGGAATTAGATAATGGTTAGGTATTTCTCATTTTGTAGTCAATCCTAGCCCCTTAACTTACATGTTGCCATATTTATAGGGGTGGGCAGAGAACTGACCAGTTAGTGGTTTAGTTCTCAAATTTTTATTTTTCTTGATTTTTTATTTTTCATGATTATCTTGTACATAAATAAATTGATTTGGCTGTTTACTTTGATTTATTTTCATTTTTGTTTGTTTTAGATTTTGTTTGATTTCAATAAAAAGAAGCAAACTTTTGGTTGCATGGAGAACATCAGAGTTCTGGATGAACTAAATCCTTGATTATAAGACTGTGTATTATTGTTTTATCTGATAAGAATTTCTTCTAGTTTAGCAGTTTTCCTAAATGGCTATGAACACATTGAAGTCCCGCTTAATCTGTGTAAAATAACTCAAGATCAAAAGGTCTGGAATACTATTTCGAGGCTCCATCCACCTCACACTTAAAGATGTCCTAGGGGGTGATAGAAAAAGACCAATGGAAATGAAGCATGGTAAATAGTATATTATATATAAATGATCCCATGCCAAGAATTGAAATCCAAAGGGCTAAGAAGAGTCAAAACTCCTAAGAAAGCAATATGTATCAAAACAAAGTACTAAATCATATAAGTACAAAATTGCAAAAAGTACTTTTCCGTCTGTGACCTGAAAATTAAATACATCTCTCACACAAAAGGACACTATGGATAGAGGAGCCTGAATACAAAATTTAGAAAGAAAGGCATGAGGAGGACTCAAAATGACAAAAAGTCCAAAAGCACAAAAAACGTGCAAAATGGCATGGGAATGAGGAACAAATGAATATTTCTGTTTACCATATGTTACGATCCTGTGGTGTCTGAGCTGGAAGCTACCTGACGATAGAGGTAAAAATGAAACTCATCTTCCTCGCCTCAAAAGAGATATCTTGACTTTGAAACCTTCGGTTCCATTTTCCTAAAATTGGACTATTATCAAATGATTAAATGTACATAGATTTTCCATTTGGGAAATCCAAACATCTAGAAGAATTCAACATGTTAGTTGTATTGTTAAACAGTCTTTTACTTAAGGAAACAATTGTCTAGAGATCTGGGTTCAGGTAGTTGTCAATTCTTGTAGCTGCAACATTTTCCCAATTTTTTTTAAATTTTGGACCTCCTTTTAATTTTATCTTGCTTGGATTTGTTTGGGATTTCTTAATGGGCCTTGTCTTCTATTACAAATTTTGGATCTTGTGGGGTTGAATTAAGCTGAATGACTATATTTTCTTTGAATTGAATTTGATATTTTCATTTATAAATGATTTCCTTTTCGCTATCGGAATTTGATCGAACTGTGAGTCGAAGCTGTAGTAATCTACACAGCCGCAGTTGCGGAAACTTACTCACGAGTGACCCGATCCAAAGCCTACTTATGAACGTTTCGGTGGATAGTTATGATGTTCACCGATGCGCTTTATTGCATTTGTTTCTTTGGATTGTAGAGGTTTTTATTTTATCACGGCCGAAGCATCAGTGTTCTGTCACACCGCCATTTCGAAATACAAATAAAGAATGGGCCAATGGATAGTTGTTTCTTTCGTTGATCACATGGTTTTATTGTTTCAATTGTTTGCTTTGCGATTATTTTTTCAGAATGTTTTGAATTTGATTGGAGGCCATAGTCTAATTGTGTTCCAGTGTTACAGCTTCGAAGTGGACTGACCATCCGCCATATCGTTATTCTGATCGCCGATGTTTTTGGTTGCCGCAGAGTTTGTAGTCTATTTGAATCCCGCCATTGCGGCTTCAGAGCGGACTAACCATCCGACATGTGGTTTTTCCATTCGTCGATGGTTTGATTGAGTTTCTTTGATGTTTCATTTTATTTTCATCGATGCTTTGTTCTGTTTTTCTCTGATGTTTACCAGTCTACGGAACTTTGGTCCGTGTAACTTCCGTCGTTGCGGCTTTTTAGCGAACTAGTCATCCGATGCTATAGTGTTTTTGAGGTATGATGCTGCAAGGTTAAATGTTTTATTTCACTTTTTTTTATTATGCCGTGGAACTCCTAGTCCATCCATCACCCGCCGTTGCGGCTCATTAGCAATTTAACTGCCCGATGCTTTAGTTGTTCCACTGTTCGACAGAAGCCTTTTCTCGCCAACATTTTTCAACCGAGGTCTATATATATGGGACGGTTATTATTTTATTATTTGTCTTTGTGAATTCACATCTACCTCCATCCTCACTGTTGAGCTATGCATCCGTATGTAGTTGTCAGGATTTCGTACGTTTGGGGTGCTGCCGTGTATTTTTCAGACCATATTGTCAACTGCATTTAGTTTTCCAGGTAGGCCAACCATAGTTCTCCTTTCTTTGAGTTTACTAGTTTTTTTAGGAACTATGGTTTTGTCCTCTGGTTAGGGGTTCCCACCATTTGGAAATTGGGCGTCTAAGTCTGTTTTGTATCCTTACGACGTGGGGTGGTGGTCAGTTTCACTGTATGTACAAGGGGGGTTTTGTTTCTTGAGTTTTTGACCCCGGTCTGAAGGATTAGGGGGTTGGTGCAGACAAGTGTTACGCTGTCTGCACCAATTTTTGTGGGTTTGTCTATGGTTGTTTGAGGGAAGGGGGAAGTTTCAGTTTCTTTCCATCACAAGAATTTGCACTATTTTTTATGAACACCGAAGGGTTTGTTTTGTGCATTTCGATTACTATATGGGGATGTTTCTATTTGGGTGAGAAGTTGAATTGCATTTTGGTTTAGATGATGCATATTGTCAATCATGATTATTGTTAGTTGCAGACGGACTTAGGATTTTTTAAACGTAACTTTTAGAAGTTTTCTTGCTAGTTATTCTAGATTTTGCATTTGCATTGTGATAGATTTAGCTGTTGCGAATATGGAAGAGGTAAATGTTTATACATTTTTTCTTCATTCTTCGAATACTGATTAAAATCTCAAATAGCCTAAATGCATTTTGGTTTATGACAGGGTAACTTCTTCAAAGGAGGCATGTCTAAGAGACAGAAAAAGAAGGTCCCTGTTGCTGAAGGAGAACCTAAGGTGGAAATCATTACCAAGGTAGAATATATCTATTAAGACACTAGAGCTACCACCGGGGTAGAGCCTAATTATAAGTAGGGTGAAATATATCGGATGATTTCAAATCAAAATGTGCCCGATGCTGGATTTGAAGAATTGACCATATATGCCAACATAGGGAAGTCAGCTCTTATGAATATACCCACTAAACCTAATCTATTCCCATGCTCAAAGGTGATCAGTTGGATTCTACCTAAGGCCGATGTGACCAATATGATTTTAGCCAATATTTCCAAATAGGGATATGCTGCCTACAGTCCTGGTTACGTCTCATTGTCATATCACCTACCCCCAGCCCATGTTTACCTAACTAAATATTGGTTGAAAGAAATAAACTTGGACCTAGCTGAAACAGTGAAGAGGATGATGATACCTAAGAAGAACTTTCGAACCAAGCCATTAGGAGAGTGTGATACAGCTACTCTCAGGACACCTTATAGGTTTATATCATTGATGTTGAATAGAGTGTTTGGTAGAGCTCATGGTAAGAGATTCAAGTTGGGATGGATCCCTATTATTTTCTATGTGGCCACCCAGGGGACTGTATTCAATTGGGCAAACATTGTGTCCAATAGCCTCTCAGCTTACATTTATTCGGCTCTGGGAGGGGTGTCCTAGAAGAAGTCTGAGTTTTATATGAGTTCCATATTAATGGACTGTATACTATGAACCCATCCATTTCTAGCCTTAAGATGCATTTGGGACAGGGACATAACCCCTGTGTTGTTGAGCTATGGGCAGACCCGGGTTTTATACCTTTTATCTTCGCACCAACAAAATACCCATAGTGTTGGCCCTTTCGGGAACAACCTATGAACAGGTTGCAGTCTCAATCGAAACAGCTATGGGGTGCCGCAGAATCAGGTTTCTGCAAGCAGAAGAGGGATATTACTGTACCTTTAGCCTTAACAAAGAATAAATATGCAGTATAGATATTCAACAGTTACTTAATTAGCTTCGTAGTTTAGATAAACATACATTTACTTGCTTAACCCTTAACTGGGAATTCACAGCGAAGTTATTATCTAACAGTTATCTTATCTCATCACTTATCTACTTATCAAATGCATAAAACAGAAACAAAACATCAAGAACCACCACAACACAAGATATGCGTGGTTCACCCCCAGTGTAGGGGCTACGTCCACGGAACTGTGCTTATATTTAACTCTTTACAAACACACAGTTTTGATCTGCGCACTCAGCTGCAGATCTCCTCAGTAACCCTAAGCTGCGCACTCAGCTGCAACACCTTTCTTACAAAACCCTCTGCACACTCAGCTGCAGAGGTTGTCCACGCACTCAGCTAGGAATTATCCTTAAACCCTAAAACAGGTCTTCCTTCCTTTGCATCAATTCATCATACATCAAAGTCTCAAAATTCCTAACCTTACTCCTTTACATAAGTGCCTATTTATACCAGCGCACTATTACAATACCATAAGCTTAAATCATGGGCTTAAAAACCATGAGTTTAAACCATGGGTTATTTACAAAACGAGGGGCTTGGACCCAACCCTGACACCCCTAATACTATTTTGGTTCGTAACTCCGCTTACAAGCTTTGCACCAAAACCGTGAAGTTGCCAAAATAGAGGACCTTGAAGGTTGAGCCCCAATAGGCCCCTAAGACCCACTAGTGGCCCGTCCCGGGACACTCTGTTGCTTCTCTGATGGATGAATCTTCTTGGCGCAGATAGTAAACTGCTTGCTGAGGTTGCACATGATATCTTCGGTGGCTGGCTTCTTCTCCATTATCTCCTTTTGCACTCTGTCGAGCTTTGTATCCATCTACATCTCTGTAAGAAACATCTTTAATCCTCCCACCATATTTCTTCCTTATATGCCTATCATCATTGTCATTCCTTCTGCTAATTCTACCACTGCCATGGCTTGCTCTATCCTTCATCCTTTCATCCCTAGTAGAATTCCTGTGTTCTTGTACCTTTCTTCGTTCCTCTTAGAGTGAATTTCTGCCTTAAACTTCTTTTTGGTAGATCGTGTCTTCCTTGGTTGACTCGGTGCTGGGGGAGAAGATGCAGGTGGGTTGCTCATAAGGTTCTATAGACCCCTCTCTTTGGCTTCTCTCAACAAGTGCTGGTCTTCGCGATCAGCTGACATGGACTCAACTGTGAAACTCAAGGAGATGCATAATTCTACATTCGCAGGCCGGAGCAACTTCTTATAGAATCCATCGACCAAATATGCCATCATTGTGCATTAAAGACACCAAATCTGATCTAATCGGCGGTAGATCTTGTCCAACCGGCGCTAGATTTCCCAAAATCTCATCATTATTGGCAGTTACTGTAGTTCACGTGTCGGTGCCACCAAATCTGATTCTTTTCCAACGGTCACATTTTAAGCTACAATACACCTTTCTTCTTCTGCACAACCAGTATCTTCAGCTTCACCATAATAAGGACCTTCGACACAAGATAGACCTTCGACCCATCGTAGATTTTCCAACAATCTGCTGAAGCTTCTCTGAGAACAACTTCCTTATAGTCTAGTACCCAATTTCAACTTTTCTTGGTACTTAGACTTTTCTTCTTAGTACTACGTCTGATCAGGGGGTATAAGCTTGTCCCTGTACTTCTTTAATCTACTTCCATTCACCATGGAGGGAAAAATTTCTCCATTCAATTTAACTAACTGAACTGCACCACCATCAGTAATTTTTTGAACTATGTATGGTCCTTTCCAATGTGTCTTGAACTTACCTGGGAACTTCATGAATTTACTGTCGTACAAGAGCACAAGATCACCAATCTGGAAGTGATTCCTCTTAATGTGTCTTTCATGCCATGCTTTTTCTCTAGCTTTCTGTACTTGCTGCTGGAAACCTGTAATGAATCTGTCTTCTTCTAGTTCCAGTATCTTTGCCAGCCTTTCATTTAGCATGGCTGGATCATCCATCTTTGTGAGGGTAGATATTCTGAGGCTAGGAACAATGTACTCCATGGGCATAACTGCTTCTTGTCCATATACCAGCCTAAAAGGTGTGTGTCCTGTCAATTTCTTACAAGTGGTTCTATAAGCCCATAATACTGCTGGAATTATAAGATCCCAATCATTCCTGTTAACATTACAAACCTTCGTTAGAGCGTGCTCAAGAATCTTGTTAAAGGCTTCAACAGTTCCATTCGCTTGAGGATGGTAGGCAGTACTCTTCTGATGATATACTTGAAATTATTCCGTCAATGCTTCAATAGTCTTATTCAGAAAATGTGATCCTTGATCACTCATAAGAATTTTAGGACACCCAAACCTTGATAAGATATTATCAAAGATGAACTTCACGGCTATAGCAGCGCTACAGTTCTTGACTGGTTGAGCCTCGTCCCAATGAGTAAGGTAGTTAGTTGCTGTAATAATGTATCTTGCTCCAGATTTCTTTGCAGGGGGATTGATTGGTCCAACAAAATCAATAGCCCATTTGTCAAATGTTTGTAAAGTTACCCGTGGAACCAAAGGCATCTCATCCCTCCTGGATGATTTTCCTGTCCTTTGACAGATATCGTAGCTGTGGCAATACTCTCTTGCGTCCTTATGAATTGTAGGCCACCACAATCCAGCTATCAAAATCTTCTGATCTATAGGTTTTCCTGCATAATGACCTCCTACTGCTCCCGAATGTGCCTTAGCCAAGATCAGTGGCTTTTCATGCTCCAAGACACATCTTTGCAGTATTTCATCTGGTCCCATCTTATAGAGTTGTCCTGCTATCAAGGTAAAGTCAGCTGCTCTAACCACCAGCTGCTTCTTCTGTTGTGTCGTCATCTCAGAGGGTGGAAAACCTATAGACAAGTACTGAACAATATACTGAAAATAGTCATCAACCATCTGGATGGAAAACAACTATGCATCAGGAAGACCTTCATCCAAACTAGTGGGCTCTTCTCCTAACTCGAGCCTCGACAAGGGTTCGGGCCTCAGGGTAAGTCTCCATGGTTTAACTATGATCTTAAAGTCATACTCCTAAAACAAAATCATCCATCTGTATATCCTTCCACCTAGCACAGGCTTGTTAACCAAATACTTCAAATCAGAATGGTCAGTGAACATCTTAAAATGAGATCCTAACAAATAATGTCGAAAATTTTGCAAGGCATAAACCATAGTTAGACCTTCTTGTTTTGTCGTAGTATAATTCTTTTCTGCTATGGACAATTTTCTACTTGCAAAAGCAATAGGGTGATCAATATTACCTTCGCTTGACTATGCCAATACTACAACTAAAGAAATGCAAGATGCATCGACATGAACATGAAACTCCTTATTCCAGTCAGGGAATACTATGATAGGGGCAGTTACCATCTTTTCTTTTAAAATGTCCAAGCTTTCCTGACATTCAGGTGTCCATTCAAACTTAATATCTTTCTCCAATTTCTTTTCCATAGGGGCTGTAATCTGAGCATATCCTTTGATGAATTTCCTGTAATATCTAGTATGACCAAGCGTAGTGCGAAGTTGCTAAATAGACTTCGGAGGTGGCAAGTTCACAATAATGGATATCTTCACAGAATCCACCATCAATCCTTTCTTGCATACAATGTGGCCTAGCATAATTCCAAAAGGTGCACAAAAGATACACTTCCTCAGGTTCAATGAAATCTGATGCTGTCTACACTTGTCCAGCATAAGTCTTAAACTGTTTATATGATCTTTCAATAAGCCAAATATAGTCCAATCATCAAAGTAAACTTCCAAGAACTTATGAATGAATTCCTTAAATGCAGATATAACTACTCTGGATAACATATCATGTGCATTCTTCAATCCAAAGGGCATGACTATATACTGAAAAGATACCATTTCTGTACATAAGGTTGTTTTATGCCGATCCTCTGGAGCAATTCTGATCTGATGGTAACTTGAAAAGCCATCAGTAAAAGAATACACTTCTTGACCTCTGACATTGTCTAGAACTTAATCTGTAAAGGGAGTAGGGAAAGGGTCATGTAAACAGGCATCATTTAGCTTCCTCAAATCAACACAGATTCTTATTTCCCCCTTAGTCTTCTTCTCTTGTACCACCATAGGGATGACCCATTCGGACTCTTCAACAGGCTCAATGATTCCTGCAGTGAGCATCTTAGCTAGCTCCATCCTAACCTTTTTATTTATACTTAGGGTTCATCCTATATGGGCACTGCTTCACAGGATTCGCATCAGCTTTCAAGGGTATTTTTATCATTCATATATCACCAAGGATACCTTTCATTTCTGAGAACTTCATCAGAAATAAGTCCTGATACTCATGGAGAAGTTCAGTCACTATGCTTACCATTTATTCGTCCCAATAGTCTTTAATGGTGTTGTACTTAGGTATTTCTTCTGATCCAATGTTGAATTTTCTTGTCTTCAAGGGCTGAGTTACTTCATGAGCTTCAACTACTGGGCCATGTACTTCACAATATCCTTTTGACTCAGGAATATTGATGTTGTGTGGGTCATCACCCTTGTCAATTGTGATGTTATATAATTCTACTGCATTGGCTTCTTATTCCTTCCAATTAGGTTGATACTCAGCTATTTCTTTATCATCAAACACCTTAGTATTGATCATCTTAACAGCTACATCCAAAGCAGGGCAAACCTCATTAATAGAAAACGTAAGCACAAAACTATCAACAAGACTTTCCCAACTTACAGTACCATGGTGAAGCTCCACCTCTGCATACCAATTCTTCGCGACAGGTTCTAGGGTGTGTACAAACCTATGTACCCATTCTTCAGAAGGTACATGCTTCCATGCTTCATAACATTGCTCCAAGTGTTCTTGAGGGCTAGTCTGACCATCAAATCTGCTACGTACCTCCTGAGGTTGATCCATGAATATGAGGCGAAGAAGCTTTTAACAAGCTTCCCAACTCTAAATATACTTCTTATGACCATTCCACCATCTAGCAGCTATGGCTCTGAATACTGAATCTAGAGTCTGCATTTTTTGTGAATCTGGTACCTGCTCTGAAAATTGCACAATAAAATATGCTGGGTCTATCAAGCCATAAAAAATAGGTAAGGCTCTTGTCTGTGAGCTAATCCATCTAAGAGACTTGGTGATTCTTGCACATCGATGTCCATGTAGCTCATACAGTCTATTCTGGCAGTTCTCTAGGCCGTCATCTGAATCAGTCATGTAAGAACTGTCACACTGCCACTCCATTATACCTTCAGTAGTAGGGTTAACATAGTCTTCTTCTTTGGCTGTGATGTTGTAAATATGATCTAAAATATCCTGATCTTCATCTCTGACTGGCTCTGTATACCTTTCTCCTTGAGAAGGGTCCAATGGTACTATGACTCTTAGGCCTTTTCCTTTGAAAGTCATCTGCCTCTTCTTAAGGTTGATTACTGCATCATTGTCTATTACCCATTCAATTCCTAGAAAGGCTAGATAGGGGTCACTATCATCAATTATCTCAATGACTTCAAAATCTGCTAGGGTGCTGACTTCGTCAATATCTACTGGTACACTCAGGAATCTTCCCAAGGGCACAATATTCTACTAATTGGATAATCTCAACTGTATAGGGTACCACTAAAGCTTAGGCTTTCCCATTTGTTCCCATGTCTTCTTAGTTAGGACATTCACTTCTGATCCCAGGTCTAAAATGATATTAGTCATATCATACTCTCCTATCTGAGCATGCAACCTCATTTCTCTTCCAGTCCTTCTAACTCTATTAACATTTTTTCCTTTATCAGAGCTTAATTGGAATTCACAAGACTAAAGAACTTTCTGTAACTCATTCAAGGCATTCTTGTTTCTTAACAGCTTCATACAACTTTGTGAGAATAATGTTAGTGTACTTACTTGATCCGGTGAAGCTTCTTGGGACTGCGACTGCTGCTGATGCTGTTGCACAGTTGCTACTGAGGTTCCTAGATCATCAAAGTCTCTTTTAGCTTCCATAAATGTTTATTTTCTCTGTCAACATCAAAGGCTGGAATCTTCTCATGGGCCTTGCGGACCCAAGCCTTGACAGATTGTTTCTCCATATTCTGTACTTGCATCGTAGCTCCACTCCTTGTAACAACATTAATATCTAGGACAGATCTTTTCTCTACAGCAATCATCTGAATATTTTGAGTAGGAGCACTATTCCTTTCATGTATCTTGGCTATCAACTTTGGGCATTTCTCAATCACATGACCGACTTCTCTGCAGTATTGACATGTCGTAGTTGGGTTCTGATAGTCTCTAGCTAGATGGCCTGCCTGATTACAGTTGTAGAAAATAACTTGGCCTCGTCCAGGCATACCACCATGACCTCTGAAATTACCTCGACCTGGGTTACCACCACGATATCCATATCTATTATTTCCTTATGCATCGTTTTGTACCCTATACACATCATAGGTTCGCTCTCTCATGAGGTCAAAGCTGCGACACTCATCCTCATTGTGTCCCACTGACTTACAAAACTTACATTAGGGATTCTTAGGTATTTGAACATATATTTGTAGAAGATATCAATCTTTAGGTCGATGCTGGCCAGTTGTTCTATAGATATCACAATATAGGACAGCTGGGTTAAATGGGTTTGGTGCACCAGTACTCAGGTAGTTTCTTAGTGCAAGGAACTGTTCTTTGTCGTGACCTTCTGTCTTACATCGGGTACACTAGACCTATTCTCGAACATATTTTCCTTTCTTCATGTCGTGAAGCTCCAAATCCATTTCTACTAACCGCGTCTGTATCTTGGCTATGCCAGAATTATCTCCGACAGGAGCTGTTTCAAGCTTCATGGAAATTTCCAATGCCTCTTGCTGATCGATGACCTTCTGTTGCACAAGTGGAGTCCTGATATGCGGCAATAATGCTGCAATGAACCACTCTTTATGCTGTTCTAGTCCAATAGTAAAACTGACTTGATCCAACAGGACCTTGAACCTCTGATCAAAGTCCCACACTGATTCACCTCTCTTCTGCTAAATTTTCTTTAGTTCAGTTATACATTGCGACTCTGATTTAGGTTTCATGAATTCCTTTATCATGGATTTTTTAATATCGGCCAAGATATAGTTCTGAGTACTAGAAAAATTCATAAACCAGGTCAAAACCCGGTCTCTGAAAGAGGTGATTAGCTACGCTCTTCTTGTATTTTCATTCGTAATACTCTTAGCAGTCCACACAGCTTCGCATAAGAACCAAAACTGCTCTGGATCCTCTGATCGAGTTCCTTTAAATACTGGGAGTTTGATATCATCATTCACATGGGCCATATTAGATCGAGGGGGGGGGGGAGGAGGGGGCCTAAAAATAGGGGGAGGGGAACCTATTGAAGTAGACTGACCTGTGACAGGACTACTAGGGTTAGGGTTACTTTCAGACTGCGATGGGTTCTCAGGGGTAACAGGTCTTCTCTGCGGAGTTACATGAGGGTTTCTAATAGAAGGGGTTTCTTCAGAGTCAGAGTAGCCTGGACTTAGCGGGGTATACTCGGTATTCTAGCCTAGGGTATAGGATCCAAGATTTCTCTTGTATCTTTTTCCGCTTCGAAGCAAACCACTTTGCTCATCGAAGTCACTTTCACTTCCAAACATAGGTTAGTAACAACAAATCTAGCAATCTGATTCAATAAGCAATATGCATTTTTCAGCCAAAAGCATTTTAATTCTCAAACTGAATGAATTCAATTACTTACCCCTTTGTCCTTTGAAGAACTGTCTTTCTGCATCGCTGAAAGAAGTATGTGTGTCGATGGCGAACTCTGTCACAAATGCTTCAAGTGTTCGCGTTGTCCAGAAATCAACAGCTCTTGATATCGCATTGTTCACCCTTTTCAATATCTTAATTTTTTCTGGGGTCCAGGAAGGAAACTGGTCTTCTTTGAAGTTTGTCTTTCTTTCTTCCAACCTAGATAACCACTAGTGCAATTTTATGTGGATACTACCAAAGAAAATTTCATAAATATCAGTAAAAGCATACCTTTGCAAGAAGTTGTCTGAGCTACGACGAGGATCCTTATTTTCTTGTTCAGCAAATTTCAGATAGGTCTCTTTGATCCAATCACCGATTTCTTTTACTAAGGGTCTCCAAAACATATCCCTCTAGGTACGATGTAAATCCCTCTTGAGAAGATACTGTTCAACCGGCAATGGAACCAATTTGTTGGGCTATGGGCAGACCCGAGTTTTATACCTTTTATCTTCGCACCAACAAAAGACCCACAGTGTTGGCCCTTTTAGCAACAACCTGCGAACAGGTTGCAGTCTCACCTGAAACAGCTATGGGGTGCCGCAGAATCAGGTTTCCACAAGCAGAAGAGGGATATTACTGTACCTTTAGCCTTAACAAAGCATAAATATGTAGTATAGATCTTCAACAGTTACTTAATTAGCTTCACAATTTAGATAAACATACAGTTACTTGCTTAACCCTTAACTGGGAATTCACAGTGAAGTTATTATCTAACAATTATCTTATATGATCACTTATCTACTTATCAAATGCATAAAACAGAAACAAAACATCAAGAACCACCACAACACAAGATATACGTGGTTCACCCCCAGTGTAGGGCCTATGTCCACAAGAACTGTGCTTATATTCAACTCTTTACAAACACATAGTTCTGATTTGCGCAATCAACTGCAAATCTCCTCAGCAACCCTAAGCTGTGCACTCAGCTGCAGCACCTTTCTTACAAAAACCTCTATGCACTCAGCTGCAGAGGTCATCCACGCACTCAGCTAGGACTTATCCTTAAACCCTAAAACAGGTCTTCCTTCCTTCGCATCAATTCATCATACATCAAAGGCTCAAAAGGCCTAACCTTACTCCTTTACATAAGTGCCTATTTATACCAGTGCACTATTACAATACCATAAGATTAAACCATGGGCTTAAAATCCATGAGTTTAAACCATGGGTTATTTACAAAAAGAAGGGCTTCGACCCAACCCCGACACCCCTAAGACTATTTTGGGTCGCAACTCCGCTTACAAGCTTCACACCAAAACCGTGGAGTTGCCAAAATAGAGGACCTTGAAGATCAAACCCCAACAGGGGATGGATCCCTATTATTTTCTATGTGGCCACCTAGGGGACTGTATTCAATTGGGCAAACATTGTGTCCAATAGCCTCTCATCTTGCATTTATTCAGCTCTGGGTGGGGTGTCCTAGAAGAAGTTTGAGTTTTATATGAGTTCCATCTTAATGGACTATATACTATGCACCCATCCATTTCTAGCCTTAAGATGCATTTGGGATAGGGACATAACCCCTGTGTACACTGCATACAAAATATTTTTGGGACCCAAGTATTACAACCACTATAGAGAGATATGTGAACATTTTATTATGCCTTTACACAATTTGATGTTCATAACAGAATGGAATTGTATGTCTGAGGAGGCATTTAAAGTCATCGAGGAACATGCAAATTATTATTTGATTAATGAAGGGATGTACATCAGGATGTATGGTTTCTCCAGGGCACCTTCTTTGCTCCCCAAATATGCCACTGATTATGTGGTGCATAAAGAAGCAGTCAGGAAAGTTTACCTAAATGGTGTAGGAAGCTTCCTTTTTGAACAGAAGAAGGAAGCCTATCCTACCATACCTTTCAAGCTGGGAAGCTACAAATTTACAAATATTAAAAGAGATGCTGAATTTGTATAGGAATTGGAGTAGTTTCATTTTGGAGAGATGAGCTTCCATAGAAATGACTCCCAAAATAAAGTTGCAGAACATTGCAAAGAGGCAAATTTTCACTTTGAATATACAAACTTTTGGGACAAAGATGAATAAATATTCAAGAATGCAAGGAATATGACTGCATTGAAGAGAAGATTTAAACAAAACATAACCATTAAGGGTGGTAAGGGCCAAACCACGCAGAAGAAAGCTGAAGAAGAGGAGGCCAAGGAAAGAGAAGAGGATGCTAGGAGACTAGCATAGGAGGCTGAGAGTTGGCTTAAGAATAAAGAAGAAGAAAGAAAGAAAGTTGCAGAGGAAGCAGCACAGAATGCAGAGGAAGTTGCAAAGAAGACAGAAGAAGAAATAAAGAAGAAAGAAGATGAAGAGATGAAGAAGAAACAAAAAGAAGATGAAAGTCTGAGGCTGACAATATCTATGACATACCAGCAAACTACTGACCCAACAGACATTTAAGAAGTACAGGACCAGATAGATTAGGGGCAGGTACAAGATGATCCTGATGCCCAGGATCCTGTTGCAACTTCTGGTATCACTCAAGAACAAGTGGTTTTTTTAAATTGAATCTGATATGTTTTTTGCAGGAAAAAGGAGAACAAGTGCCATATTTTAGCACCATTTTTTATGACAAAGAGAAAAAGAGGATTGTCAAAAGGACTAAGAGAAAAATAAAAACAGGGGGACAACCAGGCATGATGGTCACTGATAAAACTTTTGTGCATGGGACAGATGCATATTTGAGGTTAACAACAAGAGCTAGAGTGGCATTGACACAAGCCACTGAAGAAAATGTAAATAGACTGATGACGAATCTGGATCAGTTGAAAAGGAATGCAGCTCAGTTGAAGGAAACTTTGAAGAAGGAGAGAAATGAAGGTTATAAACTGAAGAGGAAATTTGAAGACATGCAAAATGAAGTGAAGAATTCAAAAGCGAAACTTCACACTCTTCAAGAAAACAAGATGACTTTGGAAGTTTCCATGGAAAGGACAGGTAAGGATGCTTAGAATATCCTAGCAGAATTTCAGAGGTTACAACAAGAATATCAGGTGCTGAATATAGAAAAGGATGAACTCAAAGCATCATATGAAATTCTTAGTGCAGAAAAGGGCCAGCTGCAGAGCAGAATAGTGGATTTGGAGGCATAGAGGGCTACTATGGAAGAGAAAGAAAAGAAATTCCAAGTGCAGGTAGCAGATTTTGAAGGACATATTACCTCATTAGCAGCATCACTGAAGCATTCTAATGAACAACAAAATAATATCTAGCCTCTAAAGGAGCATGTCCTATCCCAATGAAGAAGAATGCACCAGCTGCTGGTGTCTATTGAAGATGAAAGATGTAAAGTCTTGCAGATAGATAACAGATTGGAGGAAATTTTGGAGACTACCTCATATTTTGTAGATAGGTCTCATGACATTTTGGAAGTCCTAACTAGAAGGATAGTAAGGATAGAGACCAATGAATAAGTTCCTGCAGATTTATCAGCTAAAGATCAATGTAGCTTAAAGCAGGACTATGACTTGTTAGAATTTGCAATAAACACAGCAGAGGAGTTCAAGAAAGTTGTGAGGAAAACAAGAGCTTGTATTGAATACTGTAGAAGGGTGCTGGTCACCTACAAAAGATGTCAAGTTGCTGTAGAAAAAAAACTAGAGGCATTACTAGAGCATGAGCTACTCACAGAAATGCTACAGAGCAGGTATCAGGCAGATGAGCAGAAGATACAACAAGTCAAGGACTTGGATTAATAGATCCTGAAAGATGTCATAGCTCATTCAGTAGTCAGCATCCATTTCCTTGAGGATCAGCTGGGTTTAAGCCCAGCCAGAATTGAAGTAGTTAAAATTCAGGCAGCTAAATATGAGATCAACATTCATTTTCTTGAACCTTTAGAATTTGAGAGCATAGCAGTAGAATCCCAAGTGTAGAAAAAGTTCTTAAATGATCAAGCGAGGCCCTCTACTTAGAAGTGCTTTATTAATTTTTGTTTTAAATTTAATATATTATAAAATGTATGAGCACTCATTATAGGAAAAATTTCAGGATTTGAAACATTGGGGAAGCCCAAGAGTCATTTGGGGCAGCCCAAAAGTTTTGTTTTTTGTATAAGTATAGGATAGTTTCATAAGGGATGGGACTTTTTCCCAGTTAGACTTGTGAGAACATGTTTTAAGAAGAACTATTTCCTTTTGCAATAGATAATTACAATTTTGCATGTTGGAGAAAGATTTGGTGGAAGTTTCAAATGTTGTGCAATGGATGTTGTTGAAGGGAAACTATTTCATTTTCATCTTTTGTCCATTAACTGTGAGATCGTTCTAACTTGTTGAACCTATGTTCTTGTATGAATGCTCTCTACTTTATTTTATGGAATTTCCACTATGCGTAATGAATGATTTTCATAAACAATGAGCTATCTTGTTGTTCATCTATCTATTCATGTTTATGTGTTTTGAAACAAAGAACGGCTACCTATGATTTTTCTTAATGCATGAACAGTAATACATTACTCATGAAATGATAATCTCTCTCCCTAGGGACAGTTTAGTTAATTTAGTTTTAGTTTTCTTGCTGTGTGTGATTTAGATGTGAGAGAGTTAAGACGAGAGGTAAGAACCTGTGCATCACATTGTGACCACTGCTCATATTCTCTATCAATATGCAATATTAGATAGGCACTTGCATATCACACTTAAAACTAAAAAACTAAAAAGATACATGGTGGATCGGGCCGTAACCTGTAAAATCCTTTATTTTGGTTACTTGACCTACGGTAGTCGGACTACAAATTGGACGGATTCCCCATACCAAATAGTAACGGGCTAGTTGGTAATGTTTATTGGGGAGAATCCCTTGCTGTTGTCACCTATGATTTTCCAGGCCTCAACAGGTTATTAGACACTACTAGAGATGTTGGATCTAGTAAGTAATTGTTAAGTGAGGATGAAATTATTTAGTGGGTTTCAAGTGAACGAAAGAATATAAATAGAGAGCAAGTCTCTCTATTTATCACACACACACTCACTCATTAGGGTGCAAGAGTGAGAGGAGAACTTACTAGGATAAGAGAGAGACTACTGCTGTCAGGAGATCATCGATATGTTTTCGGGTTTTACCTTTGGTGTTGATTCTATCTCTAAGGAAGTTGTGGGGTTTTCTCCTTTATGGTTTCCCCGAGGAAAATTATTTGTGTCTCTTATCTCTGGTGTTTTATTGTTGTGCATGTTATTCTCTCAGTTAAAGATCCTAAGATCATAATGCTACCTTGAATGATAAAAATATAACATGGTATGAGAGCTAACCTGAGAACAAGACATTGTGGAGCTGTAGAAGCTAGGGATTCTTACTTTTTGGGTCTCTCTCCATAATCTATCAGAAAAATTATGCTAGGATGAATCTCCATTGAAGGGTGCATCTTTCTATCGAAGCAGAATTCGATTCCGAGCATTTTGAGTTTTGGTGCGAAAAATTAGGGCTTATTGCAGAAGAAGGATTTTTGAGTGGGCCTAGCATAGGATTTATATCCTCATCAAAATCTAATTTTAGAGACCTGGATCAAGATTTTTGGTTGGGTGAAACTTTGGGAAAGTCAAACCCTAGTTTGACCTTGACCTAGAAAAACCCTAAATACTAAAACTGCTAAGTTTTGGCACATTCTCTATATCCCAAGATTTTCAAATGATAAAAAGCTAAAAAATGTAGAGGCCAAATATAAAATCTTTATTTACCTTTTATAAAAAATTCAGCCTCATATTCACTATGTTCTGGGAGATATGATTCCTCGAGGTTAGTGTTCCGGCCTCTTCCAGAATTCATCCCTAAACAGGACGCCTGGGGAGAATTGCTATATCGTGGGCTACAAAGGTCCAAATGAAATTCCTAAAGATGTTCAAAAAATGGAATAGAATGTGCTTGCTGTGGTCTGAATTTCAGACCCAGAAGATGAAACATTGACACGCGACAGTCCGTACAACTTCAATGTTCTGAACAGTCCTGTAACTGGTCACCTTGGGAAAATGACCATAAGTCCAAATTGGTGAAACCAATTCTGATTAAACCTATGGTTTTGGAACAAGAACATGCGAGTATACCTCAGTGTGAAATTTCAGACACATAGGAGAGGTAATTTTGGAGATACCACAGAAACAGTAACAGGAATTTCTATAGAAGAATTTGAAAAACTAGGGCTTCCTGTTCTGGTAGCTTCCCTCCATTGTTTTCAGAAAAGGATTACATTGGATAGCTCACCTTGAAGTGATCTATATTTATATAAAATCATATTTGAAATATTCCAAGTTTTGAAAATTAGGGTTTCTCTGACAAACCCTAGATCAGCTAGCTCCGGAACAAGGACGGACACCTCAAATCGATAAGATCTAATATTTTTCTATTTTCATTTGAGTTTCTCATGTCAAAGTGATCTATCACATTAGCTTGGTGAAGTTGAATATTCCAAGCATGGAATTATTTGATCTCTCTGAAGAAAATGAATTGTACACCTACATGAGTAGAGAGGTTTCAGTTCCAGAGGGAGATAAGGCTAAAATCCTTACATAAGAAGAACTTGGTCAAGGCCAAGAAGATCATTATTGATTCAATCACAGATCAACTTGTACCACAAGTGTCTTCCCTAAAGACACCGAAGATGTTTGATTCCTTTACCAATCTATTTGAAGGGAAGAACATGATTCAGAATATGACCTTAAGAAACCAGTTGAAGAATGTGAAGATCCAGAATGTAGAGACCATAGAGTCATACTTTACAAGGGTCTCTCAAATCAGAGAAGAACTTGAAGCGATAAAATAAGAAGTGAAGAATGTAGAAGTGGTGATAGCCACCTTGAATGGCCTCCCGGGATCATGGGATTCATTCATTCAAAGAACATGTGCTAGAAGGAAGTGATTACTTTCAGTAGACTCTGGGAAGAGCACACACAAGAAGAATCTCAACAAATAATAAGAGAAAATAAGATGGGAGCAGCTGAAGATCAAGCTCTCACCATCCAAAGAATATCCCTCAAGTGATGAGGAATATGAAGAACTCAACTCTTGAAGAATCTCTTATCCACCTTAGCAGCTGGATACGAAACGATGGTATTATGAATGAAGAGAAAATGAAGCTGAAGGCTCAAGAAGGAGTCTAACCATGAAACAAATAAAGATAAGTATTGTTTTGTTATGAATTTGTTTATATTCAGCTAATGTATTATGCATGTGTAGAAGGAGCAAGTTGATAAGTCAACTTGAACGAGGACCGACTTAGTCGATCAGCTGACTAAGTCAGTCAGTTGACTAAAATAAGAGATTATGTCCGCCATCTAAGATCACATCGGTTCACCGAACCGACATGTAGTTATTTTGTAACCTAACTGTAAATCATATATATTAGGCCGTTGAGACATATGAGAACTCAGTTCAGTTCTCTGCATTGTATGGACTCATTGTAATAATATAATCTATTTAATTCTATCTGTTCTTGTCTCTTGTCTCTGTTTAAGATTTATATATGTTTTAGTGTGTATTATTGGTTACCTTATGTGATCTGTGAGATTACAACATTGGTTCCATTGCCGAGAGTACGGGACTGGAATGTATGCGAACAAATGATACCAGAGCAAGAGATTAAGGACTGGTGGAATCATAAAGTTGCAAACTACTTGCAGAATTACGTGCGAAGGAACAGGTTAACAGTCACACAAGAAAAAGAATTTTTTTTCACAGAAATGCATGAAAATTTTGTCGAATCAATGCCCCAACTTTTGATGAAATTCCTGGATGAGAAAACTGGATGGGATTAGAGAACAACCGTTGCTAGAAAAACTGATCCGTGGAGGTAGAACAAAATTGTTAGAGTGGTTTGAGAAAATTGCCGACGACTTCTGTGAGGAACCAACAGTCAAAGAAAGAACTTCGGTAGAAACAGTGAAGGAGAAATTTTACACAGATCTCGCCGAACAATTTATGTGTTTCCTACCAACCTTGTTGTTCAAATTTTTGATCGAGAAAGGAGTAGCACATATCATCGAACCTCGCCCATCACTTCAAACAATGCCAACAAACTCTAACTAGGTGGAGAAGCAGAGGAAGTGGGAAAAATTCATTGCTGAAAGGGAGTGGGAATAATTCCTAAGCAAATAGACTGAACTATCTGGGATTTCTAAAAGGCGTCGGGTAGGCTATGGGGGGGTAGCTGGTCATATATCGAAGATATATTATAGTGGATCCTAGTTGACTAGAACCCGATATCACTCACCAGTAATGAGAAGTCGACTAAGAAGGACCTCAAGAGAATAATATCCTACAAAAGTATGTCGGACATTCAGAAAATAGAAAGTGAAGAGAGACACCAGAGAAGGGAAGCAAGACAAGAAAGGGCCTTAGAGCTGCACAGAGGACAAAACCCTAGGGAGAATGACCAGGAAGATAATTCACCAAAATCGGGTCATGACCGACATGAAGAGGGCATGGAACAATAAGCGTCCCCTAAGGAGGAATAATTGTGGATAGAGCAGCTATAAGCTCTCCAATTAACAGCTCCCAATGAAGGAACAACCCTTTCCCCATTGAATCCGCGTACTCGAATACAAACTATTGTCAAATAAGAACTCTGAATATGAGCTGGTGACTTCAGTATATGGATTTGACTAGGCGACGAAACATACCCTAGACAACACCTTATTATACGTCGACTAGTGGAAGGGAACTAGGTGACGTTTCAAGTGGAAACCTCTCTCCGAAGTATCGACTTGCTCTTACCGACACATGAAGGAGTGCCCCTCCTGCCACATACAGCTTTAGGATAAATTGAACAATTAGAACTGTGAACAAATAGTTACAGTGGACCATCAACAATATAAGTCATTATCAAACGACTGCACGTCGATGAAGAATCGACAACCGACGGGAACACAAGTTCCATCGACCAGAATTCCGTAGGAACAAATACATCAATAACCCCACCACCCTCATCACCACCCCCACCTCCACTGCCACCACCTTCTGAGAGTAGTGACAGTGATTTAGACATGGGTCACAGATCGGTTCACATCCACCTATATGAAGGAGATGAAGACCCCAGACGACAAGAATATAGCCAACAAGATGTCCGATTTGTATAGACCAAATTATTTTGTGACATTTTCCAGGAACACAGAGATCACTCTACAATAGAATACCTGTTTAACATTAAGAACGTCAAGGCTTCCTGGTGCGCCATCTGCAAAACCAAAACTCATAAGATAGCCGACTATCAGATAAACCTAAAGAACCAACAGAACTATCAGGTGGTCTACCAAACAAATGCAGTGGCACAACATAATGAGAAAAACAATCCACCAAATGATTAGAACGGACAAAGATATGACGACCAATGATATGAGTGCTGGTACAATAATCGACGCCAAGGCTATGGAGGAAGAGGTCAATTCCCTGGGAATCACAACATACGCCCACGCCGACCCATCCAGTGCTTCATATGTTACAAAGAAGGTCACCGGTATGTAGATTGTCCATACAAGGACATGACTGATCTCAAATTCTGTACCCACTGCAGGGTAGGGGATCACTCGCTTGAGGATTTCCCTACTATGTTAGAAAAAATTAATACCAAGAAAAATGTTAATGTCTTGTCTTGTGTGCAAAAAAATGATGTAATAACCACTAAAAATTTACATATTGTAACTCGACAAGGAACAAAAACAGGAACTGATAACACCAGAATTAGTAAGATTAAAGAAAGAAATGTCTATCCTAACCCACTAAAGGAAAAACAAACATATAAATAAGAAACCCAGGTATTTCAAGACATTGGACGAAAAGAAGACACACATAACAGTCAACCCAACAAAATAAATCAATTAATACAACTCGTTCAAATAGACAAATCAATATCTCAGTTCATTGACTTATTGCATGAAATACAAGGTACCAATCCTGAAAAACAAACAAAAAACATCTGCATCTTGAATCAAAAAGACGAAAGTGATGCCGACCCACTTGTTTCCCTGGAAATCGAAGGTTACCACGTCCGTCAAGTAGTGCTCGACTTCGGGTCACAAGTAAATATCATGACTCATGACACTTGGGAATAAATGGGTTGACCTTGACTCTATGAGTCAAGCATATACCTGAAACTAGCTGACCAAGGCCTAATTGAACCCATTGGATTCTAGAAAAACGTCGACATGACTATCAAAGGAATCTTGACCAAGGTTGATTTTGAAATTATTGACCCAAAAGAAGGAGCCAGATCCTTCCCAGCACTAGTCGGTCGACCTTGGGGAAGGAAGATGAAAGCATCCATATCCTTGGACAAGGAACGAATCAAATTAAAAGGAAATGGTCAAAAGGTCATTGTACCCATTTATCCATCCCAAGGGGAACCTTAGACTGAACCTATTAATGAAGAATTCAATGTCAGACAACTTTACCAAATCCACAACAATGCAGACTACACAGAACAAAACATCCATGGAGAACTTAACTTAGGTAACCAAGACTCAGTTGGTTATAACTCAGACGCTGAATTGTACAACTGGGAGATTGAGAATTACGAAACACAAGCAAGAGGGTGTTGGACTATACAAAAAGTGTAGAAAAATCCCACCCAACAGTGCTTCATAGTATCCATTGTCCCAAAAATATTCGAAAAGAAAATAAGGGAACGCCCTACCTTACAACCAACCAACTTAAATACTACACAATTACCAAGGTATAAGGAGAGGGAATCACCAGTCATGCATATCGAGCAAGTATCTAAAAATATTGGTGAACATGGCCAACTTCAAATCCTAGTTAAAACTTTTACAGGTCAAGCAGCTAGATGGTGGGATACCCATTAGACAAAACTACAGACCTGGACAACTGCTTCGACTTACTTTGTTGAAAGATTTGGAGGAACGAAGTTAACCCAGCAATATTAGATACCTATATTTAATCAAGGACAAAACCCAGAAGAACATATCAAAACCTGTGAAAAGGAGTGGAGAAGACTTGGATACAAGGATGAGCGAGCCTGGCCACACTTGTTCCCCTCAACCCTAGATGACTTACCAAACAAATGGTATAAGATGGAAGAAGCTAGAGGTGAAACCTTCTTATGACATGAACTCAGGGAAAATTTTATTAAAGACATCAGCTTCATACCTCAAAATGAAAATCTGGTTGAGACAGCAAAACAAATTAAACAATTTATCCAACCAACCAAAAACCAGCCCTTACAATACCATAGATTGATAAAGGACTGTAACAATCTA
Organism: Pseudotsuga menziesii; assembly: GCA_001517045.1. Lineage (NCBI taxonomy): Eukaryota > Viridiplantae > Streptophyta > Pinopsida > Pinales > Pinaceae > Pseudotsuga > Pseudotsuga menziesii. Next base: position 68,389 of record LPNX010384133.1, on the reverse strand, counting down.
CAAACATGGTCATAGTCGAACCGTTTACAATTAGAAAATGAAAACACAGAAGGCAAGAGCTTCAGATGGAAATCCAACCACGTCGAAACAACAAAACCTATCCGCTCAATCCTAAAAATTGCAACAACTTACAAACAAGATACTGACAGAATGACTGCAGCCGACTTCCATGCAACATTCTCACAGTTCAAAGAAGGAATTCGATCGATCAATGAAGCCAAAGCACCAGAGTGGCTAGACGCCAAAGTAAAAACTAAAGAAGTTGACATCTCCAACGATGACCGACAAAAACTAGCAAAAATTGGTGACTACTGGAATGAACAACAGACCATAGACATAGTGAAATTACTAAGAGAGTTCCAAGATTTCTTTGGCAGGGATTATAAAGACCTAAAAGGCTTAATCCAAGAAATGGGAGAAATGAAAATTGATACTAAACCTGATGTTCGACCTGTCAAAAAAAGACCTTATAAACTAGCTCACAAATACAAGGAAATAGTCAAAAAGGAAATTGATAACATGTTAGTAGCAGGAATCATCTACCCTATCGACCAATCAGAATGGGAAAGTCTAATGGTCATACAACCCAAGAAACATGACCCTACTAGGCTAATAATTTGTGTCAACTTTAGGGAAATCAACAAAGTAACACTGATAGACCCATTCCCAACCCCTTATCCCGATGAAATCCTGAATGAAGTTGCAGGGCATGAATGCTACTCATTTACAGATGGATTCTCAAGCTATAACCAAGTACCAATAGCTAAAGAAGATCAAAAGAAGACAACATTTGTGTGTGAATTTGGTTCCTTTTCTTACAAAGTTATGCCTTTTGGATTAAAGAATGCACCTGCAGTGTTTTCTCGAATTGTTGTCAAAACATTTCAAGAATACATATATAATACCATGGCAGTATACTTCGATGACTGGACAATATAATCCACATTAAAAGATCATTGCAAATTGCTTCGACTTATGCTAGAGAGATGCAGATAGATTCAACTCTCCCTAAACATCAATAAATGTATATTTATGACCCCCATAGGGATATTATTAGGGAATATTGTCCATAAGGAAGGTATCAAGGTCTACTTTGCAAAGATTAAAATTATCCTCGACCTGAAACCACTAGTAAACTCCAAACAAGTCAGGGTGTTACTTGTGACCTCTGTTATTGACTCAGCAAACCCCGTACCCCAACTCAACCTACCAGCCACTATACCAATGGGAGAAGACATGACTTCCGACGTAAATTCACACCACCAGCCTGACAAACCACCACTCCACCATACTTCCCCCAAACCCATCACCCTCAACCATTCACCCACTCCATCACCACCACCACCACCATCTCCACGACCACTGCCAACCCCCAAGTCAAAGACAGGCCCTTCAAAACTGATTTCATCGACACAAACAGAGGTAGTTTCCATCCCACCTCCCCAATCAAACAAACCATGAGCTTCTAACCCACAAACCCAAGATCCTGGTTCAATTGTTGCAGGTACACAGAAGACAGAAGCAGAAAAGCACAAGAAGAGGAAGGAGCATCATGGGAAGTCTCCCAAAATCCAAATCAGCTTGAGGGACGCAAGTTTCTTAACCGACACAAAGATGGGACAACTCCTCAAAAACCTAGCGAGTGAAGCAAAGTCGAGCAGTGCAAGGAAAAGTAAATAACTTCAGGCCAAACACACAGAATAGATTGAGTTTCTCGATAGATGCAGAAATTTGGCCCATTTTGTCCTGCCAGGCCCCATCGAGATCGACATAGATAGACCGCTTGAAAGAGCGTATCAACTATTCGAGAGCATGGTGTCGATCCTCCAAGTGCACATTCAGGAAACTAAGGAGGAACAGAAAGAGGAAACTACCAGACTCCTACTAGCACAGTACACTACATTTTCTGAAGCGTACAAAGTATTGCAGGACCATATGGAGGAATCTATCGTAACCGAAGAAGTACTAAGAGACTGGCCTACTCACTATGGGAAATTTTATCAATAGACACGATAGAATTGGCAAGGGATTTAGGCATTGGAGAGTAGAAAAACAATAGAAGAACAAATAGTGCTGGAAACCACCAAACTGCAGAAACTTGAATGGGAAGCACATCAGTGGGTGCAACAAGTTCTCCCCAACTTAGAGAAAGTCGACATCATCTTCCTACAGCTGAAATGACTTATCAAAACTGGAGAAGAGAAGGACCAATTCATGGGCCCCAACATGGAAAGGATAGCCAAATTCTCCATCTCGTAGAAGATGTCGATCTTGTTAGGATTAACCACACTGACCATCGATATCCAGAAAGCTTTGCATATTTGGATGGATTTCCAACATCACCTCACCATCATAGCTCCATCCATTGTTCAAGTCTATGTATAGAAATGACCAACCATCCGAATTCATAGCCCACCACAGTAAATTTTTGAAATACCAACAAATAATTTTGTGTACCTCCCTGTTTCTTCGGGACGAAGAAATGTTTTGTTCGTGGGGGAGATGTAGAAGGATCAAGTTGATAAGTCGACTTGAATGAGTATCGACTTAGTCGATCAGTCACCTAAGTCGATGAGCTGACTTAGTCGATTAGCCGACTTAGTCGATCAGCCGACTAAGTCGATGGGCTGACTTAGTCGATCAACCAACTAAGTCGGTTAGCCGACTAAAATAAGAGATTAGGTTGGCCATCTAAGGTCGCGTCGATTCACCAAACCGACAGGTAGTTATTTTGTAGCCATTCTGTAAATCATATATATTAGGCTATTGATCCAGATGAGAACTTAGTTCAGTTCTTTGCATTGTATGGACTCATTGTAATAATATAATCTGTTTAATTCTATTTATTCTTGTCTCTTGTCTCTGTTTAAGATTTATATATGTTTTAGTGTGTATTATTGGTAACCTTATGTGATATGTGAGATTACAACAGCATGATAGAATGTTTGCATTAATGACAATATACTACTAATATGCATGTGATGGGTAAGTATCTCATGGTGCTATACAACTCTCCATTGCTACTTATCTAGAATGAAAACTCTTTGCTGACATATTGGATTAGTGCACAATCTCAATGTTGTCCTGGTAGAGATAAAAGGCATCTAGAAAATTTTCCATGAGATATGGATGAATGTTGTATTGGCTAAAGTAGTTGCATGATAATATATTTATGCATAAGAAATTTCCAGTATGAATATTCCTTATGAAATATTTCTAACCATACAAATGCATTTGAATTATAGGAAAGATCGCATACATAATTGCCTACAAGCAAAGATGGATGAGACTTGTTCTGAAGAACAAGTGACGACAGTTCAAGATGAAGAATAATATGATGAATGTAGAAACATAATTGATGCAGAACCTTCCAGCTATGAATAATTTCAAGAATAATGATGTCTAGGATGAAGTATCAATACGTGAAAGAAAATTCGTAGTTCCATCATGTAGTAGATGGAAACATCATAGGATACAAGGCTAGATTCAAAGAGACATTTGTAGCCAGTGGGAGTTGAGACACATGACAGGTAGAATAATGTGTGCAAATGAAAGAAGGCCTTGTATGAGTTCAGAAGAAACCCATGGGATAAAACATACATGATGAGCTTGATGAAGATCTTAACCTATGCTACAAGGATGATAGAGGATGAAAAGCTCACAGATGGGTGTGAGAAGAACCTTTGAAAAAATTTCAAGATAGAGGATCTTGGTATCCAGTGTCACTCCAGTACAGAATGATTCAATCCATAGAGTACGGAAGACAGAGGGAGTATGATGCTTCAGACGGAGTGACTGTAGAAGATATTGAGGTTAGAGATGGTACGCCAACATGAATAGATTACTAATGAATCTAGGCTCTACTGAGAGTAAAGCGGATTCCAACCCTTGCTTCAAGGTTGAAGGCAGAAGAACAGTGATGCTCTTTTTATGTGTCAATGCACTATTTTCTAGGCATGGAGGTGTGGAGAAGGGAAATATGCAGTAGAGATCTTGAAGAGGTTCAGGATGATGGACTAAAAGGCCATGACCACACCTATAGCATAGAACATGAAGCTATTGAGTGATGCTTCATCAGAGACGGTTGATGCTACGATGTATCATCAAATGCTTGGGTCCTTGATGTATCTAACAAAAAAAGAACCAGACATTTGCTTTGCTTTGAACACCTTGATCTAGTTCTTGATAGATCCAAGACATGTTCACTTGATTGCTGCAAAGCACATTCTGAGGTACCTGAGGGGTACAATTGATTATGGGCTCAAGTATGAGGTGAATCAAAAGATTAACCTAGAGGGTTATGTTGATTCAGATTGGGTAGGTAGTGCCATCGATAAGAAAATCACTTCAGGTTGTTGCTGTAGTATGGGATCAGGTGTGATCTCTTGGTTTAGCAGGAAGGAATCCTATGTGGCACTAAGTACAGCTTAAGCAGAGTATGTCGCAGCTTGTTCAGCTAGTTATGAGGAAGTATGGCTATGGAAGCTACTATCTGATTTATTTGATCTCCATATGGATGCTACTTGTATACATTGTGACAACCAAAGTTGCATGAAGTTGTCAGAGAATCCAATGTTCCATGACAAGTCGAAGCATATCGAGATCAAGTATCATTATATCAGGGATATGGTGCAGAAGGGAGCAGTAAAGCTCCAGTTTGTTGCGACGAAGGAATAGATAGCTGATGTATTGATCAAGACATTGGCTAGGGTGAAGTTCAAGTACTTCATGGAGAAGCTTGGTGTTCTCCAAATAGAGGTGTCCTCCAAGGGAAAGTGATGAGATCCATAGCCATTTTGACGAGTAGGTCAGATATAAGGGCTGAGCCATTTTGTCATGGTGAGAGGATTGGTTCCTTCTGTTATGTTAGGAATTTGTTTCTTACCTTTTCATGTTTCATTACCTTTTTGATCAAGTTTTCTTATTTCTTTGACTTTATCTTTTCAATTATCATAGGAGCTTTTGGGTATTGACTTTAATTTTTAAGTTTTTTTTCCTTTAGAGTTTTTTTTTTTTTCCTCCCTTAGGTATTAAAAGGTTTTAAAAGGTCATATTATCAAATGATGTGGTCACAAATAGCATTTTGAGCATGGTACTGCTTAGTCATACTTCAAACAACTTTTAAACTACATTCAAAATGACGAAAAGCTGAAAAACAGCGAGAAAATAGCACTTAAAATATTCTTGTAGCGCTGGGGTAAAAAAATAATGAAGGCGCACTACAAGAATATCGCGACCTTCATTTTTCCCGGTTTTCTAGCAAAATTTTGTCACGATTTCAAATGATGAGCGACTAATTCCATGCTATGAGTTGTTTTCTACGTGTGAACTCCAGAATTATCATGATTCCAAGTGTTTCCAAGTCGTGAGGCAAAACGTGGTTATCATTACCCCTAATGCAGTTGAGCTTGATAGGTAGCAGTGTAATTTGGTCTAATGCGAAGTGAATTGTTACATGCATGCATGTTTGATGATAGAGGACTTAATAGAATGATGGTTCCTACCTAAAAACACGGAGATTACAGTTGCAGAGATAGTGCAGGTTTTAATAGTCGCCCAGAAAACTAGGGCTTCTTCATCTTGACACCTGGAGTTTGTTGCCGCCTTTTCACACACCTGGATCACGTGGCAGAAATCTTCAAGCTGCTCGGTGTGTCCTTGGGGGCAAGTCTCGAGTCAAGGCTGTCACCTTGTTCTTGACTCCTCTGTTTAGGCTCAACTCCTAACGAAGCCAAGGGGGGTAGACCCTATTAAGTTACTAAGGATGATTTCTTAGTGTAATGATGTTGTACTGAATCAGTTATTTAGGAGTTTGAATATTTTAACTATAAACAATCAAGATGACAAGATACGAAGATACACACGAAAGCACAAAGTTGATACACAATATATATATGAAGCAAAAAAGACCAGTGCCTTAAAAATGGAGTCAAAAGAGATCAGTGTGCTTGCATGTGTTTGGAATAAATGTTTTGCGATTGCATCTTGGTATGTTTTAAGTTAAAAATGAAGTATGAATTGATTAAATTGGGCTAAAGGGGGACTCCAGATATACCCAAGAGTACTTGGAGTATGTCCAAAACAAAGCCTATACGGCTACCCGCAAGGAATATATGGGATGAAATGGAGTCTCTGGGGCTGTGTTCATAATGCACCCATTAGGGTGTGACAGAGATCGGTGCCTCGAGGTCACTTTTCAGTAGGTTTCCACTTCCTTTGGGTATTTTTCCACCGTAAAGGTTTGATCGAGGTGTTGGATTTTCACCTGATGGTTTGTTAATTGGGGAGGGTGAGTCCTAATTATGCTAGTCACCCAAGTTCTTTTGATACATCTTAACTGATCGGATGAACTGTAGCCAAGTGCAGAGCATAGACACTAGAGTGTTGTAAATTTTAATAAGTTATTAAGAGATGTGTTCTTGTTTAAAAGAAAAGCCTCCAAGAACCTCTTTCGATCCAAGTGGATCTCAATCGGGGAATTGAGGAGGGGTTAATTTTAAAGCTGCTGATAAACAAATGATAGAAAAAATTAAACAACTACACAAATATGGTTTTCTGATTAATCCTACCACAAATCTCTTTCCCCTTTCGGGTCACTTGGGAAATCGTGGGGTAAGTATTATGATTACTTTTGAAAGTAAGATATGGAATATGGAATTAACAACAAGATCAAATATACTACCCTAGAAATCAGATCAATTCTAGTAAAAGGAAATAAGCAGAAAATGACGAAAATGGCACCGACGCGAATCTCCCCAGGGGGATGGGGAATGGGCTCGAAAGAGCCTATTCAAAGGATGATTTTATTACAGAGCTTACAAAATCAAATCACTGATAAAACAGAGCTTTATTGGTCCTTATACAGGATGAAACCAAGATACTATAGTTTATGCAAAAAAATTACAAATTATGTGACAAAAGAGAGACCCCTAGGGGGATTTGAGCGCTCCAAAAGTCACTTTGGACAGCAGCTTCCCTTTTTCTCTGTCAGACATGCTAAATGACAGCGAGTGAATTAGAATAAAAAATGCCCCAAATCACTTTAAGAGTACCTTTGGGTCAGCCTACTTTATCTCAAAAATTTAATGAAATTAAACTAGCTAAACCGACGAAAAAGGAACCAAGCAAAGCAAGATTTCCTTGGGATCTTGGATATCTGTTTGTGCAGACAATTAAAAGCACTGATTGCAGAATATTGAAATTATTGAACAGCAAATGAAACTACCTTAACAACAAGCTATGAATTTTTCAATAAACTACTTGCGAAACTAAGGCAATTTAGCTAGATCTCTTGAATTTGAACTTTATGTGCACAATGAAACTAAGATCTAGAAATTTGAAGGGATATTTCTAATTAGATGTATGTATTCTTTTCTTGATGAGATAGATCAGATTTAAAAAAGAAACCTCAAAGTAACCAGTTTGAGGAAAGTTTAATAATTTTTAAAGGAGGAAGAGAGAGAAAGAGTGTTTGAAGCCTGGGAATGTAACCATCTCAACCTCTTCTACCAACGAGATCACCTGCAACTTGAAAACCCTTGCACAAACAGATGGTTAAAACATAGGTGCTTCCGAAAGAGATGATTGGAAAGCATGCAATTAAATTAAAATACATACAAATCCAATAGATCTAGAACAAGCAGCAGTAAGAGAATAAATCAAACTAGAATAAACTCTTACCCTAACAGGAGGGAGCTGTCTCCTTCAAGGCCAACAATTAACCAGCAAAGAAATGATAAACAAAAGTAGATTATACCTCATAAGCATTTGACAATCAACATCCACACATGAAGAGCATTACACCATAGATCTTGCCTCCAAAGCTTCTTTATTCCAGAATGAAAAAACAACATAGTACAAGAGCAACAACACCTCAATCCAGTTCTAACTAGCTTGGAAGAAGAGGCTGTGCCTTGATTTATACAATTTGTAGGCCATCTAGCCCAGGGGGGGCACAATTCCTCATGGAATCAAGTGAAATCATCTGATGGATAGTTCATCAATGCAGAACTGAGGCTGAAATGAGCCTACTTGTCAACTGGGGGCCTGATCTGGCTGACACATCAACCCATACACTGACACATCGGCCCACAGAGCATCCAGGAGAGCCAAAACGTGTTGAGGAGAGAGGGAGGGCACAATTTCCCATGAAGACCACTGTAGATCAGCTCTAGATCTGATTTGATCCCCTCCTTTAGTCAAGGATTTGTCAGATCCAGTCAATTTGCTCCAGATCTGATTGATTTCAGTCAAATCGGTTGAGAATCCATTGAGTTATTGATTTTGGATTTGCTCCATTATTCATCAATTTATTAATTAAAATAATCAATAATTGATTTTTGGGGCTTTTTGACCTGAGTGATGGAAGATCACTCAAAACTTAGGAAAGAGTGGGTCCATGGGTTTACATGGTGCTCTTAGCTTGAAAATGAGCACCTACATGACTGAAACCAATTATTTGGCCCACTTTTATTATAGAATCAATTTTTCCAATTAAACTATTAAAAAATAGCCTAAGTTTTGGAAAAATTAAAATTTAATAAAAAACCCTGAAAAAACTAAAAAATTGAAAGATTGAAAAACACCTAGGGGGACTTAGACATGTTCATATGACTCAAAAATGATGTCTAGCATGCTTACACATTGACACATAGACTCTAATAACCTCAATAGGCACAAATGCCAAGCCGACCACCCCAAATTTGGAGGTATGGAGTGAAAAACTCAGAAATGATCAGTCGTTTATTCAACAACCAATAATAACCAAGGGAAAAAACACCCTGGGCTGATCGGATTGACAAATGAAGTATAAGAGACCGAGTCTTTTACATACACTATCATGCTAGAACATTTATTACAATTCCCTCATGGGGTATGAACATGTGATATGATACAACAAGCACTTCCCAGAAGTACTTCCATAGGTCTTTTGAAGTCCGAACAAGTTAGCCCTGTCCGGTTCACCAGGCTCACTTGATGAAAACCACTAAGTACAACTTAGGTGGTAACATTCTGGCTCCAACTGTGGGACGTGTGCTCAATCTGGTCTTTAAGGCAAGGAGAGGATATGAGAACACCAGAATCTTTGGTTGATATACCCTGTAAAAACATCTCAACTTGACATGAAAAACCTCAGTAGCACAAGTTTTATAAAAAACCAAATGAACCATTAAGCTGATTTATTTAAACAAAATAAATGTAACTAACTAAAAGAAGTAAAGTTTTATTATCACTAAGTATAAAATAGAAATGCAGAAAGTAAATGCTCTCTTTCAAGGAGCTTATTTTCCTACTCTAAGCATGATATGAAAAGGGTTAAGTGTAATCAGAAATCCAGTGTAACCACCTAAGCATTTTATTAACATAAAAAAAAAATTCCTTGTCTTTGGTTACCAGCCAAAGTAAGGATACCTTATTCAGAAAATGCAAACCTGTTTGATGATTCGGGATGGGTGGGATGGATGGGAGATCATAGGCATGAACAATGTCATAAAAATTCTTCCCAAACTTGTATGTGCTCATGCAGGCTGCTTCTATCCATGACTGGATAGGACTGATATACCAATCAGAACGATGAGGTAAACTGACTACATCATCACACTGATCATCGAGGCTTATCAAATGATAACTCGTTGCACAAGCCCCAAGTAGCTCCAAATCATAAGGAACCTCTATATACGAAAAATATGGTTGAGACTGATTTTCCACTGACTGCATCACATCTGACTTTTCACAATACTGTTTCTCAATGTCTTCATTGCTAATACCCTTGTGCGGCTCTACATGGTATGATTTTGAATGATCACATGAAAATTCTGAATGCTCCTCTTCCATGCTAAGGTTTTCCAAGGCATCCATATCTATGCTTCCCTCTATGGATGTATCGTAGATTGGACTTCCACAAATTTTTGAATAAACACTCCCATTGTTGGACATATCATGGATGGGATTCTCCATAAAATTTTCACAAGTTGGATTACCTGTGAAATTCCAATAGTCATCGCTCCCATCCATGTCATATGTGGGGGGCTCTTCATCCATGTCATCATGCTCCTACCTATCCATGTCTTCCTTGTATTCATAAAAATCTTATTTAGATAAAATGTTACAAGGAAATAAACTTTCCAAACCTTCATCAACATGAGGAGAACAAGGTCTAGTGTCACCACACACTGTAGTGATCTTATCATAGGTTTCTTTATAAGCTCTTGTTATGATATCATGAAGAGGATATTCAATATTATCTTCAATCAAGGATATTTTTTGGACATATTCAATGGGATCACTTGGTATGTGTTGCTCAGTGGATTTCTCTAGAGGGATTTCTGGAAAGGTATCAGCATTGCAACACGCTTGAGAATACACCAAATCTTCAATGTCTTCAGCTATGGTGACATGAGGAGAGTCTTCAACAATGTGTTCCATCATGGGCTCCTCCTGGAACTCTTCAATATGATCATCTTGGATTTTCCCTTCCTCAGAATCTTGTTGTGTATTGGGAGATACCTCATTTTCTTTAAGAAGAAGCTTGATTGCTTCATTTCTTAAATAATTTCTAGGATGCTTTTTTATGGGAGTATCATGGACTTCCTCTTTACTCAAATGTTCAAGAAGTGATTCCAAGTCTTCAATACTTTGTATCATGGAAAAAGGTCCATCATATGTTTCCATGTGATACTCTGTCCCAGATAGGTAGAAAGTACAGATCTTTTCAAGGAACTTTTTTAAACCATTCCCACTACCCCTACCATCATGCCACTGCTCTAAAAAAATCCAAAGGAAGCATGGAAAAGAAGTTATACATTTATCAGGAAGGCCTTGATATAACCAATAACTAGCCTCACCCCGAAAAGTACTAGCAAACATTTCCATCATATGGTCTTCATAGAGAATATTGAAGTCAGCAATCAACTGAAGGAAAGATTTGACATGCCAGATGGCCGAGTCACTGTCATCTCCATGAAATGGTGGAAGCCAGTTATTTGCATCCCCTAAACTATCACAATAGTTAGGAAAACCAGGGATGTTTGAGAAATCGATAGGTTGAAATGCTAAGGCTAACTGGGCACCATATTTCTCCCTTAATTTATCCAAAATGGTATCCATTTGAAAACCTTGTACTGACAAGGTGGAGCTGTCAAGTGATGAACTTTAAAGGTTTTAACATGTTGCATTGGCTCATCTACACACAACAAAACTTCACAAGTTTATGAGAAAACGGGGTTTTATCCCTTCAATGGAGTCGCCATGTGAAACAGAAAAATAAGCATTTATGAATCTTTTCACAAAATTATTTTTTTGCTTTTCTTTGTAAAAATAAAAACTGGAAAAAGGTCAGTCGAGTCGCTAGATGAAAATTAAAGATCTACTCTAAGCATTCATCAAACAAAGAAAAAACAAAAAGGAAGAAAACAAAAGTCGTACTTGGGAATAAAAAGATTTATCCCCGGCAACGGCACCAAAAAGTGTTGCCGCCTTTTCACACACCTGGATCACGTGGCAGAAATCTTCAAGCCACTCAGTGTGTCCTTGGGGGCAAGTCTCGGGTCAAGGCTGTCACCTTGTTATTGACTCCTCCGTTTAGGCTCAAATCCTAATGAAGCCAAGGGGGGTAGACCCTATTAAGTTACTACGGATGATTTCTTAGTGTAATGATGTTGTACTGAATCAGTTATTTAGGAGTTTGAATATTTTAACTATAAACAATCAAGATGACAAGATACGAAGATACACACGAAAGCACAAAGTTGATACACAATATATATATATGAACCAAAAAAGACCAGTGCCTTAAAAATGGAGTCAAAAGAGATCAATGTGCTTGCATGTGTTTGGAATAAATGTTTTGCGATTGCATCTTGGTATGTTTTAAGTTAAAAATGAAGTATGAATTGATTAAATTGGGCTAAAGGGGGACTATAGATATACCCGAGAGTACTTGGAGTATGTCCAAAACAAAGCCTATATGGCTACCTGCAAGGAATATGTGGGCTGAAATGGAGTCTCTGGGGCTGTGTTCGTAATGCACCCATTAGGGTGTGACAGAGATCGATGCCCCGAGGTCACTTTTAAGTAGGTTCCCGCTTCCTTTGGGTATTTTTCCACCGTAAAGGTTTGATCGAGGTGTTGGATTTTCACCTGATGGTTTGTTAATTGGGGAGGGTGAGTCCTAATTATGCTAGTCACCCAAGTGCTTTTTATACAGCTTTACTGATCGGATGAACCGCAGCCAAGTGCAGAGCATACACACTAGAGTCTTGTAAATTTTAATAAGTTATTATGAGATGTGTTCTTGTTTAAAAGAAAAGCCTCCAAGAACCTCTTTCGATCCAAGTGGATCTCAATTGGGGAATCAAGGAGGGGTTAATTTTAAAGCTTCTGATAAACAAATGATAGAAAAAATAAAACAACTACACAAATATGGTTTTCTGATTAATCCTACCATGAATCTCTTTCCCCTTTCGGGTCACTCGGGAAATCGTGGGGTAAGTATTATGATTAATTTTGAAAGTAATATATCGAATATGGAATTAACAACAAGATCAAATATACTACCCTACAAATTAGATCAATTCTAGTAAAATGAAATAAGAAGAAAACGACGAAAATGGCACTGACGTGAATCCCCCCAAGGGGGATGGGGAATGGGCTCGAAAGAGCCTATTCAAAGGATGATTTTATTACATAGGTTACAACATCAAAGAACTGATAAAAAATATCTTTATTGGTCCTTATACAGGCTGAAACCAAGATATTACAGTTTATGCAAAAAAATTACAAATTATGTGACAAAAGAGAGACCCTTGGGGGGGTTTGAGCGCTCTGAAAGCCACTTTGGACAGAAGATTCCATTTTTATCTCTCATACCTGCTAAATGAAAGCAAGTGAATTAGAATAACAAATGCCCCAAATCACTTTAAGAGTGCCTTTGGGTCAGCCTACTTTATCTCAAAAATTTAATGAAATTAAACTAGCTAAACCGACGAAAAAGGAACCAAGGAAAGCAAGCTTTCCTTGGGATCTTGGCTATCTGTTTGTGTAGCCAATTAAAAGCACTGATTGCAGAATATTGAAATTATTTAACAGCAAATGAAACTACCTTAATAGCAAGGTATGAATTTTTCAATAAACTACTTGCGAAACAAAGGCAATTTAGCTAGATCTATTGAATTTGAACTTTATGTGCACAATGAAACTAAGATCTATAAATTTGAAGGGATATTGCTAATTATATCTATGTATGATTTTCTTGATGAGATAGATCAGATTTAAAAAAGAAACCTTAAAGTAACCAGTTTGAGGAAAGTTTAATAATTTTTAAAGGAGGAAGAGAGAGAAAGAGTGTTTGAAGCCTGGGAATGTTGGGCTTTGGATTCTGCTTTGGTGGAACACCGAGGGACTATGTCATTCATAAGATACTGAAGATGAGGAAGATTCAAACCAGGTCAACCTCTTCTACCAGCGAGATCACCTGCAACTTGAAAACCCTTGCACAAACAGATGGTTAAAACATAGGTGCTGCCGAAAGAGATGATTGGAAAGCATGCAATTAAACTTAAAATACATAAAAATCCAATAGATCTAGAACAAGCAGCAGTAAGAGCATAAATCAAACTAGAATAAACTCTTAACCTAATAGGAGGGAGCTCTCTCCTTCAAGGCCAACAATTAACCAGCAAAGAAATGATAAACAAAAGCAGATTATACCTCATAGGCATCTGACAATCAACATCCACACATGAAGAGAATTACACCATAGATCTTGCCTCCAAAGCTTCTTTATTCCAGAATGAAAAAACAATATAGTACAAGAGCAACAGCACCTCAATTAAGTTCTAACTAGCTTGGAAGAGGAGGGTGTGCCTTGATTTATACAATTTGCAGGCCATCTAGCCCAGGGGGGGCGCAATTCCTCATGGAATCAAGTGAAATCATCTGATGGATAGTTCATCAATGCAAAACTGAGGCTGAACTGAGCCTACTTGTCAACCGGGGGCCTGATCTGGCTGACACATCAACCCATACACTGACACATCGGTCCACAGAGCATCCAGGAGAGCCAAAACGTGTTGAGGAGAGAGGGAGGGCGCAATTTCCCATGAATACCACTGTAGATCAACTCTAGATCTGATTTGATCCCCTCCTTTAGTCAAGGATTTGTCAGATCCAGTCAATCTGCTCCAGATCTGATTGATTTCAGTCAAATCGGTTGAGAATCCATTGAGTTATTGATTTTGGATTTGCTCCATTATTCATCAATTTATTAATTAAAATAATCAATAATTGATTTTTGGGGCTTTCTGACCTGAGTGATGGAAGATCACTCAAAACTTAGGAAAGAGTAGGTCCATGGGTTTACATGGTGCTCTTAGCTTGAAAATGAGCACCTACATGACTGAAACCGATTATTTGGCCCACTTTTATTACAGAATCATTTTTTCCAATTAAACTATTAAAAAATAGCCTAAGTTTTGGAAAAATTAAAATTTAATAAAAAACCCTGAAAAAACTAAAAAATTGAAAAATTGAAAAACACCTAGGGGGACTTAGACATGTTCATATGACTCAAAAATGATGTCTAGCATGTTTACACATTGACACATAGACTCTAATAACCTCAATAGGCACAAATTCCAAGCCGACCACCCCAACTTTGGAGGTATGGAGTGAAAAACTCAGAAATTATCAGTCGTTTATTCAACAACCAATAATAACCAAGGGAAAAAACACCCTGGGCTGATCAGATTGACAAATGAATTCTAAGAGACCGAGTATTTTACAGACACTATCATGCTAGAACATTTATTACAATTCCCTCATGGGGTATGAACATGTGATATGATACAACAAGCACTTCCCAGAAGTACTTCCATAGGTCTCTTGAAGTCTGAACAATTTAGCCCTGTCCGGTTCACCAAGCTCACTTGATGAAAACCACTAAGTACAACTTAGGTGGTAACAGAGTTAAATTGGACCTGGAGAGATACCTGTAGTTTTTAGTCCGGTACTCAAATAGCATGGAGAGCGGTTTAAAGCATCTACAGTCAGGTATTCCACGATAAGCCAGTATAACTGCAAATTTGGGGCTTTTTTGGTGGGGTTCGTTTAATCCAAATTGGTCAAAGGAAATGATAAATTATGCTTTAAAATGAAATTTCGGCCAGACAAATAGCTATCTAAGATGCTGTGAGAGGCCAGACTAAGTGAGGGTTGGAGATAGCAGTTTTTTGATAAAATATGACCCTGTCAAAGCTTAAACTGAAGTGATGAGAGGATCCTATACATTCGACAGTGTTTTCAATGTCTGAAATCGATTCTCTGTTTGCAAGCAATACAAAAGGAACCAAATGCCTAAAAGTTGCAGGGAGACCTAAGTTGTTAGGTGTAGAAGTTTATTATTTTTGGAAGCAGATTGGAGGCAGCGAGGAGTTAAAGACTTCAAGACAGATGAAAACCTAGTATCATTTTGATATTCAAACTGTTGAGAGATGAAAGTGATAAGATTGAGATTATTTCTGCCTTATATTCCTCTCATCCAACCTCTGAACAGTCTGCAATTAATCTAGAAGGTTGACAGCCGAGATTCTTCTTGTAAACTCTTATTGTGCAGAGATTGTGTATACAGGATTCTGGCAGGTTATGGTACTCAATACACATGTTTATGTTTCATATTGGATATGAACAACCAATAGAACAATTAAAATGCATGACAGTCACCATTGAAGTGAGGATTTTGGAATATTTCAAATGACCTAAGTCTCTTATGCTTATGATAAACCTAATCTTTATTAGGAAAACAAAAGCAGCAGACAGAGAAGAGCAAAGAGAGCTGTTTTTGAAACCTGAAGGATTTGAGAAGGAGACAGTCACCTGACTGATCATTAATTGAATCCTAAAACCTATACAGTTTCATCCTATCAAGGAAAATGGGCAAGAGTGGTAAAATTAACAGAGCTTAACCAAATGATGTAGGGTGGATTGAAAATCTCCCTGGATGTGTTGAATTATTTCAACAGGCTGGTTGGATTGAGTTCTTTAAAAGAATAAATGGGTATAATGCTGAAGTTTCTTGCAAGTTTGCACAGTTTTTAAAAGATGACATGGTGACCTTTGATACTCTGAAGTTAAGGCTGACAGTAGAGCTGATTGCAGAAGCCACAGGGGTTAGCAATGAAGGTGAATTATGGTTTAAGAAATTGCCTTTTACCTTTGATCCTCAGAGATACCTATTACCAAATGTCACTCCTGACTGGAATAAAGGAATTCTTATTTAAAATTTCGGAAAGGAATGGGTTGAACCAATTAGAATTTTGCAGAGTTACATTACTTGCGAGGGCAGGTATGCTTATGTGTTCACGTATCACTTCAAGTTTTTGCAACATATGGTGGGACAGTCCAGGATGAACCTTCCATTTTTCCTATTGAAGAGCTTGCAAAAAATGGCTAGCAGGGTCAAAGGGCATATGAACCATTCCTCTCAGTCCATCTTTCATCATGGGCTGATTAAGTTGATTATTAGCATGGTTTTGCAGCATGAAGGTAAAAGTTGGGATTTCTTTCGTTTTTGGTCAGGTTTCCATGTAGAACAGGAAGATCAGCAACCTAAGAGGCAAGCAGATAAAGGGAAGGTAATGATGAATAAATTAGGTCAGAAAGCCAAACTTGAAGACAAAGAGGATGTTGAAGTTGAGAGGGCAGTAGAGCATGTGGAGGTTGACAGTAAACCCAAGTTGTTTTCAGTTGGTACTGCAGGTAGATATTCACTGTTTTCAGAAGAAGAATTACAGCCTAGGCAACAGTTGAGACCAGCAGCAGTTTTCAAGGAACCTAGAGTTGCTGTTATAGAAAAGGTTGATATGCCTGAAGATGATTTTCAATCCCAACAGAGAAGTCCACTCACCATTCTCTCAGATGATGAGGGATATTTACTGGAAGAATATCAGCCCATTGATAAAGCAGAAGGAAAGCATGAAACCTGTGGAGAATTCTTCATTTCAGAGATCAAAGCAGCTAAACCTAATAAGAAGAAGAAAAAGACTATAACCCCATATTGGAGGCCTAAAACCAAGCCAACAAATAAACTAAAATGGAATATGAAGAGGTTACTTAATCCAAAATTGAATTCCAAACAAGAGACTGTCTTGATTGATACTTCCTCAAATGAAGAGACAGAAATTGGTAAAATGGATAGTAAAAGCAAAGGGAAATCAGTTGCTAAACCTTCTTCTTCTCAGCCTGCAAAGGTGAAAGGATCACAGTCTGTAAAAGAGTTTGGGCAGCCCAAGTTTGAATTGTCTGCAATAATTCTTGAGATAAAAAATAAACTTTTAAGACAGCAGCAAGAAGACAAAGCTAAAATATGTCATGTTGAAAATCAAGAGTGGGAAGAAGAAGATGAGCTTATACTTAGGGAAGCAGAAATTATAAAAGAGCCTAGTGTTCCTACTGATTTCTCAGACTTGTTAATAAAGGATGCAAACATACCTGTGATCCGTAGTGTTGATAAAGAAAACTTGCAGGAAAGTATTCAGCAGTATAAGCAATAGATGAAATACTTGCAAGATGTTAATGATGGGTTGATGAAGGTTAACAGAGGGATTATAGAAGAACTGCAGGATGTCCATAATCATTTCCAGGAGCTTTCAGAAGTATCCAAAGAAGTTATCAAGAGGAAAAGAACTACTGACATACACTGTATAGAGTTGGAAAAAATAGTAAAGAACTTGCAGCAGGAAAACAAGAAGCTCACTAAAAGGATAACTAGCCTGGAGCAGGAGAAGAAGAAAGCTAAGAGGAAAGATCAAGCACTAGATGGCATTGCCCTGCTAGCTGAGGTAGTGAAAAAGCTATGAGTCAGTTGTCCATTTAGTTATTTGTTGTCACTAGTTGATAAACACATATGTTAGTATTTACTATTTTTAGCATATTTTGTAATTTCGTAACTTTGTACATTTTACTTTACCTCAGCGAGTTGATGGAGGTAGTTAGGGTTTTTGATACCTAACTAATTTTTGTAAAAAACACTATTTAGAGAGGTTAGAGAGTCATTAGCAGGGTTCTGATTTTTGGGAGCTATAGGAGGTCCTCAGACTGCTTTTGTCTTCAGACTTGTTTAGGAGTTAAGTACCAAGAGTCTCATATGCATTTGGTGATGAAATTATGAAATATATGAACTTTTCCCCCTTCAGTTTTCTATGTTGGATTCATTATTGAACTTGTTTAGTTTCCTAATTGATATATTCATTACTAGTTTATGTGTATTTGCTGGTGATGCTTGTCCTTTTTGAATGAACCTCAGCATAGTGTTTCTGTTGGATCTTGTGTGATATATTATGCATCTTTATCATTTTCTGTTTATGATTTAGTTACTACTTTGCTCATGAATGCATTTCCTGTCTTTCTCTAAAAGTTTACAACCATTAAAAAATTACAGAAACCCTAAACCTAATCTGTTTTATTGAATTTTATCTTGAGTGTGTGTTGGCTTATTTCTCTAGCCTTAGAAACAATTTCTGGTGCAAACATCTTTGGCGTCGTTGCCAGGGATGAAGCTGAAGCATATCTTCCCTGGGATACTTATCAATTTTACTAGTTTAATAGGTGGACTTGAACTAGCACTTTTGAAGGCTAATTTTTCACCAAAGTTGTCACAGTGGCTTCTAGAGGAGTGGGAACCAGGAGCAGACCTACTTCACCATTACATTCAGGGGTTTCAGACCTTGAACAAATATTGAAAACATTAAGAAAACTCAGAAGGTCTCAATCTTTATCAGCCTTCTGTGACCCTGATTAGTTGTGTGCTTCATTACATCCAGCTGAAACCTCACCTTGGATAAAACCTACCATCCCTGAGAGCACTTTTCAAGTTTTTACTAATCCTCAAACCTTTTTGAAAGCCAAGACTGTTTCTCCTGGTAAAATACCTCTCTTTCAGCTGAAAGTAGGAAAGATCCCTTTTCAATCAAGTTCCAGTCAAGCTTCCTCATCTGCAAAGACAGTCAGTCCAAAGATGGCAGCCCAAAACCCTCCCATGGATATGATGGACCGGATGGTTGCAGCCAGGTATGCACCATTAGTCTTACCTCATCCTTTAAATGCATTGCCTGGAGGTGATTACCAAAAGTATATGCCTAGGTTCAATGGACAGGGGGAAACCACTGCTGAAGAACATTGGGAGGCTTTCCTAAGTTATGCTGACAATCAAAATATTGAGATCAAAGATGTATGGATGAGGGTATTCGTTCAGAGTCTTGATGGGGATGTAAGGAAGTGGTTTAGAGAGTTTCCTGCCAACTCAATCACTATAATTGAAGAGCTCCATGATATTTTCATGAGGAAATGGGGAGACACAAAATACCACACCTATTATATAACTGAGTTTGGAGATCTCAAAAGGAAAAAAGAGGAGACTGTTGCAGATTTTTCCAAAAGATTTAACAAAATGTATAGTAGGATTCCAGCAGAAATTAAGCCTACTGAAACATCAGCTAAACTCACCTATGCCAATGCCTTTGATCACAAATTTTCTTTATTGCTAAGAGAAAGAGTACCCATCACCTTGCTGAACATGCAAGATGTAGCATTGGAGGTAGAGTCCAATTTGCTGGCTTCAAACAGACTTAAAAAAGAAACTCCCCAGCAGCTTTATGAAAGAAAAGGAAAGAAGGAAGCTGTTTCAGGAAGTGTTGCTCCTTAGTTTGCTGAAGCCAAGATAGATGAGATGGCTAAGCTAGTGAATATTCTCACTGTGAAACTGAATAAACTAGAGATTGAAAAGAATTCTGGAAAACCTGCTCCAGAAGCTGAAAGGAATCCTAATAACCAGAATCAGTTCAGAAGGCAATTTGCTCCCATATTTATACCAAGAGAGCGCAGGAACAATGATATCCAGCGAGAAAGGAGGGAGAATGAGGATCAAAGAGTGCCCCCACCTCTTCAAAATAATGTAGCTGATGAAGAAGAAGTTGATGAACAACTGCTCTTTGAAGAGACTGAGACTGATCAGGATATGAACCACTTTGGAGATGGATTGTCTACAGGTTTTGTTACTGAAGGAGAATTTATCAATGCATAATTTTATGATGCTGACATGTTTGAAGCTGAGGATGACTTAGATTTGGAAAAGTATGATGTAACTACTGCTGTTCATCAGAATGGACCCAAGAAGACTATAAATCTCAGATGAGGCCCAAAGCAAGTGGTATAGGCCCCAAAGAAGAAGGTTGTTGTTCCTACTGCCACTGTTCCTGCTGCTACTATTCCTGCTAAACAAACAACTGATCCTGTGCCAGAAAATAGACAAGTTGCAGAAAAATCAAGGAAGACTCCAGAGGTGGAAGAGGTAAACAAATATGTTCGGAATTTCAGTTTGGAGAATGAATTAGGGAAGTTAAATATTCCTATACCTTTAACTGAGTTAATAAAGAATCCTTCATATAAACAAACAGTCTTTAAAGTGATGAATTCAGTAAGTAATCAGCCTATTTTAGACACCGTTAATCTGCAGGAAGAAAACCCTAAAATCTTCATTGGATCAGCCCTAGCTGAAAAAACTGAAAATGAGGCCAGTGCTTCACCTCCTTTCTATGTCACCCTGACAGTCCATGATCAAATGATTCACAATTTCCTTTTAGATTCAGGAGCATCCCACAATCTGATGCCAAAGGTTGTTATGGAAGCTTTGGGCTTGAGCATCTACCGTGACCTATATGCCTTTGATTCTCGAGCAGTGAAATGCCTTGGAGTGATAAAGGACATGGTTGTCAGCCTAGCTCAGTTGCCCATGAAAAGTGTGATAATGGATGTTGTGGTAGCTGATATAACACCGAAGTTTGGTTTACTTTTATCTAGGTCATGGGCTAAAAAGGTTGGGGGAACCTTACAAATGGACCTTTCATATGCCACCATTCCAGTGTTCGGTAGAGAAACTAGAATACTGTATAGAGAGATACAATTTTCTTACATTGTGACAGATGACAAGAATCCCACTAATCACCCACTGTATTCTGTTGATAAATACCTTGGTACATGTATGTTGCATTTCAGTGACGAGGATAATTATGCTGGTCTGTTACAAGTGGAAAAAGAACAGCCAGTAAAACACAACAGAAATGAAGAAAATGCACTGTGGAAATTGTATTTTGATGGATCCTCATGCAAAGAAGGTGCTGGAGCTGGAGTTCTTCTCAAATCTCCTGGAGGTGAAATAGTGAGGCTCATGTGCAAGTTGGAATTTGTTACTACAAACAATACTGCTGATTATGAGGCTTTGATATTAGGATTAAAGGCTGCTAAAGAATTAGGCATTCAACAGATTACTGCATTTGGCGACTCCGAACTAGTTGTTCAGCGAGTGAAGAACAAATATCAAGTGAAGCAGGGTTTGTTGAAGCTTTACCGAAATGAGGTATGGGACATGCTTGAAAACTATTTTGTAGCTTTTAATATTACCTATATTTCTAGGGATTACAATCAGACTGCAGATTCATTGGCTTTAGCTGCCACATACTTCAGAATTCCTAAGACTACTCAGTTGAGGTATCTAATTGAAATAAGGTACAGACCTTCTGTACCTGATAATGTAAAACAGTAGAGAGTGTTTGAAGATGGTACTGAGATTAAAAGGTTTATTGAACTTACATATGAGTTTTCAAATTCCTTAATTGATCAAGATGAGGATGATGAAGAAGAACAGCTGGATGAAATTGCTACAGAAGAGATAGCAAGTCATAAGATCATTGAATTGAAGAGCAATTTCATTCCCAAAGGTTTGGTACCTCTGGAGAGAATATTCACAAAAGATGATACACCTTCAAAACCTGTTGTTCAGTCTTCAGAAGAGAATGTAGTGGACTGCAACATTGGTTCAGCTGAACATCCCAGAATGGTCAAAATTTCAAAATCATTGACAGCTGAACAAAGAAATAGATATATCAAATTGTTAAAGGAACATGTAGATGTGTTTTCCTGGTCTTATGAAGAAATACAAACCTATGATACAACAATCATTCAACATAAGGTTCCTTTGAAGCCTAATGTTAAACCTTTTCGACAGAAACTAAGAAGGATCAATCCAGCTTTATTTCCTGTGATTGAAAAGGAAGTAAAGAAGCTGCTGGATGCAAAGATAATAGTGCCTCTCAGGTAATCCTCCTGGGTTGCTAATCTAGTTCCTATCAGAAAAAAGAATGGGGAAATTAGATTATGTGTTGACTTCAGAAATCTGAATCGATCATCATTAAAAGACAACTATCCTCTTCCTAAGATTGAACAAGTACTGCAGCAAGTAGTTGGAGCTCAGAGGATCTCTATGGTGGATGGTTTTTTAGGGTACAATCAGATTGCAATGCACCCTGATGAGAAGGAAAAGACATCCTTTACAACCCCCTGGGGGACATTCATGTATGACAAGATGCCTTTTGGCCTGATGAATGCTGGAGCAACATTTCAGAGAGCAATGGATATTGCCTTTGTTGGAGAAAAAGATAAGTTTGTGGTCATTTATTTGGATGATATTATTGTTTTTTCACAGTCAGATGATGAGCATCTGAAGCATTTAAGGCAGACCTTCCAAAAATGCAGAAAATTTGGCCTATCCCTAAATCCCAAAAAGAAACATTTTGCTATGCAAGAAGGTAAATTACTTGGTCACCTTGTGTCTGCTGATGGCATCCGAATAGATCCTGAAAGAGTGAAAGCTATACTGAAGATCAGTTTACCCAGGAGCAAAAAAGATGTTCAATCATTCATTGGCAAAATTAATTTTCTGCGATGGTTCATTCCCAATTTTGCTGAGACTATTAAACAGATCACAGCCATGCTGAAGAAGGACCAGGAAGTCAGGTGGACTGTTGAGGCAAAGGCTGCATTTGAGAAAATCAAGGTAGCTCTTACTGAAGCACCTGTACTGGTAAGTC
The DNA here is from genome assembly GCA_001517045.1 of Pseudotsuga menziesii. Lineage (NCBI taxonomy): Eukaryota > Viridiplantae > Streptophyta > Pinopsida > Pinales > Pinaceae > Pseudotsuga > Pseudotsuga menziesii. Next base: position 45,473 of record LPNX010384133.1, on the reverse strand, counting down.
CTGATTTTACCAAAGAATTTCTTACTTTTTCATTTGCATCAGAAGACACAATTGCAGCAGTCTTACTTCATAAAAATAAAGAAGGATTAGAATAGCCTATGGCCTTTTTCAGTAAAACTCTTAGGGATTCTGAGCTGAAGTACAGTATACTGGAAAAGCAGGCTTATACTCTGGTGAAGGCTTTAAAAATTTTCAGAATTTATATCCTGCACTCAAAAGTTATTTCATTTGTTCCAAATGTTGCAGTAAAAGATGTTTAAACACAGCCTGATAGTGAGGGTAAAAGAGTCAGGTGGATTGCAAAAATTATGGAGTATGATGTGAAAATTAGACCTACTAAGCTTGTGAAGGGACATGGTTTAGCCAAGCTGCTAGCTGAATCAAATTGTCAGGATCTGGGACTGTATGTTATGGCTGAAGAAATAGCTCAAGAAGAAGATCAAGCAGCTCTGAAAAAAGAGAAGATCATGGATTTCTACTCAGCATCTACCTGGTATGCAGACATTGTTTATTTTCTGTTATTTCTACAATGTCCTGAGAATTTGGACAAGAAGGTTGCCAGATCTTTGAAACTCAAAGCTACTAAGTATTGTTTGGTAGAAGATCAATTGTTCTAGAAGGATCCAGGGGGTATCTTGCTCAAATGTTTGGACCAATCTGAAATAGGAGAAGTGATCTCAGAATCCCATGAAGGTGCCTGTGGAGGGCATAAGTATTGGAAAGCAACAGCTTACAAAATTTTACGAGCTGGATATTATTGGCCATCCTTGTTCATAGATGTTTACCAGCATGTAAGGGCCTGCATTCCTTGTCAGAAATTTGCTGGTAAGCAGAAATTATTATCTTTTCCTTTGAAACCTATTGCATTCAATGCCCCTTTTCAGCAATGGGGTCTGGACTTTATTGGAGAAATAAATCCAGCATCTTCAGGACAGCATCATTGGATTCTCACTGCAACATATTTTTTCACAAAATGGGTGGAATCCATTCCTACAAGGAATGCTACAGATAAGGTAATCATGGATTTCATTGAAGAAAATATTCTAAGCCAGTTTGGCTGTCCACAGAGATTAATAATAGACAATGCAAAGGATTTTAAATCTAGAGCAATGGTGACCTTTTGTGAAATAAATGGCATCATATTGAAGCATTCAACCCCCTATTATCTGCAGGGAAATGGTCAGGCTGAATCCTCTAACAAGAACATCATTCAGAGCATCAAGAAACTGCTCAAGCATAACAAAAGGTCTTGGGATTCAATGTTGAAATATGCATTATGGGCAGATAGGATTACAGTGAAGCAGGGCATTGGGAATTCTCCCTATCAATTAGTATATGGTGCAGAGGGAGTTTTCCCTGTTCATTTGGGGATCCCAGTGATGAAATTTCTTCAGAATGCTCAAGAGGAGCCAGATGATATGCAGAGGAGAATCTTTGAAATGATAGAGTTACAGCAAAGAAGAGAGAAGGTGGATGAAAAAGCACAGCTATACAGAGCCAAGATCAAAAGCAGATTTGACAGAAATAGTAAAGAAAATAGTTTTTTAGTTCCTGATATGGTTCTAAGGTGGGATGCAAGAAAGGAACAAAAGGGTAAGCATGGTAAGTTTGACAATATTTGGTTTGGCCCTTTTCTGGTATCAAAAGTTTTAGTGAACAATACTTTTATCTTGCAGTCCTTGGAAGGTGAGGAGTTGTCCAGCCCTGTTAATGGGTGATTCCTCAAGCATTTCTATAGTTTATAGAAGCATTTTCACTTGTCATTGTACATACCAGTGTGAGTGAAGTATAATAAAGACTCCATAGCCCAAGGGAAGTTTTGCAGACAAGTAGATAGAAGACAGAAGGCACTGGTCTACAGGTTCTTAAAGCCTTGCAGGGAGGACTTCATCCCACAGCTGGAGCCAGATGTTATGTCAGGAATTTGTTTCTTACCTTTTCATGTTTGATTACCTTTTTGATCAAGTTTTCTTATTTCTTTGACTTTATCTTTTCAATTATCATAGGAGCTTTTGGGTATTGACTTTAATTTTTAAGTTTTTCTGCCTTTAGAGTTATTTTGTTTTTTCCTCCCTTAGGTCTTAAAAGGTTTTAAAAGGTCATATTATCAAATGATGTGGTCACAAATAGAATTTTGAGCATGGTCCTGCTTAGTCATACTTCAAACAACTTTTAAACTACATTCAAAATGATGAAAAGCTGAAAAACAATGAGAAAATAGCACTTAAAATATTCTTGTAGCGCTGGGGTAAAAAAATAATGAAGGCATGCTACAAGAATATCGCGACCTTCATTTTTCCGATTTTCTAGCAAAATTTTGTCACGATTTCAAATGATGATCGATTAATTCCATGCTATGAGTTGTTTTCTACATGTGAACTCCAGAATTATCATGATTCCAATTGTTTCCAAGTCGTGAGCCAAAACGTGGTTATCATTACCCCTGATGCAGTTGAGCTTGACAGGTAGCAGCATAATTTGGTCTAATGCGAAGTGAATTGTTACATGCATGCATGTTTTATGATAGAGGACTTAATAGAATGACGGTGCCTGCCTAAAAAAACGGAGATTACAGTTGCAGAGATAGTGCAGGTTTTCATAGTCACCCAGAAAACTAGGGCTTCTTCATCTTGACACCTGGAGTTAAATTGGACCTAGAGAGACACCTATAGTTTTCAGGCTGTTACTCAAATAGCATGGAGAGCGGTTTAAAGCATCTACAGTCACGTATTCCATGATAAGCCAGTATAACTGCAAATTTGGGGCTTTTTCGGTGGGGTTCGTTTAATCCAAATTGATCAAAGGAAATGATAAATTATGCTTTAAAATGAAATTTCGGCCAGAAAAATAGCTATCTAAGATGCTCTGAGAGGCCAGACTAAGTGAGGGTTGAAGATAGCAGTTTTTTGATAAAATATGACCCTGTCAAAGCTTAAACTGAAGTGATGAGAGGATCCTATACATTCGACAGTGTTTTCAATGTCTGAAATCGATTCTCTGTTTGCAAACAATACAAAAGGAACCAAATGCCTAAAAGTTGTAGGGAGACCTAAGTTGTTAGGTGTAGAATTTTATTGTTTTTGGAAGCAGATTGGAGGCAGCGAGGAGTTAAATACTTGAAGACAGATGAAAACCTAGTATCATTTTGATATTCAAACTGTTGAGAGCTGAAAGTGATAAGATTGATATTATTTTTTCCTTATATTCCTCTCATCCAACCTCTGAACAGTCTGCAATTAATCTAGAAGGTTGACAGCCGACATTCTTCTTGTAAACTCTTATTGTGCATAGATTGTGTATACAGGATTCTGGCAGGTTATGGTACTCAATACACAGGTTTATGTTTCATATTGGAGATGAACAGCCAATAGAACAATTAAAATGCATGACAGTCACCAGTTGCAGTGAGGAGTTTGGAAGATTTCAAATGACCTAAGTCTCTTATGCTTATGATAAACCTAATCTTTATTAGGAAAACAAAAGCAGCAGACAGAGAAGAGAAAAGAGAGCTGTTTTTGAAACCTGAAGGATTTGAGAAGGAGACAGTCACCTGACTGATCATTAATTGAATCCTAAAACCTATACAGTTTCATCCTCTGAAGGAAAATGGGCAAGAGTGGTAAAATTAATAGAGCTGAACCAAATGATGTAGGGTGGATTGAAAAGCTCCCTGGATGTGTTGAATTATTTCAACAGGCTGGTTGGCTTGAGTTCTTTAAAAGAATAAATGGGTATAATGCTGAAGTTTCTTGCAAGTTTGCACAGTGTTTAAAAGATGGCATGGTGACCTTTGATACTCTTAAGTTCAGGCTGACAGTAGAGTTGATTGCAGAAGCCACAGGGGTTAGCAATGAAGGTGAATTATGGTTTAAGAAATTGCCTTTTACCCTTGATCCTTAGAGATACCTATTACCAAATGTCACTCCTGACTAGAATAAAGGCATTATTATTCAAAATTTTAGAAAGGAATGGGTTGAACCAATTAGAATTTTGCATAGTTACATTACTTGCGAGGGCAGGTATGCTTATGTGTTCAAGTATCACTTCAGGTCTTTGCAACATATGGTGGGACGGTCCAGGATGAACCTTCCATTTTTCCTATTGAAGAGCTTGCAAAAAATGGCTAGCAGGGTCAAAGGGCATATGAACCATTCCTCTTAGTCCATCTTTCATCATCGGCTGATTAAGTTGATTATTAGCACTGTTTTGCAGTATGAAGGTAAAAGTTCGGACTTCTTTATTTTTTGGTCAGGTTTCCATGTAAAATAGGAAGATTAGCAGCCTAAGAGGCAAGCAGATAAAGTGAAGGTAATGATGAAAAAATTAGGTCAGAAATCCAAACTTGAAGACAAAGAGGATGTTGAAGTTGAGAAGGCAGCAGAGCATGTGGAGGTTGACAGTAAACCCAAGGTGTTTTCAGTTGGTACTGCAGGTATATATTCACTGTTTTCAGAAGAAGAATTACAGCCTAGGCAACAGTTGAGACCAGCAGCAGTTTCCAAGGAACCTAGAGCTATTGTTATAGAAAAGGTTGATATGCCTGAAGATGATTTTCAAGCCCAATAGAGAAGTCCACTCACCATTCTCTCAGATGATGAGGGATATTTACTGGAAGAAGATCAGCCCATTGATAAAGCAGAAGGCAAGCATGAAACCTGTGGAGAATTCTTCATTTCAGAGATCAAAGCAGCTAAACCTAATAATAAGAAGAAAAAGACTGTAACCCCATATTGGAGGCCTAAAACCAGGCCAACAAATAAACTAAAATGGAATATGAAGAGGTTACTTAATCCAAAATTGAATTCCAAACAAGAGACTGTCTTGATTGATACTTCCTTAAATGAAGAGACAGAAATTGGTAAAATGGACAGTAAAAGAAAAGGGAAATAAGTTGCTAAACCTTCTTCTTCTCAGCCTACAAAGGTAAAAGGATCACAGTCTGTAAAAGAGTTTGGGCAGCCCAAGTTTGAATTGTCTGCAATAATTCTTGAGATAAAAAATAAACTTTTAAGACAGCAGCAAGAAGAGAAAGCTAAAATGTGTCCCGTTGAAAATCAAGAGTGGGAGAAGAAGATGAGCTTATACTTAGGGAAGTAGGAATTCTAAAAGAGCCTAGTATTCCTACTGATCTCTTAGACTTGTTAATAAAGGATGCAAACATACCTGAGATCCCTAGTTTTGATAAAGAAAATTTGCAGGAAAGTATTCAGCAGTATAAGCAATAGATGAAATACTTGCAAGATGTTAATGATGGGTTGATGAAGGTTAACATAGGGCTTATAGAAGAACTGTAGGATGTCCATAATCATTTCCAGGAGCTTTCAGAAGTATCAAAATAATTTCTCAAGAGGAAAAGAACTACTGACATACACTGTATAGAGTTGGAAAAAACAGTAAAGAACTTGCAGCAGGAAAACAAGAAGATCACTAAAAGACTAACTAGCCTGGAGCAGGAGAAGAAGAAAGCTAAGAGGAAAGATCAAGCACTAGATGGCATTGCCCTGCTAGCTGAGGCAGCGAAAAAGCTATGAGTCAGTTGTCCATTTAGTTATTTGTTGTCACTAGTTGATAAACACATATGTTAGTATTTTCTATTTTTAGCATATTTTGTAATTTTGTAACTTTGTACATTTTAATTTACCTCAGCGAGTTGATGGAGGCAGTTAGGGTTTTTGATACCTAACTAATTTTTGTAAAAAACACTATTTAGAGAGGTTAGAGAGTCATTAGCAAGGTTCTGATTTTTGGGAGCTATAGGAGGTCCTCAGACTGCTTTTGTCTTCAGACTTGTTCAGGAGTTAAGTACCAAGACTCTCATATGCATTTGGTGATGAAATTATGAAATATATGACCTTTTTCCCCTTCAGTTTTTTGTGTTGGATTCATTATTGAACTTGTTTAGTTTCCTAATTGATTATTCATTACTAGTTTATGTGTATTTGCTGGTGATGCTTGTCCTTTTTGAATGAACCTTAGCATAGTGTTTATGTTGGATCTTGTGTGATATATTATGCATCTTTATCATTTTCTATTTATGATTTAGTTACTACTTTGCTCATGAATGCATTCCCTGTCTTTCTCCAAAACTTTACAACCATTAAAAAATTGCAGAAACCCTAAACCTAATATGTTTTATTGAATTTTATCTTGAGTGTGTGTTGGCTTGTTTCTATGGCCTTAGAAACAATTTATGGCACAAACACCTTCCATGTCAGATATGAGTGTTGGCCATTCTGTTGAGTAGGATTGATGTAAGGGAAAGTGCCATTCTCCTGGAGAATGGAGGCACCTGGTTAGTTACCAGGTAACTCAATCTAGGATTGGGGGGCATTCTAATATGACTATAGGATTGGTTCTTACAGGATCATATGTGTTGTACACCTTTTCAAACATACTTGTTGTATTGGTTCCTCGTATGTGTCGAATGTAAGTACAGATCCTTTCTTTGATCATTGGTTGATCAGATATAAGTGCTGAGTTTTTCTTCAATCATTGGTTGATCAGATATAAGTGATGTGCCTTTCTTTGATCATTGGTTGATCAGATGTAAGTGTAGCTCCTTTCTTCAATCATTGGTTGATCAGATATAAGTGCAGGAACCTCTTGGCATGGAGGATTGGTTCCTCGCATGGCCAAGTGTAAGTGCTGGACCTTTCTTTGATCATTGGTTTATGAGTTGTAAGTGCTGGGCCTTTCTGACAAGGTTGTGGGATATGTTACCACATGGTCAGATGTGAGTGTTGGGCGTTTCCTTTCTAATATGATTATAGGATTAGTTCCTACATGATGAGATGTAAGTGCTGGGTGGGCCATTCTGACTTAAGTCTCAGATATAAGCGTTGAGGAAGACCTACATGGTGGCTAGGCCTACATCCAACATGAAAAAGGGCTAGGTCTGTAGAACTTCCTGTGACGAGAAGAATCAAGAGATAGCACCCATGATGATGATCCAGCAGAGATGTTCCAAAACTAGAGATGATCTAGATCGAGTGATGATCCAGATCCAAGGAAGATGATCTAGATTGAGTGATGATCTATATCGAGTGATTATCCTAATCCAATGAAGATGATCCAGATCGAGTGATGATCCAGATCCAGTGATGACAATCCAGATCGAGTGATGATCCATATCCAGTAAAGATGATCCAAATCGAGTGATGATCCATATCCATTGAATATGATCCAGATCGAGTGATGATCCAGATCCAGTGAAGATGATCTAGATCAAGTGATGATCTAGATCCAGTGATGATGATCTAGATTGAGTGATGATCTAGATCCAGTAAAGCTAATCCAGATCGAGTGATGATCTGGATCTAGTGAAGATGATCCAAATTGAGTGATGATCTAGATCCAATGATGATGATACAAATCAAGTGATGATCTAGATTCGATGATGAAGATGAATTTAAGATGAAGATGACTTAAAGATGGAGACGACTTGAAGGTGAAGATGACGAGAACTCGATGATGATCCAAATGATACAGAGAAGAAGAATTGTAATGATAAATTGTGTCAAGAGAATACCTTCCTAGTTAAGAGGGATTATTGATGTATATGTAACTTCGAAATGTATTCATTTGTATTTATTATGTATTGTAACCTGATGTTTATTTCAGGATGTATTTGTAATGTAGTTGAGTCATGTCATACCCCAATGTTTATTTCAGGAATTTTCTATAAAATAAAACTGATGTCAAGTCATTGTTGGTAACCCTCCTATTGGTTAAGGGTTAAAGTCCCCGCAGTTGTGGGGCCCTAGGGTTATTACACTATCCTAGAAATGTTGACCCTAGGTGAGTCATTGTAAGTCATGGAAATAGTCCCCACCATTGTGTTAAGGATAAACCTCCTTGTTGTTCGGAGGAGGCAAATTTCCCACAAGTTGTGGGGCACTAGGGCTATTAGACACTCCTAGAGATGTCAGCTCTAGTAAGTAATTGTTAAGTGAGGCCGACATGTTGGAGTGGGTTTCAAGTGAATGAAAGAATATAAATAGAGATTGAGTGTCTCTATTTATCACACACACACTCACTCATTGGGGCACAAGAGTGAGAGAAGAATTTACTGGGATAAGAGAGAGACTACTGCTATCAGGAGATCATCTTTATGTTTTTGGGTTTTACCTTTGTTGCTGATATTATCTCTGAAGAAGTTGTAGGGTTTTCTTCTTTATGGTTTCCCCGAGGAAAATTATTTGTGTCTCTTGTCTCTTGCATTTTATTGCTGTGCATGTTATTCTCTCAGTTAAAGATCCTAAGATCATAATTCTAGCTTGAATGATAAAAATATAACACTAGATCCAGTGATGATGATCCAGATCCAGATGAAGATGACTTGCAGATGAAGATGAATTGAATATGAATATGACTTGAATATAGAGATGAATTGAAGGTGAAGATAACAAGGGCTCGATGATGATCTAGATGACACAAAGAAGAAGACTTGTGTTGATAAACCGTGTCGAGAGAATACCTTCCTAGTTAAGAGGGAGTGTTGATGTAATTGTAACTTCGGAATGTATTCACTTGTATTTATTATGTATTATACCCCGATGTTTATTCCAGGATGTATTTTTAACGTACTCGAGTCATTTCATGCCCTGATGTTCCTATTGGGAGTTTCTATAATGTAAACAAGTCAATTCAATTCAAGGTGGGTAACCCTCCTTGTTACGGAGAGAAATTCCTATGGCTTGGGGTACCACAATAGAAAGCTTAACTCCAGAAATCAATCCTTTCATATATGCAAGAAAAATCAAACAACTAACACTAAAGGATCTTGATTAGTACCTTATTTTGGACGGTTGATGTAGATCCCCATTGAGATTTACAACTCCAGCTTGAATTGACAAATTGCTTTCTCAACATTTAATAAACAAGACAAGCATGCTATATATAATTGTGTTAGCTCTACTCTAGCATATATAATCAATAACATATAAGCATTTGAAATCATCCATGGATAAAATATTTATTCAAACACACATTATTGGACAGGGAAAAATATTTCTATTAATATAAAATCAGATATTACAATGAATACAACCTCTATCGACAAGTCTGTGAATCAGAGAAATCGAGTCCCCCACTTGGGCCTCCACCACTTCAATCCTCCATCTCTCAATAGCAAGATCACAAGCAAAAGGGAAGCTTGGGAAGAACAGAAAAGTGCTCAAAGGGACAAAGGGGATGCAGACTCAAGTACAAGTTTCAGCAACAATGAACTATAGTTTTCTTGCTCTCAATTCCTCATATGCCTTCAATGTATCCAAAGGGTTCCTTATATAGCTCTTCAATGGGGTAATGAAAGGTCGAATCTGATCATCTCAAGGAATATGGAAGGTCAGGAGACCAGTGAGTTGAATCCACATCAAAGAAAAATCCAAAATACTTTGGCCTTTTGCACACATCCCGATGTATGCGGTTTTAGATGTCAAACCCACGTATATACACGATAAACGGTTTAAAAGTCGCGTATGGAAATTTAAGCATGTTTTTAGGGATGATATAGGAAACATCAAAGGAAAAAAAATGGTCCATGGGGTCTATGGAGTCTGCATAGGGAGAGGGAAGGCCATAAAAGTGTGATTCACCATGTGTGGTAAAATCATCTATAACAGATGCCCCGTAATGTGTGAGGTCAGAGGGGTCATACGATGGCCGAAATACATTATAAGTCCATACTAGAAATGAAGTGATGAAGAACCCAGTGGAAGAACAAACCATCCAATCAACACTATACAATGATACAACTCTACACATAACTACAAATAGATATAGCAGTACCAGATACATAAGAGTACAATGGCCATGAATAGGCATGATACAATATAACATGTTTGGTCATCGCCACGCACAATATACAGAGATCAGAATCTCCATAATGAACATATAAAAAGGATCATGATCTCCATGAAGACTGAAGATATACAATAGATCAAGATCTCCATAATGGCTAGAAATGTCCGACATATACTGGAATCAAGTCACGAGAGCTGAAATCTCATGAACACTGGCACGATCAAGGAGATAGCATATATGGGATGCCACCAATCTGTAAGGTCTTCTACACAAACCGCTATGAGTACATGTCCTACTATGTGAATAGAGGTGTCGATGTCGAACATAATAGTCCATAGTTTGATTACCGGTCATTGATGTATACTGTTAACAGATGCGAGATCACCCACCGATAATGAAAATGGGAATCAAGGTACTAGAGTGCAAACTAACAAGTGTGAATAAATGTGTTGAGGTCGAACACTTGATAGAATCCATCGATCAGGGGACATTGATGTATTCCCAAAGAATTGTCGATGGCGAGAGAACCAGCTAGTGATGACTACAAGTCTCAAGGCACTAAAAAATGACTCTAGTTTCCTATCCCAGAATAAATGATCTGAAGTTGATGGGACAAAATATGCTGGAAGGAGGGCATTAATGCATCCTCCATCATCCAACATGAGGTACTTATCAAAGCTGTATAATGTGGAAGGACTCGATCATAAGGTGCACGAACCAGTAATTGTACTGGGAATGGCTGACATGCAAAGTCAAGATAACTGAGGAATGGCCGACTCAGGTTTCAAATTCCTTCAAACAAGAGCATAACAACAAATGGTGACTGAGTGTAGGCAACATAGACTCGATATACAAAATTGGGACATCTCTGCGACACAGGAGGCATCGAAAGAGGCTCCATAGGGACTGGAAGCTTAACCCGTTAGTGGAGATAAACTCAGATAAATGAGTACAACTCCTAAAGTCAAACTATTAACCCAACCAATGGATGTGATATACAGTGCTCTGTTCGAAGGCGACACGATTCAACCGCTGCCAAAGATAACATCTTTCCTTGTCTAGATTTTTGGTCTTTTAATTTTTTTTGGAATTTTTCAAATATTTAAAAATCTTGAAAAAGAATAAAATTTATTTATAGTTACAAAATAGGAGGAGACGAGTGTCAAATAGGAAAACAAACTAGTTCCAAGCAATGGAACATACCTATGCTCGATGCAAGGATACAGGTGTAGGATAGCGACACTCGGTGGAATGTCCCCTCTTAGTAAAATAGGGAATCAGGCTACAAAGGATATATATAATGGCTCTGCGTGGCTAGACAACAGACAAGCTCAGGCTAGGTGGCTGATACTCAAAGTCCGGGAAGCCGACATAAGGCTCAATAAGGAAGGAAAAGCTCAGTATAATGCAATTACAACTTGACATAAGGGATTCCGGTGGAAATAGGCCAGCAAAAGCTCAAGAGGAGTATGAGGCTCTTGCAAAATGTCATGGAAATACTATACAATGGATTCCCACACCCTAAAGGACAAAATTGTCGGGATGGGCACCAAATGCAATTAAGGAGCTAATTAGGGCACCCATGTAAGGTCAAAATCTACCATTCTAATCATGCCACTTCTAAAATAGCAAGGTTCTATGACAAGATAGAATGGGTTCGTACCTACGGTTATAATGAAACGGTCATAAGGTCATGCAAAATGCAAATGGTGGTGAAACCTAACCTATATGCCAGTTTAGACATGATACCTGAAATCAGCACAAATAGGTCAACAAAATGGTCGAAATGGTGCTCAAAATGGTCTCCTACATCATATATTAGTAAAAAACGGTCCAAAAGGATTAGAAACGGTCCAAACTATAGAAAAGGGGGTAAAAATTTTCAAAAATTTGAATTTTTTTATAAATAGTAAAAAATTCAAAACATTATATAACATTTGAAATTTTTGCCCAATTGAGCTCAGAACTTCAACAACAAATTCCGAGAGATCCAGCCGGCGGAATCCAATACCATTTTTTATAGGTAATTACCCATACCCTGGTCTTTCATTTTCATGCAAATTTTACAATTTTCCATGGTCAATTCAAGATTCTAGGCCATTCTAAACTACGCGCCATGACCCATGCATAAATCAAGGATTTTTCACGTATAAGGCTGGATATACTTGGAAAAATCCCTCAAAGTCACATACATACGCGATTGTTGAGCAAACAGTCACATATGAGGCTACGTTCAAGGTTTATTTAGTGTTATAATGACTTAGACTTGAATTAAATGTGCAGGATGGTTCTAGAATGGAGAGAACGTGAGCACAGGAATGTAGAAGAAGTGGTACGTGGTGATCTAATGGCACAATAGGCTCTTCGTGCATGCGGGCTCTACAATTTTTGGTGTCTTGGTGGCTTAAGAGCCAAACCAAGACTGCTGCAGATGTTAGTAGACTACTGGGATCCCGACTCAGAGTCTTTCCATATTTATGGGATGTCCCTCACCATAGAAGTGGAGGACATATACTTTATTACTGGGATTTCCTGATGGGGGGGAGTGGTGAACTTATGATATCGTGGGCCCGGAGGTGGCCTCACCATAGATGAGTACATAGCCATGTATTGTTATCCAGACAAGGAGAAGGTTGGGAGTCATATCCCAACTAACTCCATACAAGTTCTAGTCCTAAAGGCCATTCTACTGACACTAGGTAGGATAGTAGGGCTAGCTTCACTCGACTAGGCCTTGTGGCCTCTGATGTTCTATGTAGTGGAGTGCATCAGACCAACAGTGTACGATTGGAGCGCTGCACTAATAGGCAACATGAAACACCAGCTCATTGAGTGCAAGATGGGCTGAGTACAAAACTTCAGTTTCAGTAGCATACTGAGCATGTTTTTCTTTGAGCGTGTTCCAGGATTGAGCCCTAGAGTTGATGTTCCTCTTCACGGGGTTCGAGATCCAGCCCAATGATGTTGGGTAGATGCAATGCACAAACTGGGAGGAGGTAGGGTGTCCAACCCATATCCAGCTGATTTCTTTCCATGGTGGCAACGATAGATAGTTTCCATCCATGATTACCTCTATGTGGGGATAAATTTTTGGGGAGACCCCGACATGCCATTACCACTAGGATTGGCATACGGTGACATTGGTAATGAATCCCAACCATCTTTTTAAGATTTTTGAGTTATTTAAAAAAAATTGTGTTTTTTTATATATGTAATCAAAAAGACATGTTTTTACGTAACAACACATAGTGACATCCTATCATATCCATGCAGATGTAGGACCACGGTGGCCTAAAGGCTTCCCTCTTCATAGACAGAGGGAAAGAGGAGATGACATTATGGGTGTGGATGTGGAGCGGACACTCCAAAGCATTCATACCAACTTCGTGTGGCTAACACACAGGGTACCTATGGCACAGGTCGAGGACCTACCTAAGGCCATGCAGCGTTAGGTGGTGGGTGTGCCACAAGCATGGGTGTGGTTATTTAGATCGATGGCTAGATCTGTGCTGACATTCCATGAACAGAACCCCCGTCCTCCTCCCCAGGATTAGATACATGGGAGTGATACATTTTGCACTGTCATGTATTTATATTTTGGTGGCTTGAGAGCCCCATTTTTGTATTATGACACTATGTATTATCACATTTCGGATGTTTTAATGAAAAAACTTTTATGATGATCGGTTTATTTATTTACATGTGTAAAAATGTATGTTTGTGATGAGCTTATTGTCTATGAAACAAATGCCAATATAACACGTAGTTATCATATGAGTCAGCAACTTGATTATTAATTCGTGGAACATGTATGTATGTTATGTTGTCAAATTGTCGTTCTAACAATCTCACATGTAAGAATCTCCATAATAATGTTGGATCTCTAACATGATACAAGCCATTAACCTGTGACACTACTAAATCCAAATCAAGATGTACCTGAAGAGATAGAACACCATGTGAAATGGCATCTCATAGAACCTCTATAATGGCACTATATTCAACAACGTTTTTTGAAGCGGGCCGTAAACATACGCCTCCTGAAGACAATACCTGACCCGTAGGAGTATAAATCACCCAAGCAACAGAGGCTAAGTGTTTAGTGTGACAACTTGCACCATCCATGAATCCTATATAGATGGAAGACTCCATTGATATCTTCCATAAGAAACGGAAGCTAATCAACAAACCTGATCATCATAAGAAAGAACTAACCATGCAAAATGTTGTACAATAATATACAATAGTCACCCTTGGCTAAAAGTTATGCATAGTATTTTTTAAGATAGAGCCCATTTCTAGGCTCTGCGAAGGCTATCCCTGCATAATCTACTAGCTCGTAAGCACCCTTCTCTAACACACATTTAACCACGTAAGGACCATGCCACATGGGGTTGAATTTTCCTGCCCCCAAGGGTTCTTTAGCTTGATCCCACAAAAGGACCAAATCTCCTTCACTAAACCTCCTTGGATGGACAGATTTATTATATTGGACATTAATGCGATGCTTATTCACTTCTAGAGCCACTAAAGCATCTCGGTGCTGCTCATCAAGTTGCTCTAAATGGACCAAACGTTCCTCCAATGGAGAGGTGTCTGGTAAGACCTCTATGAATAGCTTCAAAGAAAGGATTTCACACTCAACCAGCAATATAGACTCCACTTTATGTACAAGCTGATATGGAGAAAAACCGGTGGTAGTATTAACCACGGTCCTATAAGCCCACAAAGAAGGATATAACATAATATGCCAATTAGTATTGCTTTGTGCAACGGTTCATTGGAGAATAGAATTGAGTGATTTATTCACTACTTCAACTTGTCCATTCACTTGAGGGTAATAAGAAGAAGAATGCTCCTGCTTATACCCTAACTTCGAGGCCAACTCTTCCATCATGCGATTCTGAAAGTGCCTACCATGGTCAGTGACAAGCTCTTTCAAAGTACCGAACCGAGTAATAATCTGGTTGTATATGAAGTGTGCAGTTGTCTCACCATTGGATTTAATTGTAGGCATAGCCTCAGCCCATTTTGTGAAGTAGTCAACAGCCACGATAATATGATGATGCCCCCCAGATAAAGCTAGGTTGCAGTCCATGAAATCAAGCCCCCACTTAGTGAAGGGAATAGTGGTGATAATGGGATGCAATGGGGTAGGACCTGAGCACATATTACGTGAACACTTGGCAAGGGTGGCACTTCTTAACCGCATTGACACAATATTTAAATATCGACGGCCAGAAATAACACACTCTCAAGATTTTTTGGGTTGTAGAAATCCCAAATAAATGGCCACCACATGCCCCTCTGTGGCAATCATTCAGCACAAGCTTAGCCTCCTCATGAGTTAAACAATGACGTAAAATGGAATCTACCCCACAGCGGTACAATGTGTTATCCACTATGAGGTAATTCTTAGATACATGATGTAATCATTGTCATTCATCCCGTGAGAGGTGAGTAGGGACCTTTAATGTTTGTAAATATATGATAATGTCTCCATACCATGGATCCAAAGTTGAGATCAAGAATATGTGCTCATCAACAAATGTATCTTCACAAGCCTCCTCCTCCTCACTCGGGAAATTAGATATAAGCTCTACAAAAATCAACGATTTCTTTGATTTTGCCGAAACAAACTCGAGATCAAATTCTTGCAGAATGACAATCCACTTATTATACTTTCCCCCTATCATCCTTCTAGTGAGGACAAACTGAAATGGATTGACATGGGCAAACACCAAGTTCTGGCGAAGGATAATATAGTCTCTCAATATTTGAACTGCATGGACGGTAGCTAAGGAAAGCTTCTCCACATGGGAATAATGGATCTCTGCATCAATGAGGTTTCAACTCAGATAATATATGACATGCTCTTGGAGCTCCTCATCCTCTTGAACCAAAACCATACCAATCATCTCCATGGACGCAACCACATAAATTAAAAAGTCACAACTATAGGCGGGTGTACTAATCACCGAGGCCGATGCTAAGGCTCGTTTAAGCACATAAAAGGACTCCTAGGCTCACTCATCCCAGTGAAAGGTAGTGTCCTTCTTCAAAAGACACATAAAGCCTCTATTCAAATTGGCAAAATTCAAGACGAATCTCCGTAAGAATTTTGACATGCCTTGCAAACATTGAAGATGTCGAATGTTTCTTGGGGGAGACAATTGAAGTATTTCCTCAACCTTTAAAAGGTCGACTCTTATACCCTCTTTGGAGACAATGAATCCTAATAAGCGATGAGACTTCACGCAAAAGATGTAGTAGTGAGGATTTAACCTGACCAAATAATGGAGGCACCTTTTGAACACTAATCTCAAATGGTAGGAATGACGCATTCTCATGCGAGAATGAGTAGCAAGATCATCCAAAAATACTTCAATAATCAATTTGAGATCATGGAAGATCAAGGTCATAGCCCGTTGAAAAGTGGCTTCGGTGTTTTTAAGGAAAAAAGGCATATTCCTATATGCAAAGGTTCTCCAAGGACAAATAAAGGCAGTCTTATGTTGGTCCTCAGGTTTAATTTGTATCTGACTGTATCTGAAAAATCCATCCATAAAGGAAAATACCTCGCTTCCCTCACACTCATCCAAAATTTGATCAATAAACGGTGTGGGGAAATTGTCCTTAGGACAGCCACGATTCAAATCACGGAAATTAGTACATATGTGAATCATTTCCTGCTTCTTATCAATCAAAACGAAGTTTGAAACCCACTCCGTCAAGGGAATGAGATAGATAAAACCGGCATTTAACAATTTTTCTATCTCAACCTCAATCGCGGGTGCTTTACTAGGATTCACCGCATGCAAGCGTTGTCGAACATGCTTAGCGTTGGGGTAAGTTTTAATCTCATGTTCAACAATGCGAGGGTTGATACCTGGCATTTCATCGTAAGAACAAGAAAATATATCACAAAATTCTTTAAATAGCTCGGTGTACTCTTGAATCTCAGCATGGGAACATTTTTCCCCAATATAGACATTCTCAATCTTGCCAAGATCGCGAGAGATATTGATAGGGATGGTAGGAGAGATACTTTCCATGTTTTCGTTAGCCATCAGACCAGGAGAGCTTAACAGAACTATGGGACTACCAATTCTCTCACTAAGAATCCCCCTATAGTCTTCACACTCCAAACAATCAAGCTCAGGAAGAAAATAAGATCTATGATGCAACTCTTCCCAAGGTGGCTCAACCCTAGACATAGCGTCAATAATAGCCTCATCTAAAGGAAAAACACTATGAAGGTAGTCATGTGTGTGAGAAGACTACACTACCCATGCAGGGAGCACATAAGGGTCCTCTTCCTCCATCCGTGAAGAGGAAGGACTAGGCTCTGCAACAGATCCAAGATTATCTTGATAAGCTATTATAGTTGCAGGAAACGGCATGTCCATCTCGATGGGCTCATTCAAAGGACTAGGTGTAGGAATAATCCAAGGATATACCATATATGTTGTGTGAAAAGACACCGATCTTACCGATGATGAAGACTCACCAGGACTAGACCCTATCATAAGGACAAGTGCAGGACAACTAAAGCTTCCCATAAGGGATGGATACATGCCAACACCCACACTTCTAGTTGCCGATTGAGACTGCTCTACAATCGAGATGGAAGCTCCTGAAAATGTGGTAATAGGTAAATTCTTGAATGACATTTGATAAATCGTAACTATCTTCCCATTAAATAGAAAGCATACAACTTGAAATAGAGAAGAAGCTATGGCTTGCATACTGTACATCCAATTCCTACCCAACAACAAATTGTAGTCAAGGGGCAGATCAACCACCTCGACCTCTATCACAATGGTCTCCCCCCCCAAACAGACCTTAAGAGAAGGAAGAATGTCATGCGGTCAAAATGATCTTCCATCAAAAGTAGTCAACATGGTGCTGAATTTAGACAATTCATGGGAACCCAAACCCTTCCAACATGCCAAAGACATCACAAAAGTAGAAGCACCTTCATCAATCACAGTGCCTTTGATGGTCATGTTAAGACATTCTATGTGAACCAAGAGAGACACATAGTAAGGAAAGTAAGGCTGAAGTCCCGCAGTTTCAAATTTGATCACAGAGGAAGAATTATCATCATTCACACCTAGGGAAAAAAGGAAAGCCTTCCTTTACGAAGGACAACTCTGAAGTACTTCAAGTGCAAACATCACATTGTGCGGTTCGGGCATTAGGATTGTGCCTTGAATGCTTAAGGACTCCCTTAGGAATGCGAGGTGCAAATTCAGGTTTATCCATAGGTTTTTCAATACATAAAGGACTCCCAGGTGGATCAGGTTCCTTTCCAAGGCCGGGTTGTTAAGAACCATAGTCCTTCGCACGAGTCACAACCTTAGTAGCATGGATCATGTTGATGCAACCATGACCACTACTCTTCAATGGATCTGGATCACCACCAGACAGATCATGGGTCCTCGAGTTCATGTTTTTATTATGAGGTGAAGGGTTGGTCAACACAGCTAGGTTGTGTGCTATGAATTTCGAGGGTCCATCAATCCGAGGGCACAAGTGAGTGAGGTGGTCATTCCTACACAACTTGCAAGGAAACTTAACCTTACATTTAGGCTGCTTGTCCCCCCAACATTTTAGGTGTTCTTGTCATTAAAGTTGGCATTTTCATTCCTATTCACACCCTTACGATCATTTTTACCGTCCTTTTTATTCCTTCCGGGTTGCTAGTTACCCTTCTAGTCCGACGATTGTACCAAAAGCACACTCGCCATTTGGGTGGTTTGAGACAAAGCCGTAGCTTGTCCTGAGGTAGATTGGTTGATAGATAATTGACTGGCATATTTCACAACCAAATCTACAGGTTTGGAACTCATACAACCAACAATGCCATCGACATGTGGTCCAGGTTTAACCTTAGGTTCGAAACTGGAATGTGGAGCATTAGGAATGATCTCATATAACAAACCAGATTGAGCATAAATCAAGTCTAATTCCTGCGCCCTAAAAATGGCTTGTTCCTTGTTCTGAACTTCAGAAGTAGAAACATCCTTCACTATATAAGGTAGTAACGATTTAAGGAACCATTCGAGGAGAAACTCCAACAGTATGAAGGCTTTAATCAATCTCTTCTGTCTACACCACTCTTGGATATGGTCTAAGATATGCGTGGCTTTACCCTTCCAAAATGTCGACAAGAGTTCTGTACCAACTTCGTAATGCACTGGTAGCTGGAAGTGATTTAGAAAATTCATAGCTAGCTCATCAAAAAAAGCAAATGCCCCCCTAGGTAACTCTATATACCATTTCAGGCCCTGTAAGGGTGCGTTGAAACATATTTAAATGGATCGAATCTTTGTGTAAGGAATTTGAAGAGCACCATAGGTGAAATGTAGTAACATGTTCACTCAGATATTCTCCTTGTTTTCCCTCAAATTTGTGAATTTTTGAGGGAATCTTATTAGGGATAGCTGGCCAAGCCGGGTCATGAGATACGGGATCATTCGTCAGTCTCGACAAGTCAGGAATATTTAGTGTTGCGAGGAAAGGGAGCCTAGGATGAGCAGGTGGATGCCCCACTCCCTGATAATTTTGGTTCACATAAGCCTGAGTACCATAACCACCATGGCCTTGGCCATAGTGCCCTCCTCCTGTTTGACCCGTGTAGGGTGGCATGGAAGCACCATAATGTGGTGTACCTTGACTATGTGGGGCTACAAAGACATAATTCAAAGAGTAAGTGGGTGGTTGATACTTGTACCCATAAGGTGAATAACGCTGCCCATACTGCATGCCATAATAAGGTCCATAATACATCCCATGAGATGTCCCATGAGACACTCCGTAAGTAGGAATATATGCTCTGAAAGTAGTAACATGACCTCCAGAAGTAGGAATATGACCTCCCAAAACAACAGGAGGTACTTGAATTTGAGACACAACTGTGTGAGTAGCAGCAGTATGGACATGACTCATAGCAGTGTTCCGGCCAGAAGGAACACATGAATGAGGGGGAGGAATATCATTCGAAGAACAAGGAATAGAGGACGAAGGGACATGTGAAATTATGTACGTGGTGTTCCCTATAGTCACTCGTCGAGGTTCTGGTATCCTTATAGGATTACTAACACCAGGCTTAGGAGGAATATGTGATGTAGCTTCCACCATCGAGATGGAAGGCGCAATGTTACTCGTGCTCCCAAACCTCTCTGCATGGTAAGGAATAGGAGTGCCCCCAAGCATAGTGTTAAGATCAAACTTAGACTTGACATGAAATGTTGGATCATGTGTATGGATACCAGGAATACAATAACTACCATAACTAGTGCTTGTAGGTTCATGATAAGTCTCTTCGCCCGGCATCCAATACTAGTGACTTGCAAATGAGGGATCATAGCTAGATTGAGTAGGCCTTTTATGTGAAGGATCAAACCCAGAAAGTGTAGGTATATCAAGTGAAGGATCAAATGCAGGAGTAAACTCTCCATCCTCCACTTGAGTTGGAGAAGACAGCTCAGGAATACCATCTTCATGATCTCCCATCATGTGTGAATCAATGTGTGAAGTAGTCCTCCTAGACCGTGTGTTTCTCTCTCCCAAAGGAGGAGGAGATGTAGAAGGTGGAAGTTTTGCTAAACAACGAGAATGGCAAGGATCCACACCCGAATCCACAATGACTCAAAAAATGTAAAATACTCACTAATTACGCAAACCCTAGGGAAGCTAACATGCACAAAACATACATTAATAAAATCTAAATCCAAACACAAGCAATCAAGGGTAGGAGAAGTGAGCTCTAGAATGAAGCAGGGATGTCTCACCTAGGAGAGGTTTGAGACTCCCATACATAACAAGCAGAGGTTCATAACCAATTATTGTGGCCCTCAGCTTCAACGCGTAAAGTGAATGTGTTGTCCGACACCAACCTGGCCGGGACACCTGCAGAATAACCCCTGCAAAGTACCCCCTCGATATCCTAGGTAAGGAAACTAAGTTCACCTCAATATAATAAATGCTCAAGAGGAAAGTGGAAGGTGGGATTGACCATATGGGCAGGGTAGCAAATCCTAAAACTCTTGAAAGAGCCCCCAGATATGAATACAATCCTGGAAATATCTCCGGTGCTACTCAGTTATGACTAGGGGTCATCCCAATCAATAACAGCTCACACTAACTCATGCTTAACTCCCTTTTGAGAGGAGGATCCTGAGAAACACTAATTATACGAAATAATTTCACACTCTCACTTGGACAGACACATACATGTTTTTGTTTAGTGGTATTGGAGAATTTACTCACAATGAACTATTCCAAGACCCTAAAACCTAATCTTGTTGGTGTACCCTATCAAAGAAAATAGTGTAATCCATTTTAATTAAGCATTGAATTTATTTGGCTTTATTACTCAAAAGAGGTAGATGGACATGCAACCAATGTTGTTATGATGCAACATGAAGTAAAATGCACACCTAACAATCAATGCAAATGCATTGTGTCGAATGAAAAACAAGGCATGCTACTATGTGAAATGCAAATTTTTTCTTCAAATGATAAATGCAATCATTCCTATATGAAATCTTGACTAATACTCTAAGGAAATCTAGTGCAAGTACCTAGTGCAAGTACCATGTGAAATGCAAAGTGCAATGCATAATGATGCAAAGAAGCAAATATTTTTGGATTTTTTGAATAAAAATGAGATACTAAAGCAAAAGGATGATTCTACTACCCCCAGAATCGGCAAGCACAATCAAACAACACTCACACAAAGTACTAAGGTAAAATAAATCTAATGCACTAATTCCAAAACAAAAAATAAAAAATGCAATGACAAAAAAATTCTTAAAAAAGAAATTTACCCTAAAAAAAATTTCTCTGGTAAAAAATAGAGGTGTATACAGACTCTAGAAGTATCAAAGGAGAATCAGCAATCATCAAAATTCACTCAGCAATAATCAATATTCCTCTAGAAGGAAAAACTAAGGGCATATGCGACTGTTCACAGTAAAACCGCGTATGTACGCAAATATAGCAGTCAAAACTGTGTGTATACGCGACTATGAGTTAAAAACTCATGTACAGGAAGATAAATGTACAAAAATAAAGGCGAACAGACAAGCTGAGACAAACTTCACACCAATCAGACAATACCAAGTGAACCTGCCCCCATACCCGACACAGAAATAGAGAAATAAATGCAATTCAAGAACATTGAATGGCGATAAAACCCCCCATAGGACAACTACTAGGAACTCCCCAGCGGAGTCACCAATTCTGTTACGGAGAGAAATTCCTATGGCTTGGGGTACCACAATAGACAACTTAACTCCAGAAATCAATCCTTTCCTATATGCAAGAGAAATCAAACAACTAACACTAAAGGATCTCGATTTGTACCTTATTCCGGACAGTTGATGTAGATCCCCATTGAGCTTTGGAACTCCAGCTTGAATTGCCAAATTGCTTCCTCAACATTCAATAAACAAGACAAGCATGCTATATGTAATTGTGTTTGCTCTACTCTAGCATATATAATCAATAAAATATAAGCATTTGAAATCATCCATGGATAAAATATTCATTAAAACACACATTATTGGATAGGAAAAGATATTTCTATTAATATAAAATCAGAGATTACAATGAATACAACGTCTGTCGGCAAGTCTGCAAATTAGAGAAACTGAGTCCCCCACTTGGGCCTCCACCACTTCAATCCTCCATATCTCGATAGCAAGCTCACAAGCAAAAGGAAAGCTTGGGAAGAACACAAAAATGATCCAAGGGACAAAGGGGATGTAGACTCAAGCACAAGTTCCAGCAACAATGAACTATAGTTTTCTTGCTCTAAATTCCTCATATTCCTTCAATGTATCCAAAGGGTTCCTTATATATCTCTTCAATGGGGTAATGAAATGTCGAATCCAAGCGATCTAAAGGCATATGGAAGGCTAGGAGACCAGTGAGTCAGATCCACATCAAGAAAAACTCCAAAAGACTTTGGCCTTTTGCACACATCCTGATGGACGCAATTTTAGAGGTCAAACCCATGTATATACGTGATAAAGGGTTTAAAATTCACGTATGGCAATTTAAGCATGTTTTTAGGGATGATCTAGGAAACATCAAAGGAACAAAAATGATCCATGTGGTCTAAGGAGTCTGCATAGGGACAGGGAAGGCCATAAAAGTGTGATTCACCATGTGTGGTAAAATCAGCTATAACACTATTATTGTTCAAGGGTTAAAGTCCCTGCAGTTCCAAGGGACTAGGGTTGTTAGACTCATTTAGTGAAGTCAGCCCTAGTAGGGTTTAGTCAAGTCAAGAATTAGTATAAATAGAGAGCTAGCCTCTCTATTTATCATACACTCACTCACACTCAGTTGTAGTGCACTTAGTGAAGTCAGCCCTAGTAAGTTTTAGTCAAGTCGAGAATTAGTATAAATAGAGAGCTAGCCTCTCTATTTATCACACACTCACTCACACTCAGTTGTAGTGCATAGATGAGGAAGATGAAGACACTAGGGCTAGGAATAAAGAAGGTTACTACTGTCAGGACATCGTCTTAGTATTTTGGGTTTTACTTTTGGTGTTGATTATATCTCTGAGTAAGTTGCAAGGTTTTCTCCATTTATGGTTTTCCCGAGGGAAAACACTGTGTTCATTGTCTCTTGTGTTTGATTACTGTGCTTGTTATTCTCTGAGTTAAATATCCTAATATAATGTTGGCTTAATGTTAAAAATCTAACATTCAGGAGGGGTACTGGGAACTATCCTAGCTTTTGGCTCTTCAATTTTCTATTGGAATTTAGTAATGGCTTTCCCTAAATGTAGTGTATTGACCCCTAGGACCATCTATGACATAATTGCTTCCTCTAAGACTTCGCAATAGGAAGCTTCAATAGTATTCTAATATTTTCCTCTCCTGTCAAAGTTTCTCTTTCTATTGTCGAAGTTTTGTTGACTCTGTCTCCAGAGAAGCTACCTAATTTTTAAATTGATTCATTTTATCATAAACCAAGTTCTCCCATGTCTTGATTTCTTCTATATAACTTTATTGAATATTGTGTAAGATTAACATAGAGAGACCATTCATGTTCAAGTTGATATATCCTATATTATGAATTGTGGCTTTCATCTCTATATTTCATAGATATAGTGTTGTAGGGGCTATTCACACTTTCTACTCCTTTGATGAAGTGGTGACGTATGTAGTTCGATTGTGAGATTTCCTAGTGTCTAACTTCCTCAATACTTTCTACTTAGTAGTATCTAATGGAATGACTCCGACACAAACCTCCTTAACATACTTACAAAGCACTTGTAGGAGATCAATGACTTTCTTGAAAAACTATGTTTTTCACTCATTGTCCAGCTTTCGATTTTCTTTCACGATGTCAACGATGATATCGAACAACATGTTGAAATCATAATTCCCTAACTCCCACATAGTGGTGTCTTTCAAAAATTTATGCTTCTTCTTCCCTTTCCTTGCCAGCCTTGCATCCTTTCGTTTGGCCCCCAAATCCTATTTTTTGGGGAGTCACTTGACTCTTGGTTGTTGTCGGGGTGTGAGCTGGAAGGGTTGTATTCATATTGCTATATGCTATAGGTACTTTCCTGTCAGGGTTCTTCCTCGATAGAGAGTTGATCATCTTCGATAAGAACTTTCCATTTTGCTGGCCATTCCTGAACAATGGTAGCCATTGTATTCTTTGGTCAACTTAAATTTTGTTTTTAACATTTCTTCTTGAGTTCACTCCTCGTAGGAAGGTAAATGTGTTGGGTTCCCCCATGTAAATCTCATGCAATTTCAGTATTTTTCAACGGTGGAATCTTCTAACCATGGAACTTTCACTACATTGTTGTGTAGTCCTTCAGCATGCATATAAAATTTGACATTGTTTCCCCCCTTGAAAAGGGAAATTAGCATCCATGCTGTGATAATTTGGTGGTTCCTCCCATGAAACAAAGGAAATCCTAGTTAAAAACCAAGAATACACAAATGAAATACATTTTTCTTGGGCATTGATAGTGGCAGCCAACAACTTGTTTAGAAGGAATTTTGTCGAGTTTAGTTGTATGCTTGCAACACACTTATATGTCATAGCTATAACTCCCGAAGTACATTGGTTTAGCCTCATGTTTATTAAAAAATTGATGGAGAGTTCCTTCGTCGTAGAGATGATAGCTTGGTCATCGATAGAGGTTATGTAGAAGCCCCTCTTATCTAAGTTAATCTTGTTGATCAATTCAAGCAAGTCCAAAAATGTAGATAATATCTAAATACCTATACACATAAATATATTGTTGTAAATTTGTAAATAGTATACTTAAGAGATATCTTGGCTAATAATTTTGTCCATATCAAATTATGGACTCCTTAAACTATTTAATATACATTTATAAATTTAAATACATTTATATTTAAATTTATTGATGTTAACCCATTATAAATCCATATCAATATTGGATTATACTAGATAATAGAAATCAACCAAGAATGGAATTAGAATAATGGAACTGGTTTGACATCAAATTATCCAATTAATAAACAAATAATTAATGGAACTGGTTCGATATCAAATTAACAAATTAAAAAATGACATTTATTAAGTTAGTATTTTGCACGACAAGCTGGACAATTGTTTTTCTGTGTGAACCATAAGGTAATGCAATTCTCATGGAAAATGTGGGTGCAATGAAGTTGACATACCTCCTCTCCCAGTTCAAAATTTTCATGGCAACATGGACTGCTTGAAGTGATGCTATTTTTATCACTGATATGCCCCTCTGCATTGCTTATGTGAGGCACAACCAACGGCTCTAGCAAGTTATCAGCTTCTCCTTCATCGTTAATATGAAATTTTGGACATACTAATTCTCCTTCAAGGTTATCAAGTTGCTCTAAACCTTTGTCAAAATCCAAGCCTCTCCTATCGTTCAATCGAGCATCTTCTTCAACTTATTTGAGACTTCCATTAACCTCTGCTAATAGTAGTTTAAATTAGCTTGTTTCTTCTACCAATCCATCTCCAAATTTTGTTGTCTCTCCTCTATCCACTCGAAGTTGTTCAAATTCTTTGAGAAGCAGATATTCTTCAAGTTGTATTGTCTCTTCATCCAAATCATCTTCGTATTCTCTTATATCTCTTCTTCCAATCAATCTTGGACTCAAGGCTCTTCATTTGTAGGAGGCTCTTCGATTTGTATTCTCTCACTATCCAATCCTTTTTTGAAATGAGAAAAAGGAGGAGCAACGACACTCAAACTCGTTGTTCTCGATCTCACCTTAGCGTGTTGTTGTTTTTTTTTCAATGTTTAAATTTATACTGGTGTAGAGTGAGAGGGAAAGTCTTTGATTTTAGTTTTTCTTTCATGACTCTAGTAGAACTCACCGCTTTTCTCCCAAATGGACTAGTCCTTCTTTCTTTAGAGAACTTTCTTGAGTTCTAAGTGTGTCGAAATAAGGGAGGTGTCTCCCCTATTTGTATTGATTAGGGAAGAGGAATAATAACCCAACAAGGTTGAATTCTCCTTTCTATCAGGTCTAAATTGACTTGGGGGACTCAAAATTACATTTTAATAATACTTTTGTGGGTACTACTATTTTTTACCTCAATACATTACTTTACCAATTACATCAATGGGATCACTAATCGTAGTAACAACATCTCCCGAGAAGGGGAAATAACTATAATAATAAAAAATATAATATCTTTGCTAGTAAAATTTCTTCAACACTGCCTCTTAACAATGAAGGTATTCTATAATGCAACAATACATTTGTACAACTAACTGATAAGTCTATACGTACTAGAAAGTTTACACAACTACATCAACATCAACATCATTTGTTGAACATCATCATCATAAAGCATCACATCTCGAGCATCCTATCACAATAAACAAATCACGAGCATTGCATGGAGACACATCATCACGAGCATCACCATGAGCATCATCACGAGCATGATCACCACAAGCATTGCATTGCGACACATCATCACGAGCATCATAATTTTTTTAAAGATGGAAGTAAAATTAACTACTTCTAAAGAGAAAATTAGATACACCATGTATTAAAAAACCTATGGGGTACAACTAACCACCTCTTAAGAGGAAATTAGATACACCATGCATTGAAAAGGATTCATAAGTATGGAGTAAATACATCAAAATATTATATTTTTATTTTTTTAATTAATCCATATCTATATATTTCTTAAGTTGTTGATTTATCTCAAACTCACCCCTATACTATTGGGTCATAAGTGCAATTGGTTTGGATCGAATCCTAACACATCTTTTGGATCCTTTCGTTAAAATATAAGTAAAAATATAAGTAATCTATCTTTGTTTAGAAATAAACATGTGAATTATTTGTTGTGGAAATATATGCATATTGTGCATGTGGTCATGTTTAAACAAATATGGTTAATTTTTTTAATTATTTTGGTGTTTATATTTATTTACACTAATTATTATGAATCTTTTTAAGAGTTTATATATTTCCATGGCTTGGGGTGCATGGAAGGGATGTTATAATGTGGTGTTAAAGTTTAGATTCTACAACACCCCAGTTTTGACCCCGTTTGCATTAAATGTATATGATGTATATATTAATCGTGGTGTGGAGCTAAAGGCAAAATCCCCACCATTGATTTGGTTGTGTTATGTTTGGCTATTGAAATCATTGTTGATGGTATATCATGATATATGACACATATTAGTTTTAGCATCATGTAAATATACATATTTAATTAAAATAAACCCCAACCAGCTATGTCAATGCAACCATAATGAAAAGGCCATGATTTTTCCAAAGGATAAGGGGGGGAATTTTTAAACCTTGAACCAATGGGGGAAAATCCATGTGTCAGCCACCCATTTAATACTCCTTTTGTTAGTTGGATGCAGTTATTACTGGGAATTGGTGGGTGGCAAGACTGTCAGTCTTTGCCACATGCCCACTCCACCAGTTGTCTCTCCACCTTCACGTGGGTAAGAGAAACACAACTACACCACTCTCTCATCCATTCTGTTCACCTTCTCACATGCAGGGGGTTTGAATGGTCTTCCTCACATAGAGCTGAGATAAAAGGATTATGATTCTATGTGTGGGGGTTCGCTCTCCCTTCTTTCACCTGATTTCTGGTGTGTGGATGCGTCTTTCCCTCCCACTCATGCAGAGAGTCTGTCTCTTTT
Source organism: Pseudotsuga menziesii (assembly GCA_001517045.1). Classification (NCBI taxonomy): domain Eukaryota; kingdom Viridiplantae; phylum Streptophyta; class Pinopsida; order Pinales; family Pinaceae; genus Pseudotsuga; species Pseudotsuga menziesii. The sequence continues at coordinate 17,482 of LPNX010384133.1, read as the reverse complement.
CCGATTGAGGAACTGTGAAATGTTTTGGAGGTTGCTGTGAGTACCTATGTGGTGTTGGCCACATTTTTTCTCACGTACAGATTGGGAGTCTGTTTTCTTCCCCATTGCGATATGTGTAAGTTTTATCGGGGCTTCATTGTTGATCGTGGGCTGTGGTTTCCTCACTGATCACAGCCTGCAGTCTCATCCACGTCTTGTTGACTGTGTTTCCCTTTATAGATTGGTATCTATTGTAGGTGGTTGTGGAGTCATTTTTGCCACAATAGGGCCAAGAATGAGTCAGGGATTTCTTCCCCTGTCCAAGCTGTGAAGTGCTCGTTTTGCTGCATGAATGCAATGGTTGGTCTTCAGACTGCATTGGAGTGGTGATGAGGGACTGATTTCGTTGACAAACCTAGTGTGTTTGGGAACCACACAGATAGAGCTATAGGGATAGATTTCTTCTCCACCACCCTTGAATAGAACTGGAAGGGAATTCAGGGCCTGAGGGATTGTGTAGCAGAGAAAGGATTGATTTCCTTGTGTTGGGTGTGTGTGGGTGTTCTAGAAGTCAAGATAGTTTTAGTGTAGGTGTCCTTAGCTCTTCAATGAGCTCACCAACTTAGCATTTAGCATTTCCTAGCTCTTGGATGGCCTGATAAACCCAATCTGTGTTGGCTTGGCTGATCTGTTGTTCACCTAATAAACCCAACTGTGTTGGCTTGGATGATCTGTTGTTCACCTAATAAACCCAACTGTGTTGGCTTGGCTGAAGTGTGTACCCTTGTTGTTTTGTTATCCTTGGCTATTTGTAATCCTACTAGTTCCTTATTCCTCGAGAAATCATGCCCAGCTCGGGGGTGGCAGCGTTGCTGAGGGATTAAGGAGCATGTTGGCCTATGGTTGCGTGGAACGTTGTAGTGACGTAGCTGGTTGTGGGACAGTTGTCATAAGAGAAGTATTCTTGTCTATTCTACTTCTGCAGTATGTTTACTATTAATGGATTATGATGAACATATATATGAATGAATGTTGTTTTGCTTCCGCTGAATATATGTGTGATTATGCATCTTAGTATGTTTTATGTTTTAATAATTTTGTTTCAACATGATATGTATGTATGTTCATGTTCATGGGACTAGTTTCTCAGATGTTTGGTGTTTGGTAGCATCCTCTTCACCGGTCGGAGGGTCGGGGACGTTACAGATTCCATGAGAGTTCATTTTGGACAAATTATGTCGAAAAAAACACCTATTCCATGATATCATGTTAATTATTTGAAAATATTAATAGTTTTGGAAAGCAATAAAATAGATCTCAGCATTTGGGCATGATAGGGTGCAAGTATCTTGCAATATTTGAGTAAATTCCAGTCATAGATATTTGCAACCAAGCATGCATAAATCATCAGGTAGCTTATATTCTTAGAGAAATAATTTCTAAGGATAGTGTACAGATATGACACATGCTATGTTTGCATGGCCTCAGTGCTTGACAGACTCAAATTTGAGCTCGCTTCCTAGCAAATATAATTTATGACTGTTTCCTTTATATTTTTAGGGATCTCGTTATTATGAATGCTTGGTTTTTTCCACATATAGAGATGGACAGGGTGATCCTTGACAGTCATAGCATCTCGCCTTCACAAACAAATATAAATGATGTTTCAATAAAGGAAAGACTTGTCTTTATTGATGGAATATATCCAAAGCTTTAATTTGAAGGATATATCAATTTGTTTTAAATATTTAGGATATATGAGGGATGGTTGTTGGAAATATTAATTACTCATTTATCCTCTTGTCTTGTTATCTAAATCTGTCGAAGTTTGTAGCTGGTCATGCTAAGTCACTATCTCTGATAGGTTGAACAATTTATGTCTCTCTTATGTAAATAAGTAGAATTAAATTTCTAAAGATACATTTCTAGGTGCATAGTTATTACAATATGTAATGATTAAGTCGGTAGCTTCACATACAATCCATTTTAGTATTTCTATATAAAGAAGAAGAAGTTTGTAAATCAGTAGCATATAGTGAAAAAGAGAATTAAATAGTGGAGAACAAGGGAAAACTCTTTGGAGAGTTCAAGAGCTCAAGATCTATGTGTTTTTGGAAAGTGATGATAATCGAAGATATGTAAAAGGTGAAACATTCTTGTAAATTTCCAAGTTTGTATTTGTGGCAATAGTTCTTATTATGTCTCGACAATATATATAAATCATTTTTTATTCTTGAATGCATGTTTTATTTAGCCACACATATTCTCTAGAATTACTTGTGTAAATTTTGTTTACATTTACCATTTAGTGAAAGACACAAAGAATCCATAGATATTTCACCATGTAAAAGTCTTACTCAATATTTGGTTATAGCATTTTTTATTTTTGTAGAATTATAGTTTTGTCGAGTTTTACTCCATGTTGTCGGTCGATGAAATTATGTTTCATTTTATAAATATTTAGACTAAGGAATCTCCTTTGTAAACTTTCAACCAAAACTGGTTAATTCGAGTAAGTTGGTTGAAATAAAAAATCGATTGAAGTAAAACCTATTGAGGTAAGGTAAGTCGGTCAATGTAAAAGTAGTCGAAGTGGAGTAAGTGTATGTTGAGGTATAAATGTGTTAGGTTGCAAGTATGACCAAAAGTAGTCTATTGAAAAACTTGTCAGACAGACTAAAAACTTGTCGAAGTATTTTGGTAAGTTTAACTTGTCGAAATTCGAATGTCTCACCAGAATTTGACTTCGACTTGTCTAGTCATGATTCGACTTTGAATTGTTTGGTCGTAGTTAGAAAAGTTTCACCCGATGAGTAAAAAGAGGTTGAGACTCGACAAGACTTTTTTAATTTTTATGACTTAGTGGTATCTCAAGTTAATTGTCTCAGTGTGAGGAGTTCTCAAGATCTGGTATCGGAGCATCTTTATGAAAGAAACCTTTTCTTAAAAAAATATTTATTTAAGGAAAAATAAAAATATGGCTTCCACTTCTAGTGCACACATGTCAAATTTACAAACTCCAATCTTCACAGGAAATAATTATGAATATTGGTCTCTAACAATGAAGGATTTGTTTAGAGGAGAAGATGTATGTGAGATATTTTTATGTATTTGTAACTTCATAAGATATTCTTATGTGCATTATCATTGTATGTTGTTGTACCCCTATTCGAGATGTGTGTTACCCCTTTATGTGGTGTCTAAATTATGTCTAGACCTTGAGGTAAAACATCCATTGTAAGTCAGGGAAATAGTCCCCAGAGCAACATCATGTAATATGTAATTATTGTCTCTGTAGGAAAAGTGGGCACCATGTGAGATGACATGTAGGTTCAGGTGTTATATCTGGTCAGTGACTTGGAAGAGTATAAATAGGGAGGTGATATCCCTCATTTATACACCCTCACACACTCTCTAAGGCACATGAGAGAGAGAGAGACAGTCAGAGGAGGAGAGAAATATAGCTGCTGAACATTTCTTATTACTGCTTTTGATCATCTTACCATTCTAAAGAATTTTGTGGGGTATTCTTCTTTATGGTTTCCTCAATGAAAATCTTTGTGTCTTTTGTAAATTTTATATATTATGCATTTTTATGTACTTGTTATTCTTTCATATAAATATCCTAGATAATCTAATCATATCTTAAGAAAAACTAACATGGTATTAGTGCCTCTCTGAAAGAAGGCCCTGTGCAGCTACGGGAACTAGGGATTCCTAGTTGAAAGTGTTCTCTCCACAGATTATCAAGCAAGGAGGGATAGGATAAATTGCCTCACTAGGACGCATTTGTTGGTGGTAGAAGTCTATGAATCAGATAAGTTTCACTGTACAGCCAAAATACAGCTACAATGGAAGCTAATGGAAATTAGGGTTTCATGCATGAAAACTGTAGAAGACTGAATTTTGACATTCTATAACTTTCACTATAACAAAAAATTAGAAAAGGATGAGAATATGAAACGTTTACAGGATGAAGAGAAATTATTTTTGTACCTTGTGTAAACGTTTCAGCCTCATATTCTCTATACTTTAGGATATATGGTTCCTCCAAATCAGGGTTCTAGCCTCCTCTAGAATACACTCATAAACAAATGACCTAGGGTTATTTGCTATATCTCTCGCTAGGAAGGTCCAAACCAAATTTCGTAAGATATTGCAGGTAGGGAATGGACTTTAGTTTCTGTGGTACGTGTTTTGATCTAGAATGTGAAATAGTGACAAGTAGAAGTCCGTACAATTTCTCTATGCTGAACAGTCCCCAAAACAGTCACCTTGGTAAAATAAAAATAAGTACCACTTGGAGAATCCATCTCTACTCTAACCTATAGGGTTGGAAAGAAGACGTAACAAGATATCTCAATGAGAATTTTCATACTATAAGGATCCAAAACCTTGGAGATATAATAGAATCAACTTCATCCATTTCTACAGAAGAAAGTAGAAAACTAGGGGTTACTATTGCGGGAGCTTCCCATCATTGTTTTAAGAAAATAAGTACATTGGACAGCTTCCCTTGAAGAGGCCAATATTTTTTTCCAATCGGAAGTTTGAAATTCCAAGCTTCAAAAATTAGGGTTTATTTGACAAATGCTAGATGAGAGAGCTCCAGAACTAGGTTGGACACCTAAAATGGGTAAGATCTAAATTTTTCTATTTACATTTGAGGTTCTCATTTCAAAATGACTAATCACAGCGAGATTGATGACAAGCTTGGTGAACCTGACAACTTCTGAGTATCAAAATATAGGACCTCCATGATGCTTATAGAAATTGATTTGGACCAGTATTTCAGTAAGGAAGCTCTAATAGCCAGAGGGAGATGAGGCTAAGGCTAGATCCAAGAGAATAATTGTAGGTTCTATTAAATATCATCTCACCACTCACATTTCATCTTGGAAACACCAAAAGGAATTGTTCGATGCTATGACGAAGCAATTGAATAAGAATAAGATATTGTTATAAGCACCTTGAATATCCTCCCAACATCATGGGATTCATTCATTCAAGGAATGTGTGCGAGAAGGATGTGATTACCCTTAGCAGACTTTGGGAAGAGTTCACATAAGAATAAGCTCAACTCATAAAAAGAGAAGAGAAGATGGGAGCAACTAAATATCAAGCTCTGACGATTCAAAGAATATCCCTCAAGCGATTAGGAATATGAAGGACTCAATTCTTGAAGAACCTCTTCCATCTTAGAATTTGGATAAGAAATGATGTTGTTATGAATGAAGAAGATGATGAAGATGAAGGCTCAACAAGGAGTCTACCCACGAAACAAATAAAGATAAGTATCCAATTATCATTTCATGATATTGTTTGGTTATACATTTGTTTATATTCAGTTGATGTTTCATTATTTTTCATTTATACTACTGAATTGCACATAATGCGTAAGAAGTCAATGATAGTGTAAAAATTCCATTACTACTTATCTAGATTGAAACCGCTTCTTTATCATATTAGGATTAGTACACACTCTTAATAATATTGGGGTAGAATACATGTAGAAGTTACTCTATGTATACATGATATGGATGAATGTTATAACATTGGAAAAAATAGTCGCATGGCTATGTGACATATATTTGTCACTATTAATATGTTTTGGAAATTATGATATGTCTCTAATCATGCAACTGAACTTGACTTGTAGATCATTCCAAAGAACAAGTAACGACGGTTCAGAAGAGGAACCTTAAGCTTCTTGGGTCAAATACATTAGGGCGAAAGAAAGAGTTTCAGAAGAGTATAAAGAGAATGGTAGATCCACCTCGAGAGATGAACACCACCTTGGGCATGAGAAATAATCCAAGATGAAGAATAGTATGATGAGACTTCCAAAGAAAGAAAGAGGCCTTAGAAGAACTCTAGTTATGTGACACTGTTAAGTGAGATCATTGATGTAGAACCTTCCGGCTATGAAGAAGTAGACAAGAAGAAAGGGAAGGAGACTATGATCATAGAATACCAGTTTAAGAAGATGATGTATAGGATGTAGTTTCGAGACCTGAAGGGAATTCCATAGTGTCTTTAATATGGATCTACAAGATCCAACATGCAATAGATGGAAACATCATGGGATACACAACAATATTCGTAGCATGAGGATTCTCACAAAAAGAAGGCACATACTAAGAAGAGACATTTTCACTAGTGACAAGGTACACATCCATTATATCCATACATATAGGTATGCGATGGGAGATACATTAGCTGACATCAAGAAAACATTATTGAATGCTGTAGTCAAGGAGGAAGTATATGTAGACAAGTCACTCTAAGTTCAGAGACATGATAGGAAAACTCATGTGTACAAATTAAAGAAGGCCTTTTACCATCTCAGAAGGAACCGATGGGATAGAACATACAATTACATAAATGATGAAGATCTTAAAATTTGCTACAATATTAAAGATGAAAGTATATAGAGGATGACAAGCACACAGATGGGTACGAGAAGAACATTTAAACAAAGTTAAAGATAAAGGATATTGGTACCTAGTGACCCTATATGGATACATAGAATATTAGTAGAAGAGGAATCTACTTTTCACTCCATTACAAAATGTTTCAATAAATAGAGTACAAAAGGTAGAGGGAGAATGATGGTCTGCTTCAGAGGGAGTGACTACAGAATATCCTCAGGTTCAACATGGTATGGCATGATGGACAACTTATCGATGGCTATAGTATTTACTAAGAGTAAAGTGGATTCCAACCTTTACTTCAAGGTTGAAGGCATAAGACCAGTGATGCTCCTGTTATATGTCAATGAATTGTTCCTAACTTGAAAAGAGGAACTCTTTAAAGTTGCAAGAAGGAGACTTGATACCAAGTTCAAGATGAAAGACCTGGGGATAATGCAGTACTTCTTAGGCATGGAGGTTTAGATGAATGTGAATGATATTTTCCTTGGTCAAGGAAAGTATGTAGTGTAGATTTTGAATAAATTCAGATGACTGGACCACAAGGAAATAACCACACCTATGGTATCAAACTTGAATCTTTTCTATGATACTTCATTAGAGACAGTTGATGCCACGATGTATCGTCAGATGATTTATTCATTGATGTTGCTAATGAATATGAGACTAGACATATGCTTTGCTGTGAACAACCTGAGCCAGTTCTTGACAGATCTGAGACATGATCACCTGGTTGCAAAGCATGCAATGAGGTAACTAAAGGGTATAGTTGAGTATGGGATCAAGTATGATATGAATTAGAAGACTAACATGTATGGTTATGTTTATTCAAATTGGTAGCACCACCGAGAAAAAGAGAACCTTGGTTTTCTTCTTCAGTTTGAGATCTGGTATGGTCTACTGGTTTGGAAGGATGCAACCCTGCATGGTGCTGAGTATAGCTGAGAGAAAAATATGTTGCCACTTGATCGACTATATGTGGGGTAGTATGTTTCTTTTGAAATAAACTATTTGATTTGATTGATCTGACTTGCATTTTTGTATGATGCAGAGATGAGCAGTGAAGCTCCAGTATGTGATCCAGATTGAGATCTCTGGAAAGAGGGAGTGATGAGTTCTAGCATAGCCAGTGAGATAGGTTGTCTGATCATAAAATCCTTGCGAAGCTTGTATTTTTCTCAGACATAATCATTTATGTAGGTTTTCCTCGGAAGTAATCAGTTCTAGTGAAGCTTGTAGGTTATCTTTGGATGTAATCAGTCTTGATGTGGTTCTATGCTAGAAATAACCAAAGTGAAGTTTTAATACTTTAGAGAGAAGCTTGGTGTACTTAATATCATGGTTCCTTCCAAGGGGAAGTGATGAGTCTAGAAGACGTAGATACACATAAGCCTTTTCGACATGGTGGTAGGGTGGTCCTCCCATGGTCGTTGATGTAAGTGATGGAGCCTTTTCGACATGGTGGTAGGTTGGTCCTACCTCGGTTGTTAATGTAAGTGTTGAGGCCTTTCCAACATGGTGGTAGGTTGGTCCTCCCATGGTCATGATGTAAGTCCTTGATCTTTTCTAACACGGTGGTAGGTTGGTCCTCCCATGGTCATTGATTTAAATGTTGAAGATTTTCCTACATGGTGGTAGGTTGGTCCTCCCATGGTCGTTGATGTAAATGTTGAGCCTTTCCTAGATGATGGTAGGTTTGTCTTCCCATGTCCGTGGATGTAAGTGGTGTGTTATGTGCATCTGGGATGTGCTCCCTGTCATTATGAAATTATATGAATATGATGAGGTAAAAATAGGGTACATAGGTGTTGAAAGGCATGTAATCAGTCCTCGGATGCTCCTTAAGGTTTTGTAGTGGCATATAATTAGTCCTCGGAGATCCTATAGGTTTTATAAGAGGTATATAATAAGTCCTAGGATGTACCTACTTGATGGCTCTCTCACAGAGATGATGAAGACCTACATGGAGGATAGGCCTACATCTAGCATGAAAAAGGGTTGGAACTGTAGAAAATTCTTGATGAAAGATAGTATGGGATGATGATCAAATTGTAAGAAGATGATAAAATCCACTATTATGAAGACACTATGACTCCTTGATGATGACAATGCGATGAAGACCTGACCAGATGTGTAGAGAGAGAATACCTTCGTAGTTAGGAGGGAGTGTTGATGTATTTGTATTTTCGAAAGATACTATGATGTATATTATCATTGTATTTTGTTACATCCCTATTGGGGATGTGTGTTACCCCTTCGCGAGATGTCTAAATTGTAAGTTGGGGCAATAGTCCCTAGTGCAACATAATGTAATATGTAATTATGGTCTCTCTAGGAGAAGCGGGCCCCATGTGAGATGACATGTAGGCTCAGGTATTATATTTGGTGAGTGAATGGAAAGGGTATAAATAGGGAGGTGCTCTCCCTAATTTATACACCCTCACACACTCTCTAAGGAAATGAGAGAGAGAAAGACAATCATAGGAGGAGAGAAATATAGTTGTTGAGCATTTCTTATTACTTATTTTGATCATATTACTATTATGAACAAGTTTGCGTGGTTTTCTCCTTTATGGTTTCCCTGATGAAAATCTTTGTGTCTTGTGTATATTTTATATATTATGAATTTTGTTGTACTTTTTATTCTTTCAGATAAATATCCTAGATAATATAATCAGACCTTAATAAAAACTAACAACATAGACTAAGGTGTTTATATAGAACCAACAAATATGGAAACACATAATAATCTCAGGGAAGTTGAAAAAGATGCCCTGAGGGAATAGAGGAAGAAAGATGGAAAGTCCCTATTCTACATACACCAAGGCATGCATGAAAGCATACTCCTAAGAGTAGTAGTAGCAAATACGATCCACATGACATATGGTATTTAGATTCAGATTGTAGTAATCATATGCCTAGTAATTCAAGTTTTTTTCCAGTCTAGATAAATCAGTTCAAACTGATATCACACTTGGAAATAATGTCCAAGTCAATGTTTTGGGAAAAGATATTGTTGGTATTCTAACCAAAAAGGGGGGGCATAAGGACATGCCTGATATTTATCATGTCAAAGGACTTAAAAATAATTTGTTGAGCATTGGACAACTAATATAGAAAGGCGACAGAGTCTACGTAGAAGATAATCCTTGTGTAATTAAAGACAAATGTCCAAGAAACCAGTTGATAGAAAAAGTGCCAATGACAAACCATCACTTGTTTCCATTGAGGATAATTCCAAACACAGAAGGAAAAAAAATACATCAGTTGCATTCAAAGCAAAAAGCAAGGAATTAGACAAACACTTCGATAAGATAGAAAATGACAACGTTGATTTTCGGGCTGCATTTCAAACAAAAGTTTAGGATGAATCCTAGCTATGGGATTTCATATTTGGACATCTGAATTTTTGTGGGATGAAGCTACTGCACACAAAGAATATGGTAGAAGTATTTCCATTGATCAACAAACCAAAAAGCAATTGTGAAGGATGCATTATTGGCAGGCAACATAGAGATAATTTTCTAGTTGGAAAGTCATATAGAGATCACATACTACTTGATATTGTGAACTCTCATATTTATGGTATGATGCAGACATCATCCATGGGTGGTTACAATTATTTCCTTACTTTTATTGATGACTACTCAAGAAAAACATGGTTCTATTTTATGAAACATAAATATGATGCATTTACTTGTTTTTAGCAGTTCGATACACTCGTGGAGAACCACAGTGGACATCGTATCAAAATATTAAGGACATACAAAGGAAGTTAATATGTTTTGAATTGATTCCTATATTTCTACAAGATCCATGTAATACACAAGCAATTCAACGCAGAACAATGTCGCAGATAGAAAGAACCAAAGCATTATAGAGATGGCGCACAACATGATGGCGACCAAGCGTTTGTCAAATGAATATTGGGATGAGGTAGTAGAAACTGTTGTTTATATTATGAACCAGTGTGTGAGAAAGAGTGTGAAGAAAAAATTTCCTCAAGAAGCATGGACATGTATGAATCACAGTTTTTCTCATTTAAAAGTTTTTGGTTGTGTTGCATATGCTCATGTTCCAGATGAGACGAGAAAGAAACTAGACAACAAGGGAAAAAAATTGTAACATACCTCAAATTCGATAACTAAAAAAAATTCTCTAACCATATATGTTTGGACATATTAATAAAATACCTAACCATTATGAGGCATTACAAACAAATAGAGAGTTGAAAGCATAACCCTGGCCATATGAAATGATCGTCATCTCCTTAAAATATTAGAAACCCTTTTTCCATAAGGAATAGATTTCCAAACAAAAACTTAACAAGCTAAGTTACTTTTCTTTCGCAAGAACCATTTCATAGTTCTGATTCCTCATTCAGCATTCCACAATGTGGAATCCAAAATTCCGTTAAATAAATTGTTTACCTTCGACACCATTGATTCTTTGCAGAATCAACCCTGACCATTGATCTTGACTTGATGAGGATTGTGGCTTGCAGAAACTCCTAATTATGTTAAATTAATACTTGAATTTCCAAATTTTGCATTCAAGAAATGCGGATTCTAGGTTGCGGGTTGAGGAAAATCCAAATTCTGCTAACTTAATCCTTTACTTCCCACCTTTTGCATTCCACATTTCGCAAATGTGGATTGCGGGTTGCAGGTCACAAAAAATACAAAAACCATGAACTTAATCTTTCACTTCTCGCCTTTCGCAAAGGAGTACTGCAGGTGGTGGGTTGTGGGTTGCGGAAACTCCAAAATTTGTGAACTTAATATTTCACTTCCTACCTTCTGCATTCCACATTCCCCAAAGGTGGATTACAGGTTGCAAGTTCTGGAAACTACAAAATGTATTAACTTAATATTTTATAGTTTCCACACCGTCGATTTCTTGCAGCTGAAGTCCCAAACGTTCATCTGATTTTTTGTCGATTCCATAGTGGAAGCTTCATGACCAATATCAACCATTGATCTTCTTTTTGGATGCAATCTCGACCATTGATATACTTCTTTGCATATTCCACAATGAAATCTTCATGATTTTTATCAGCCATTGATCTTCCTTGTAGATGCAATCTCAGTTGTTGATCTACTTCTTTGCGGATCAATGTCTAACCTTGTAGATTGTGGAGGACGAGTTTCCTTACAATTTTTCGGAACTAAACCTCCCCAATCTGTCTTTCGCAACTTCTGTGAACCATTAATCTCGTTACAAATTTGATCTGGACCATTGGTCTTGTAAATGTGTGGATCAACATTTGACTTTGCAGATTCAAGGGTTTCTAGTTTGATTTGGGGTTTTGAATTACTCTAAGGAAAATCGAACTGAAGATTAACTTGATGCTTAACCCTTCTTTGATTCCCTCTTATTTGTTCATAATTTTAACAGTTAATCCCTAACTACGCTAAGTTGATTAGGGATTTAGACAACAAATTTTTAAGGTTTCCTCAGTGTAAAAAAAAAATATTTTTCTTCTGTGGCATAGGAATAGTACAGATACATGCTATAACAACATTACAAATTCAGTCCATATTGAATAAGCATACTCAAGTTGAGTGGAAACGATACGAATAGATAATGCTGAGTTAAATGTAGGAATATGCAATACAGTATAAAAAGGAACATAGGATTCAATCCATTATATACATAATCATGATTTTTAATTATTCAAGTATCGAACTCAAAACTATATCCACAACAACCAGTTATACCAACTTATGCTCAGAAGGAGTTATCAATCACTATAGTAATATCATTGTACAGATCTAATATACTTCAAAAAAACAGGGATATTTTTTCTACAAAAGTGCATAACCCTACTACCTGGAGATGTAACTGTACATAAAAATTTCACATACACATCGTACTGTAGCTGGAATTAGTCATATGAAAAACAGAGTAGGAACTTTACACCAAGGATGGGGGAAAAAAAGTGGAGAAGTTGTTCCTCCCAACCAACTCCTAGAGTAGCCAAATTACTTGCTCCAGAACACATGATCCTATTCACTCAACCACAAGAGAAAAATATATTAATGTGCCATCTCTTGCATTACATAGATGTTAATCCCCATCCAATTCTATCCTCATGTTTCTCATGGACACATTATTAAATAGTATTTTTCCCAGGACTTGGTCATTCATGAGCCTCCTGCTCTTTAGCAACTCAACTAGGAGTGCAAACCTGAATTATGGGGATGATTCCTCATGCATCTCGAGTTCTTAGTCAGTGGTCTCTGCCAATTATCATTTCCCTCTTGTGTGTTAGTGAACACTCTTTCAACAACTGCTTCCACTTTTGTTTTCCTTCAACATATTTTATAAATAAGGATTTTTTTATTACAAAATGTTATATTCTTGAATTTCCTATCAAATAATAATAAAATAATAATCAAAGTATTTTCCAACAGAATTAATAATTATTAATTCAGGGGGTATTACATGCACCTCTCATTAAAAGATAACACTGTCCTCAATGCTATAACTTTATCTTTTATTCATCCATGTTAGCCTCTTCGAATAAGTCTGGATATGACTCTTGCATATTACTTTCCATCTCCCAAGTAGCTTCTTATGGACTAAGGTGTTTCCATTGCACCTTTACCTATCCAATGGTACAGTTCTAGAGTACAAGCTCTATCCTCTTGAGAATGTGCTCTAGTCCCACTTGGGACTCTCCCTTATTTGGAGATACATATATTGCCACGTCTAAGTGTTTTTTTTCCCGTGGAAACTTTTTCGTCGCAATAGCGACGACCCCTAATTTGCCGTGGATACAGCAACAAGGTATAGCAATGGGGATGATATACCTGAGACGGTTAGACTTGGAAAAGTTCCACGGCACGCCGTCGTTGTATCCACGCCTAGCCGTCGCTATATCCACGCTTCGCCGTCGCTGTATCCACGCCTAGCCGTCTCTATATCCACGCTTTGCCATCGCTATATCCACGCCTAGCCGTCGCTATATCCACGCTTTGCTGTCGCTATATCCACGCCTAGCCGTCGCTATATCCACGCTTTGCCGTCGCTATATCCACTCCTAGCCGTCGCTATATCCACGCCCTGTATAAGTTTTAAA